>JAMXBB010000002.1:32415307-32494977 GCA_024138015.1 Lumnitzera littorea
TTTTCTTTTTTTTTTTGTATTTTTCTATACCCTTTACCCTATCTTAAAAAATTTGAAAAATAAAAAGGAAAGCAAAAATAAGGTATCTACAAAGATCATTCTTTTTATCATAAGTATAGAGCAGAACTTTTTGTATTTAGGTCTTATAGAACCCAGATCTCACAGGTAGCACTTAGTTTTATTTAGATCTAATGAAGATCTTTATTCTTTTTTATTTATTCTTTTTTAATCAATTATGTGTACTTATATGTTTTAGATTGACAATTCTACAAGTTATTAATTTAAATTTGATATTGTACAAAAAGATCAAGAGATTTCTTGTATAATTAAATCTAGCATAATTGATGAGAGTTTGTGCAATGTTAGAAATAAATTGCAAGATTCTTCTAGATCAATATATTATTTTTAAAAGAATTCAATGTACGTTAATGCAATTTTAGATTATACTATGGGGAAGAGATTCTATTAGGTAATCTAAAAATTATGGTTAATAAACTTGAGGAAATTATTAACTTTAAAAGAGAATACTCTTGGTTAAGAAAAATTAAAAATTAAATTAGATTATCTTTAGTGAAAGTTGCATATGTAGATCTAGGGAATCAAGATCTGGGTACAACGTTGAGTCTTGAATTAAATCTTTAAAATTTTGCTTTCTTATTTAGGTGTTGATTATTTACTTAATTTAATTCGTTGCTGTAATTTTAATTCAAAGAATTCCGATTTTAATTCAAAGAATTGAATTCTTGAAATTTAATTTATCGGTTAAATACTAAAGCTAAGGATAGTACTAGTATTTAGGGTCTCTGAGGGATTGACATTCAAACTCGTATTTGCTTTACTAAAATTTAATAGGTGCACTTATTTCGTATTAAGTTTTTGGTATCGTTACCAAGGACTTCAATATTAATAACACTCGTTGCTTTATTAGTTTAACCATTCTTTTTTTTGTTTTTCATTATTTTCTTTTAATTGTTTTAAGCTATGACTTATTTTTATATTTTTTTCCCTTTGTAGTGCATGACCCAAAGTAATCCGAAAATTTTGGTAAAGCTTGATCCTAAAATAAAAAGGACAACCCTTCAGAAGTTAAGATTGCGAACAAAACAAACAATGGTTACCATAAAAGATGGGTCAATTATAGAGGTTAAGGGAGAAGGTGAAGCGTTGGACAACCAAGTTATTGATTAACAAGATCCACTATAAGATTGACCACAAAATCCTAAACCAATGGCCAATAACACCAATGAAGCAAACCAGACTATGTCCGATTATTCAGGGCCTACACTCACTAGAACCAACTCTCGCATCGCTAGACCAATAGTCGCTGCCAATAATTTTCAAATTGCACTAAACATCATCCAAATGGTGTAACAATATATGCAATTCGATGGTCTCCAAGTTGAAGATCCTAATGCTTACATCTCTAGTTTTGTAGAGATTTGTGATACATTCAAGATTAATGGAGCCACGGACAATACTATCCGATTGCAGTTGTTCCCTTTTTCCTTGAAGGGAAGACCAAAGCAATGGTTAAACTCCTTACCACAAAACTCGATAACAAGTTGGAATGATTTGGTAGAGAAATTCTTAAAGAAGTATTTTCCACCAGCGAAGATAGCCAAGCTTTGGAATGACATTTCCTACTTTGCCCAATTGGAAGCAAAAACCTTGTATAACACTTAGAAGTAATTCAAGGACTTACTTAGGAAATGCCCACACCATAGCTTCCCCTTATGGAAGCAAATTCAAACTTTCTACAATGGTCTTAATCTGACTACAAGACAAACGATTGATACTACCATAGGAGGTATTTTAAATACAAAAACACCTGAGCAAGTGCAAAACTTGATTGAAGGGATGATGATGAATAACTATTAATGGGAAAGCACTAAAGTCAGGCAAAGAGCTACAGAAATTCATGATGTGGACCTAGCCACTACTTTGGCAACTAAAGTAGATCTTTTGAGTAAGAAAATCGATGCACTCTCCATTGGTCCTCAACAAGCACAACAAGTTATGAATTGTCACAACCTAGAAGGGGGTCGAGTCGTGGCAGTACCGCTATGTAATACATGAAGATCCAAGATCAAGTACCCTCATTGATTAAGGGCCTTCAGCATACTACACGAGGCATTACACAAAACAACCTTCTCTTAGTAACTAGCATTAAGTAATAGCAAAGCATATAAATTAAAGTTAAGCTATCAAATTAATTACTAACATATCATAGATAAGTGGGGATATTAGGTTTCCCCTAAATTAGTCATACAATATTAAGATAAACCATCATAAGTAGTCTAAGCCACTCAATAAGCTAAAAATACTTAATAACTAAAAATAAAGAGAGTCCAATAATAGATAAAGAGTTCGCTCAAGTTCTTATCCTCTTCACATCCTAAAATCTCAAGCTGATGCTACTGATCTCGAGCATCCCGTGGCTCGGCTTCAGCCATAAGTCCTACTGTAACAATAAACTATAAGGAGTAAGCTCAACTGCTTAGTGAGTAACCTACCTACTCTACAACAAACAATATCAAGCAAATTATTATGCAAGCGTATGAATGCACGGTCAAACATATGCAATGCAACAACATATATAGTTTATCGGTAACTGTATACAGCATAGTTTTAATGCCTACCGTTGCCCGGGTTAAGAAGTATTTCAGCACATCAAGATCCAAGTATCTACGTCCAATTTAGAGTCTCTTATCATCAATATCACCCTCAACAGTAGACACGACACGACCTCAAGTAAAAGGCAATACTCTCCTGAGCTAAGTAGTTTCTAAAGGTCGAGGTAGGAACATATTGCACGAAGTACGTCATACGATATCAATTTTCAATACAAAAAATACAATATGGATCCAACTAAGCATGATCCTCCATTCTACTACATGACGCTAACGCCTATATTATCATGTTATAAGATGTAATGCATGTCCAGTTTAATTAAGGGTCAAGTATTTATTAGTTCAGTTCATGAGTGACCAATCAATATATATACAAACACTCCAAGATCCTAAGTTCTAATGCAGTAAGCATATAATATTCATATCAACTTAAGATATTTTTGCAAATAAGGTCAATCATATCAAACACATACAATTTCCTATTTGCCCCAACATACAGCAATTTCAGTTATTAGATATAATTAAGTATTTTGTTAACTACAAGTACAAACAAGCAAAGTAGGCGCGGTATACTCACTTGGCCATGATGCTCAGCAATCCCAATAATCTTCTACTGTATCCAAGTCGAACCCCTCATTGCCTGAAGAAGATAATTAAGTTTTATGAGTATTCTATTTACACCAATTAATTAGGCTTACTGCTCACTATCCTGGAGTTAATTATTTTCATAATTTGAGCATATCTTCTTCGTTTTAACTCCGTTTCCGATGATCTTATAGTCGTTTTCATCGTTTTCGAATATTATTTTATTTGGAAAAGTTGTTTTTAAGTTTTTAGGTTATCAAGTTTTCAATTTAAGCCCTATAAGGTCATGGGCCCAAATAGTAAGTTAAGTTACTTTAGGGTTTAAGCCTAGTTTTGGGTCTTAAGCTTAGTTGTTTACTTTGGGCTTCTTTTAAGTATTTTAAATGGGCTTTTTCTACCCAAAACTTTAAAATTTTAAAGTAGGCCTTAGGTCTTATAGGTCAAAATGGACCTTTTTACTAAGTTAAGAGCCCTAAATCACTAAAGGGCCTATGGTGAGTGTCTTAGATAGGCCTTTGAGTTTTGTGGGCCTTTTAAACAATTCTTCTTAAGCCTTTTAACCTAGGGTTTAGATCTGGTCACCTAGTTACATAGGCTCTAAAATTAGTTCTTTTAGGCTTTTTGTGTCTAAATCACTATTTAAGACCTTAGGCTCAAGCCCACATGTCTTTTTGGACTTAGGCTCAATATTGGACTTAAGTTTATCCCATTTTTAATATGGTTACAGATCTGTTCATTATAGTTCTTAGGGTTATTAACACCATTCTTAAGCCTATAATCACTAACAAGTTAGTTTAGGGTCTTAACCATACTTTAACCTACTTAACTTGATTAATTAAGTACTAAACCATACTTAACACTAAGTAAATATGTCATTAAGCTACTAAACAAGAAGTTCCAAATCTGGTAGGTTCATGAAAGTGGCAACCATGAGCTATTTCTAGGGTCAAAACTTCCATTTTCATGCAACACTTAAATTTTATGGTGTTTTGACTTAAGTAACCTATGTTTCTACTAAGCTAAACCTTAATCACTTCATAAAAGTATGTGAAAATGTGTGTGAGAGAATATACAAGGGGCAGCATGCATAGGAAACAAGGGTCTTAACAACCTACTTGAAGATTTTCAACTAAAATTTACACTATTTTACACTACTTGGTCTAACAGTGTTACAACTTCTACTAAAAGGTGGTTTTTCTTATACTAACCTTTGTTGACCTTCTTAAAACACCTTAGAACTTCTATGGAGTTGCTGTAAGATAAGCTTTAACAAGGAAGACATTAGTATCTAACATTATTTTGCAAGATAACCAAGGAAAAACCTAACCTAAGTTCTTATTGAAGCAAAGTGTAGAAGGGTCTTCTAAAGATGAGTGTGTCGTGAGCTTGAGTGTGTGTATGAGGGTGTAAGTGTATTAGTCAACAAGGGGAATGTGTGTGTGAGGCGTGAGACTTGGTGTAGAGTGATTTAGAGTAGTGGTGGTGAAGTTATGGTGGTTAGCACTAAAGAGGTTGGTGGTAGCCAAGAGGAAGAAGAAGAAGGTGGTTTCTGTATTTGATTTTTGAGAGGATTCGAAAGTGTTTAGAAAATGAAAAGAATGAGGGAATAGGGAGTAGGAATGGCCAGCATAAGGAGGGGGAGAGAGGGGGACAAACTTTAGTAATTTAGGGAAATCAAGGATAAGGTATAAAATGGGGACCACATACCTTTTGTGCTTTTTGCCAAATTGGGTATGATCTTGTCCCCTTAAGATATACGATATTTTAAAAGGGGATTAAGAGTTTGTCTTTTGTTCATGAATCATGTTTGACTTGTAGCTAATCAAAATGTAATGGGGTTAATTAAGGATTAGGGTTTGATTAGTGTAATTGGTGGTGATTAGGCATGATTAGGCTAATTAAGTACAATTAGGATGTGTTTAGGGTTATATTGGACTTTGATACTATAATTTAGCTATTCTAAATTCCCTACACGTGTACTTAGTGTTCCCTTAGCATTTGGTGCTTATTTATAGTAATTTTATCCGTGTACAAGCTCTAAAGTTAAGGTTTGAATCACTCAATACTACTAATCACTTATATTAACCAATTCAACTTACTATTAGTATTTATTGGTGACAAAAAGGTTTTTGATCACTTATTTAGGGTTAGATGATCATTTTGGGGTTTTGCCATTATTCTAGGGTTTTTCAAGTATTAGGGTTTTTGTTCATTTAGTTAGGTTTTTAGGACTTACTTCAATTAGGATTTTAGCTGAACACTCAGGGTTTGATTCTTTTACCTAGGTTTTATTATTACGTTTGGTTAGTTCTAGGGACTATCCAAGGACTCTTTAATCCAATTCCACTTTTGGGTTATCAAAATTCATGAGGTTTACATGAATGATCTTGATATGCAAAGGTATGGAAGACAAGAACAAATGGAACAGGCGAATTACCTAAGAAATACAATACTTACAATCTCAGCTAGAGGAACCATCCTAACTTTTCATAGGAAGGTCGGAATCAAGGCCAATAAAAGGCTACTTTTGGTTCAGCCGGATTTCAAAGACCACCACCTCTCTCTATTCAAGAGAAGAAGCTTGGTTTAGAAGAGCTTCTCACTAAATATATCCAAGGAAATGAAGGCCGACTATCCAATATTGAAGCATCATTATGGAATCAAGAGGCTTCCACCCACAATCTTGATAACTAAATTGGTCGAGTTGCAAAGTTAATCTCAGAATGGCCATAAGGGTCTTTACCTAGGAACACTAAAATAAACCCTAGGAAATATATCGATGCAATGACTCTAAGAAGTGGGACAAAGCTATAAGTTAAGAAGAGAGATAGTGGGGAAGTAGCTGAGAAAGAAGTGGAGGTCAAGGGCCAGGAAACTGTAGAAATACCAAAAGTGAAGGGAGTACAAGCCGCCCATCCCTTATCCACAACGACTTAGACAAGATTACCCTAATCCAAACAAGCAATTCAATAAATTCCTCAATCTTTTTAAACAATTACAAGTAAACTTATCTCATGCTAATGTTTTATTGTAGATGTCAAAATATGCAAATTTCTTAAAGGATCTTTTGTCAAACAAGAGGAGGCTAGAGAATGTTTCAACCATTACACTTAATGAGGAATGCTCCGCACTACTCCAAAAAAAAGTTGCCAAAGAAATCAACAAATCCAAAGAGTTTTACTCTTCCTTATTTACTTGGAAACTTATCTATAGACAATGCTTTAGCAGATCTAGGAGATAGTATTAATTTGATGCCATACAAATTATTTAAAAATCTAAGGTTAGAAGAACCTAAACTAACACTTATATACATTCAATTAGTTGGTGGGTCCACCACATACCTTAGAGGCATCATAGAGGATGTTTTGGTGCGAGTTGACAAGTTTATTTTTCCTATAGATTTTGTTATTCTCGACATAGATGAGGATTTTAAGGTTCCATTAATTTTAAATAGACCCTTTTTAGCTACTATTAGGGTTGTGATTAATGTCAGTAAGCGTAAGCTCATCTTAAAGGTTAGAGATGAGGAAATTATTTTCCAAAATTCAGATCTACTGAACAAGTCAGTTGACTTAGAGTGCACAAGCTATGGTGTTGATTCTACCAATGTTACTAAATGTTTGTAGGAAACGTATGCCAAAGAACCCTCAACTCATTGATTGGAAAAAGTAGATGGAGAAATGGTGAAAACTATTAATCAATCTAAAGTTGTAGCTCAATTGGGAGCTAATGAGTCTAGTGTGGGGGTTTGAACCATTTTGCATACTAAAAGAAGAAAAGCTAAAGCTTCCCACCAAAGTAAAGCCATAGGAATTGGAAGAGAAACGATCAAGTGATAATTTGGAATAAGTTTTTGTAGTAAGGAGCTAAAAGCTATCGATGACCACTCCATCCAAGCAAAAAGCGGACAAAAAGAAGAAACTTGAGCAATACAAGTTTGATGAATGGCGTAATAAAAAGAAACTCGATGGAAATCATGTAACGAGACAAGAATTTGCTAGACCAATAAAAAAAGGATCTGTTTATCCTTGTTTGGAGAGTTTAGAAGTAAGGTAAGGGAGGAGATCCATGGTTGAAGGTAAGTGAGTCATTCATTCCATCAAGCTATCGACATTAAACATAGTGCTATTGGGAGGCAACCTAAATCACTTATTTATTTCCATTATTTTAGTATTCATTTATACATTTAGATTGTTTTAGTTATTGTTTATATTAGCATTTGCATATTTTAATTTAATTTTCGTTTCGCTTTAGCATTTAATTTCTTATACTTATGATTAGGCATAATTAATATAAAAAAGGAAAAAATTTATAGATGAGGGATACATGACCAGGAGACACGATCGTATATATGGTCGTGTCGTTCACAGGGGACTAAAATTTCAATTCACCACCAGATGTTAAATCTAATCTTAAGCACGAGAATCCTTGATTAAATGTTCTGAGTAAACTTAAATTTACATAAATTAGCTTGTGAACTCTGGTACTTTATGTTTCTTGAGCATTGTAAAAGAAATTGAGTATGAAGGGTTAAGGAAGTTGTTAAAAGTTTTTGAATGTATCTATAAGTTGATCTCTTTAGATTATTTTTTAGGTTAAGTGATATTTTTGGTCAGTCTCCTTAATAGTGATAGTTTTCACTAAAGAATTCTTTTCTTAATTCTTTCTTTGATCTATTTGCTTGGGGCCAAGAAAATTCTTAAGTGTAATGAAGTTTGATAAGTTTTAAATTGATTACATTTTAGATGGTGATTTTTTATTATTTTCCTTTAAATTTTGAGTTCATTTTTAGAAAATGATACTTAATTGAGTAAAATCTTATTTTCTAGGTTTTGAAATGATCTATGTGAGAAAACAAAAAAAATAGAAACAAGTTTTACTTAATTCGAAACTAAAATGAGGAAGTTATGAAATTTTGAATATCGACAAAATCAAACGACACGATTATGTCGTTGCTAGGATAATTTGAAGCATAATTTTAATTATGAACGTGAGTGACACAACCAAAGGACACGAACATGTCCATGATCATGTCGTTCCCAAGATTTTGAAAAAGAGAGAGAAGATGCTAAGATATTTTGGACAAGAGTAATACAATCAACTGATATGGTCGTGTCACCTTATCATGTCATTTGCAGCGGTCTTATTTTTTCTCAACTCCAATATAAAGCTTATTTAGGGTTTTTTTAGTCAAAACTTTAGGCACGAATTTTTAAAGCTTTTCGAGAACAAAATACTCAAGAAAACATAATGCATCAAGACTTTAAGATTTCAAGATTTAAGAACCATCTTGTTCAACTCATTATCTATTTCTTCTATTTTTCTTTAGTTTTTATTAAAGATAATTCTTTTATCATGAGTATAGAGTAGAAATTTTTGTATTTAAGTCTTATGAAACCTAGATCTGGCATGTGACGCTTGGTTTTATTTAAATCTACTGAAAATCTTTATTCTTTTTTTATCAATTATGTGTGCTTGCATGTTTTAGATTGATAATTCTGTAAGTTACTAATTTAAATCTCATATTGTACAAGAAGATCGAAAGATTTCTTGTATAATTAGATCTAACATAGTTTATAAAAGTTTGTGCAATGTTAGAGATAAATTGTAAGATTCTTCAGGATCAATATATTATTTTTAAGAGAATTCGTTGTACTTTAATGCGGTCTTAGATTATGCTATAGGGAAGAGATTTTATTAAGTAATCTAAAAATTAGAATTAAAAAGCTTGAGGAAGTTATTAACTTTAAAAGAGAATCCGTTTAATCAGGAAAAACTAAAGATTAAATTATATTATCTTTAATGAAAGTTGCATACGTAGATCTAGGGAATCAATATCTAGATATGACATTAAGTCTTGAATTAAATCTTTAAAATTTTGCTTTTTTGTTTGGTTCTTGATTATTTACTTAATTTAATTTGTTGTTGTAATTTTAATTTAAAGAATTGAATTCTTGAAATTGAATTTATTGGTTAAATAATAGAGCTAAAGTTAATACTAGTATTCATAGTCTCTAAAGGATCGACATTCGAACTCATATCCGCTTTACTATAATTTGACAGGTGCACTTGCCTCGTATCACTCCACCTATGTCAACAGCTCCATGCGGTTGATCAGCTGTCAAGTGGTGGTAGTCATCCCTCTCTAAGTAGTCGTCGGGTATGGGTTCTCCTCTATTGCCCTGATTGCACTACAATTTGTTTAATTTTTCTAAAAATATTCTTTCTTCTCTTCTCTCCTCTCCTCTCTTTATTTTTTTTCTGGACTCTAACTGACCAAAATGAATTCTAGTAAGGTTTTGCTGAATTTATAGGATGATTTAAGGGTGTTATTGAATTTTTTGTTAAACGAGTGTCCATTTTCATTTTCCTTTTCCTTTTTACTTTTTATTTGGCCTAATATTATTTGCTAATTTTTCAACTTTATTTCCCAACTTGCCACACCTATTATCTAGACAATTATACACTTTCTAGCATTTTTCTTGATTTTTTATTAATTTTGTATTATTTTAACTTATTTTAGGTATTTTAAGTATTTTTACCCACACATAAATACATACATTATATAAATAAATACTTCTAAATATTATTTATGTTATTTTATGATTTTTAATATACATATAATTTATTTTTATCAATTCGTTAATTATCAAAATTTGTTTTACGCGTTTTCGATAAATAATAAGTAATCCATGTATAACTTAATATTATAATATTTAATTTTTTAATTATTTATTTTTATAAATTCAAACTCACTGTATCACTTTTACTATTATTCCTAATTTTTTCGTAAAATTTAGGCTCGATTTGACAACTTACTCGATCGCCCTAAATTTTATATATTAAATCCCGAACATTTGATTGCAAAGCTTACAATTATTCATTTTATGAATATGTTTGTTCATCTCATATTTTACGAGTAGATTTTATATTGTTTAATTTAAATATTATACTACACATGTATACATACATGTACAAGATGAAATATTACACTTTCAATAGCATACTTTTATTTAAAAATTCAATTTATATCCCAACTAATCTATCTTTAATATCTCATTAAATTTCCAAATCCATTATTTGAATTACCAACAACAACATTAATGGATAATGAATCTTATTGCAAAAAAAAACTATCTTTTAATTTACCTTCTAACTTTGTACAGGATAATGCATTTGAAACTTCCAAATTACCTTTTAAGTTTGCCAAGGTCTTCCAGATCAATGCCTAAGAATGTAGCTTGCGCAAGTGTGTTACAATTGAAGCTTTATACAACTTATGGTTTTCATGAAAATGATACATTAATTTGGAAAATATTACAAATGTTCATAATATAAAAATGAAAATATAAAGGATACAAAGAGATGTGTTGTTTTGTTCTATACGAAGTTGCAACCATCCTAAAATATGCCTTTACTTGTACAAAATGATATGTCTGTTTAGAAAAAATTAACTACTAAAAGTCAAAACCAAATGAGTATAGTTAAAAAAAAAATTTTGATATTGAAGAGGTATGATAAGTAAAAAAGAATATACTAAGAGATGCAATAGCAAAAAAAAGTTTTTAAAATTATGTATTATAATATGTTAATCCATTGAGCAAAAGATCAACTATGAAATTATTATGTATGAAATGAAAATAAAAAGTTATGTTTTGAGTCTTATTTACATTTTAACTAGTAACCACCTTTTTCAAATAATTACCTCATCTTAAAGGTAGTTTGCTTCTCAATACAAATAAAAAACACACTATTTACTCGGCATATTTTGTAGAAGTAATCATATTTTATCATCTCTCACGTTTTTCCATGAAATACTCCATCTTGTAACTAACATACATCATATGTGTAAAGCAAGAGAATATTTTAGTCGTGCTACAATACAAAAGGAAAAAAGAAAAAATTTGACAATTCTACCATCAATTTTTTAATTTATTTCTCATTCATTTTTTTTCTTTTTTTACACTTGAACTTATTAACATACTTCGATAATTAATGTGACATCTAAATAAGTCATACATCATGATTTTTTCAAAACAACTAACAAAAAATTATTCAAGAAATAATATAAATTGATATAACAAAAACTTGAAGATTGAAATAAAATTTTAAAAATAAATAAAAACAGACATTAGAAATAAAAATTGATATATTTAAATTTTTATTGACCATAGATTATGTAGAAAATGAAAAGGAGAGAATTAAACAAGTTATACCTAGTAAAAAATAACCTTCATATTATATGAGTTTATACAGCAGTTACCTATTATAGTAAAAAGGATGGATGGGTATATTATAATAATAAAATAATTACAATAGAAGCTACCATTATCAAAAAAAAAAAAAAGTAGTGGGAAGGTAGACAATTACAAAAGTATACATGGGATATAAGAAAAAATAAATTTAAGTTTAAATTAGCAAAGTGGATTCCTATCATGATCGTAAGGAGACCTTAGTAAAATTACCTAAAATTTTCATTTCGTATATGTACCCATGATACAAAAAAACATCTTGTAAATCAAAAATTACAATACTCTAATTAATTAATCATTAGGGTTTCTAATTTTTAATTTATTAACTTATCATAATATATAAATAATTATAGATATCCAATATTCCATGGTTTCTCAAAACTGCAGAGAATCGAAATCTCCTAGCAAACGATAAGATTAGATAGTTAAGGTTTTAAAATTTAAATTAACTGAAATTACAAACTCTGAGTAGAAGAATAGTAATTATATTTAATAGTCCAAACTAGCTATACAATCTATTTTCAGATTCTATCTTTTAATGCATCTTATACTCAACGCTCGACTCTACTTATGGTTAGTTATTAATCAACCTATAAAGAAAAACTATTGGAGAGTAAACTACATGAGCTTATCCCTCAATTATATAAACAAGCAAGTTGTTCAATCATTAATTACAAACATATGTATGCATGGTCAAGCAGAATGCCACACAAATACATACAATTGACTAGGTACTGTATAAAACTCAGATTTAATGCCCTCCAAAGTTAAGGTTAGAGAGTACACAGCACGAGTCAAATCCAGGTATCATACTCGAACTTACATAATTACAAAAATCCACGTTTCGTAGTCAAATAAAGTTAATCCGTTTAATTTTAGTTTTAAAAACTAAGTTCCAGGTATGATTATAAGTGGACCCCCGCAATCCATACTCACTCCTAAACAAAGACTTTAGACTTAACCCTTAGCTTAACAGTTGGCGCCTCCAATGTTTAGTAATCCCGTAAGCCAGAATAAGGTCATGTTGTACGTATATATCACACTAAAACACTATAATCAAAATTAATTAACCCTCGCTTGCCATCTCGCTACCTTTATGTGATATGACAATCGGAATAGCCATAATGTAATGCATGCCTATGCATGATCCAGTTAAGTTTAATAAAGTATTATATAATTAAATCTAGTTATAATATGATCAGACAATATCACAAATAGTCAAATTTCTACAAAATCTACTATGCAACAAATACTTCATTATCGTAATTTAAAGTAACTCCACAATATAGCAAACAATAACAATCACATACGTATCTCGACCCCACACATCAATTAATTATCGATAACAATTAAGTATTCACTATTTACAAGTACAAACAAGTATGGAATCATAAGAAGCATTTACTTGACCAAAGCTAATAAGAATCATAGAAAACATAAGCAACTCGCCCTCCTAATTGGTGTTTCTTGATAAATAAAATAATAAGAACCTAATGAGTATCTAGATATAATACTAAACGACCTAATTAGCTAATATCTACCTTATGGTTCCCGTTTCCACTTAGGTATTAATTCGTATATAATTTTTTTCGTTTTAATTCCAATTTTTATAATTTATAATCAATTTTTATTGTTTTCAAACATACTTTCATATAGCGGGATCCGTTTTGGAAGTTGAAACTTGTATTTTTCATTTTGGGCCTAAAATGTTACAAATTTTGTTATTTTGACCCAAATAATTTTATTTATCGATTTTAGGTTTGTCTCTATTATTTTATGATTTAATTAATTTCTAAATTTTATGTTTTTATAATATTTTATTTTTTAAGTCTAATTTATATTAATTTCACTTTTTCTTCATTTTTAAGTCTAATTTACCTATTATGTAAATTTTGTTAACACTGTAATTTTCTAATTAATTAATAATTATTGTTTTCTAATTATCTTTGTAATTTTCGATTCACCTAATTATTTTTGGAAAATTACTAACATGGTACTATTCCATTCATCTACATAGCAATTTTATTAATTTCCTTAAATTTTGTATAATTATTATATATATTTATATGTTATTATAATTTATTAATTAATATGTATATGGGCCTTAACTTTTCCATATGAGTTTTGGCCCACTTATGTATATGTATATATGTACTTATTTTATTTATATTACCTAAAGTAGTTATATTATAATTATGTATTTACTTGTATATATATATATATATGTGTGTATATGTATCCTTAATTATGTATACATACTTAATATATTAGTATATATAATTATGTATATACATGTATGTATACCCATACTATACTCTTATCATATGTATATCTATACATGCATAATATACCTAAAGTAGTTATATTATAATTATGTTTTTCTAATATATTTTTAAGGAATTTTGATAGACTACATATATACATAACGAGANTATGTATCCTTAATTATTTATATATACTTAGCGTATTAATATATATAGTTTTATGTATACTCATACTATATCTATACGTGTATATATATGTATATACACGTATTTATATTTCTAGTATACTACTATTATATGTATTTACATACATGTATATATACACACAAACACATATTTATAATCAATTTTATACGTACATTTATACACGTATAATGCATATATTTATATTTTCTTAATATATTTTTAAGGAATTTTAATATATTACATATATACATATCTATATATGCCTTTGTTTTTCATATATATGTATAAATACCTAGCATATCTTACACATAATTTATGTACATACTACAATATATATATATAGGGGCATATATGTATGTATTTATATATATTTCTTATCTTATTTTCTTATTTACTCCCATATATGTATTTATATGTACTATGTATATTTATATATACACCGTATATATGTTTGTATATATGTACATATAGCTAACTAAACTTAGAACATATTTTTGCATATATATCTATATGTGTATATTAATATATTTACACATGTAAATATACTTTTCAAAAGGAATAAGATTATGTACATCAAAATCTAATACATATATATATATATATAATTTCTAATACAATATACTAAAACACATACTAAATACATGTTCAAAATATCCCATATAAAATACACAAGAAAATATATAAAATCTCATTTACATAATGAAACTAATACTAATAAAGTATAAGAGAATATGTTTACTTGTTTTGGAGATTAATCAAAGAAGAAACACTCTTCTTGATGTTGGATAATTTGTGGAATGGAAGGTAGAATTGTGGGAAGATATTAGATGGGAAAAAGGAAGGAAAACTAAGAAAAGAAGATGAAGGGGGAGAGAGAGTGGGTTTTCGATTCAAAAGTAGGGCAAAAAGTAAGCCAAATGTGTATGTAATTTTTTAGACAAATGAAGAAAAGGAAAGAGAATTCTAAAGCCTAGGTGACTCATGGCTAAGTGGAAAAAAAAAAAGAAAGAAAAAGGAAAATAAAAGGAAAAAGGAAGAAAAAGAAAAGAGAAGAAGATTCAAGAAGATAATGACATTTTTTACTTAGTCAACATTTTAATTATATAATATTATATATATGTATATATATATATACTTAGCACATATAAATTAAGAAGGAAAAAGAAAATAAAAGAAAAAAGATAAAGAAAAAGGAAAAATAAGGAAACAAGTGAATAAATAATTTAAATAAATTTTTGAATTTTCTTTATATATTTCTAACCCTATAAATAATATTTACAATAATATTTCATATAATTATAAAGAAATTTATAAAATATAAAATTAACATTTGCTATAGAATGCATAAACAACAAATATGTAATTAAATTAAGTTTAAATAATTATGTATATAATACTCATTTAAATATATATATATATTTACGAGTAATTAAATAATAATATTTATCAATTTTTTGTAATTTGAATAACATATTTTCTAAACCACTTTAATATTCATGTCTATTACATAAAATAGAGAGCAATTTAACATCTTACATATTATAAGATGAATAAAAAATATAGATATTCTAATTAGGATACTATTTACAGAGATGACGTACAAGAAAGTTATTTAGAAATTAAGGTAAAAGTTACTCATGAAAGTTATTTATTTACTTAATTATTTAGTATTTTTTAAGCACCCATAATATGTTTATTTGTGTGTGTTTGTGTTTTTTTTTTTTTTTTACATCTATTTTTATTTGTGTTTAAGTTTGTGTATTTGAGTTTACATTTATGTATCTATATGTTAATGTATGTGTTGGGCATGTTGGCAAATGCATGGTAAAAGTGCAAATGCAACATTATCAAGACATACCATGTGCAAAATGTCTTGTCAATTTTTTTCTACTAAAGTGTTGAAAAATTTAGTAGACAATCGGGTCGATGTTAGCCATAGGTCTGACTCTATACATACTCAGCTCTACTTACATACATAGATAAAAAGATGTAGATAATATAGCATGCATATATATGTATAGATAGATAGATAAATGGATACACGCACATATATATTGTATTATCATACTATGTAGTATATAACATTATGTATATATTATCTTATATGTTTTATTATAGTGTTATATATATAACATACATAATAAACATATGATATACTATAACATGTCATATTATGTATCTAGAGGGTTCGTTATACACATATGTATGCATATACGAAATTATTATATATATATATATATATTACATGTAAGTGTATTTGTGTTGTCTTATCATATTACATAGTATATAGAATATATTTTGTTAGATATATATTTTACTACATTGTAATATAATATATTATTAAGGAATTAACCTATAATAAATATAATATCTATAATCTTATATAGTTAGTACTACATTTATTATGTATAACTAGAATAATATTATAAGGCAATATAATATATAGTGTTACGTATTATTTGATATCGAGTTTACATGAATGTAGCTCAACTAAAACATTGTTAATTGATAAACTAGAACATTAATATTATTCATTCTAAAGGATATATATTATAATGTTATGTATATTAAAAAGTATTATGTATGCTATATTGATATATATATTATTCAGTATTTTCATTGTTCTTTGAAAAAAATAAGTGTTAGAGAAAAATTGAAAATGAAAGTTAAATTAAGGTTTTTTCTAATGTAAGAGAAATTTTATAGATGGGGTGGGAAGGAAAATAAAAAAGGAAACATTGGTATTCTGGAATCCAATCTATTATAAATTAAATTCTTAATTTGATTTTAGTTGCTTCTTAAAATTATTGATGTGGAGGAAGGGGATGAGAGGGAAGGAGGGAAGCAATCAATTCAATTAGAAATATATTTCTAATTTGATTTTAGCTATATCTTTCATTAATGATATATATATAGAAGGAGGAGGAGAGAAAAGGAAAATGAAAAAATAATAATAATAATAATAAAGAAACTTTTGTACTTCATAAGTTAAGTAGAAATCTAATTCTAATTTGATTTCAATTACTCTACAATAGTATTGATGAGAAGAAAGGGATAAAGAGAGAGGGAGGGAGGGAGAAAAGTAAATTGAAAAAAATAATAATAATAAGAGAAAAAGATATTGGTTCTAATTACATTTTAGTTACACCTTAAAATTACCTATACTATTTAAGCCTTTTAAGATAATAAAATACTAATTAATTAATAGTTATCATTATATTAGTAAGAATTTTTTAATTATGCAATACAAGAATCAATTAGAGCATATTAAACTTCAACTACTTTTGGTGCCAGGTATGAATTGCTCTATTTTCTCTTGAATTGCTATTCATGTTCCTTCCCCGCCCTTTCTATACATGTTGCCAATTTCATAATAATATTTTTAATCATATTTTGGTATTTAAAAAAATATATTTTTTTTTCACATGCCCGGCTTAACCATTTGGATGCTCAACAACAACTTTTATGTACTCAATTTATTAGCAACTATTGTATTTTCCTTTTATTTTTAACATTAAACAAAGCAAAGAAACTTTAACTTACTAATTGATTTTAACTTACTAATTGATGATTATAAAAAGAATAAAATTTTCTTATTGAGTTTAATTTTTATTTCAAAAGCAGAAGTTTCAACAGTTATATATGCAGAGAGTGTGCTTACTCCAATGAGTCGCAATGCAAGTTTAAATTGAAAAAAGTCGAATCATCAAAAGTTTCTTGGCAATAATATTGTTAACCATCAATGACAAAAGGTTAGTGAAGACAGAGGAACAAAGGTTAGTGAAGACAGAGGAACAGCTGCTAAAAAAAAATAATTGAGGAATGTAGCATTGTGGAGGGTAATGAGTTAGATAATCTAAGTAGAGAGATGGAGTTGAAACCAATTGAAAAGCATCAACTTCATTCTATATGTTACCATAAGATAATGAAAATGATGAAGGGGTTATAATAGGAAAGAATAAAGATCTAGCAGTGACAGAACCAGGAAACCACCTTAAAAAGTGTAATTTCTGAATTTCATTTTGTTTAGATAAATTATTAAATTAAATTTAAGTTTACAACCTCAATGATTTTTAGTGATTTTCCCCCCTTATAAATCAGATGTTATGATAAATAATGTGTTGTTCTAAAAATTTTATCTTTTTGTTTTACTCTCAACGAATATGAACTTTTTTAGTATTTTCACATACATTTCTTAGTACAGGTCATGATAATGATTTTCATGTCTTTTTGTCACAATAAAAACAAAATTGACAAGTTTTTCTTGAATGAATTTCACATTTTTACATTTTTTTTAATTTCAAAATGATTTATAATCGAAATCACAGATCATTATTGTATTATTTAGCTTGATAAATTATATAAAATTATTTATTTTGCACATGTATATATATATATATATATGGAAATGGAAGAGTTTTGGTGTTATATATATTTATAAATATTATAGTCATCTATATAATTAAGAAAAAATGATGTAGTAGTTATAATTAGTATTACAAAATGGAAGTTATGACAATTAAGATATAAGGAAGTTATTTACAGTTGTTTGGTAAAAACATTTATCTATACATATTACTCCATAAATGATAACTATCATTTACATATTTTCAAACATTCACATGAGTGAATTGATTTGCTCAATTATTTATTATTGTATAGGCGTTTATAGTGCGAGCACACCATTTGTAGGTAGCAATATATTATATCAACATATAACAAAACATTTATAACATTTTATAAGTAATAATGCTATATATATATATATATATATATATCCATACAAATAAAGTAGTTGGGGCACTTTTAGTGTCTATACCTTTCTTATCCTTTAAACTTATAAATTAATCCCTCTATAAGATTTTGTTCTCCAATTTCCACCATAGTTCTCAATTAGTTTAACAAGGGGTATATTTGAACTTTACTACGTAAAAACCACAATCTCAAGCTTTTTGAAGAAGTGAGTAAGTTAATTGCCAAATGGAACAAGTAAAAAAAAAGTGAACCGCAAATCAATCATAAACTAAACCGAACCAAAAAATCATTTTTTTTTTACAATCCCTTTTGGTTTTACGATTCAATTCAGTTATATATAAATAGTTCACGATTCAAGTTGAGAAAGAAACCCAACCAAACCATTTTGAACCAAATTGAACAATGAAACTAAAAAAAAAATCATACAACTGTTTTGTACTTTTTTTAAAATTTTCTTTCATCAATCTTTATGGATTTTATCAAATGTTTCATATATTCTTCTTCTTTGTCTTATTTTTGGGTCAATTATTAAAATTAAGTTGAATGAATTCCATTTGAAATTTCACATTAGAAATTTTTCTTTTCTGAATTGTATTTTTCTTATATGTTTTCAAATCAAGGGTCTCACCTTTGTACTTTTTATGTATCTCTGATCTTTTGTACAGTTTTTTGTGTATCTCTTTTGTCCTCTTTTTATTGCTTTTGGATGAATAGCTCTACTCTTCTCTCCTCATTATTGTTTATTAGAACAAAGTCTCTTATTCTTGTTCAATCAAGTTGAGTTTATTAAGATCTTATATAATATTTTGCTAAGTATCGTTGCATATGATAAATATATGAGAAATCAACTAGAAACATAGGAAAGTTTAATGGAAAGAAAAATACTTTATTGGAGATAAAAATATTTAGCAAAAAATTGAATATAAACAGTTCGAATCATAGATCAAACTGGACCAAACTAGTTTTAATTAAGTTCGAAAAATTTATAAACCAAACTGTATGATTAGATTTGACTTAAAAAAAAAAAACTAAATAGTTATATTAGATTCGATTCAGTAAAGAGGCAAGAGGAATGGTACCAAATCAAACCATACCGATCCCTAATTAAGGCTACTAATACATGCATATGCACATCTTTAATTACCCGTGAGAAGTTACTAAAGCTTTTTTCTTTTTTTTTGTTACAATTTTTAGGTGTGCTCAACATAATACCCTTATCATTTTTGTAGATTATGATTAGAGGAATGTTATGTTCAATTAAATTTTATTTATGGTTACCAAACTTATTTGGGAACAAATGGCATAACAAAAGAGGATGAATCAATTTCTTTCATGATCATCAAATGTCAAACAAACTTTATCATCTTGGTTGATTATACATTAATGAAATGTTGCTCCACTAATTTGGAACTGGGAAGAGGTATTATAATGCCCACTTTCATGTGTCTACTTAAATTTGTTTAATAACCTAAACATAATGTAACTTGGTACTTAAATGATGAATCGTTACACCATTCTTGAAGTAATTAAGGATAAAGCTACTCAAAATTTCCATCATAAACCCGCTTTTTGCAATCAAAGTTACCTCATATGTATAGAAAAATCACCTGTATAATCATTCAAAGGCACTTATTGATATTATTGGTTCACATGCCAATTGCTATCTAAGCAAATTTCTTAAACTCCAAGCTTAGCATATGCCTGCAAATACTAGGCTTCTAAGCCCCACTTTATGGAAGTAGCTTACATTAGAACTTCTCCACTTACACTTAATTACACAACTATAACACACTCAACAACATGTTTACAAGCTAGAATAATACTATATCTTTCAAATGACTAGTTAGACACTTTAAAATGTGCTCAAGTCCTTTCCAAATAGGTTCAATATTCCGCACATGTACTTAAGGTCAATAAATTATCCCCTTGGTTCCTTATAGAACATAATGAGTATTAAAAGATGACATAATAGGGAAAACCAATATCATCTCACATTTATAAATCCATAGTCAACGATTAGCAGCAAGATACCGCATCATAACTTCATACCTGGCCATTTTAATTGGAAGTACTTTATCCCATACCTTTCTTATCATTTTGCTAACCTCAATATTTACCACCTTAACTTTAGATTTTCACTTAACTAACATCATAGCCTAACCTCATGTCTTCTAGGCTTACTCTTAACTTTAGCAATAATACAATGAGTTAATGCTTAAGTCCATCCTTACCTTATCTTCCACTAGCCATAGACAAACAACCTGAGGGGGCCAATTCCAATGTGTTGTTCATTACTAGGCTATTCGAGGTTGGTGTCACAAACTTATTACTAAGTTAACTTAAGGATTGGACTATAAGCTTACCAGGTCGATTTACAAATCATAACACAACTATATCATGTCACTTCACAAATCATATCACAAACTTATTGAGTCGATTTACAAATCTTACCACAAACTTACCAAGCAGTGTACAAAACTTCATTCAATTAAGCAACTCTTAGTTAGCAATAAAAAACCTAGCATTAGATTTTGATTTAATAGCTTACAGCAAATTCTTTGTACAAATGTTATGCATAGTACAAGGTAAATACTCAACATGCTTGCATTAGTATCTCTCGTGCAATGCAGTTGTAGTGTCAATTCAAACATTGATAACTCTAAAAAGAAACCATAAGTTTCAATCAATCATCCAACTCAACATTAGTGAGCAAAACCTATGTTCACAATTCAAACATCATCCCAACTCATTCATTAGGCTAATCATAGATAAACAATTACTCATATTCACTCCACAAAGTAGTAATATAAGTGCGCTTTGTTAACTTAGTACTCAAAATTGAATTCTCATCAACAAACCTAGATATCAATTTAAGTCCTCCTATAACGGTCATTGTAAGTGATTATACAGGGTCAATCTAGCAAATAAGTGAGTGCTTTATATTATCAGCCACAACGCAATACAATAGTTAAGTTAGAAAGAGTACCTGCATAATTAAGCAATTCTTTAGCTCATGTGTATAGATGATCCTAGACACACTTGAATAAGTCGGAATACAATAATTAGTAATAATATGGATAAAACATATCTTGCAAAGTCACATTTTCTGCATTTTACATTATCAACTTATAAAAGACTTACTATTTCCATTTACCAAATATTGATTATATCTACATGTACACATACATATCAATTGATTAAATTTTATACAAACATGATACACTTCATCTATTAGGCTTAGTTAATTTAAAATAGCTATAAAAATCATTACATATCTTAGAGATTTTAACAATGTATATATAATTAACAAAGGCATATAAGGAAAATTTATAAATTTATAAATTATATAGAGAAGACAGAATACTGAAATTGGAAAACAAACGACAAAGATGTTATTTTCTCTTAGGGAAGGGCACGCGTGGGTTGGGTGTGGGGTTATGGGGGAGGACCCGTGTTGGAAAACATACTACTATTACAAACTAATACACTTTAATGATCATGATTTATTATAAATTCAGGTGATTTACTGAACTCAAAAGTAATCATATCTAATGATTACTTTTGAGTGATCGGATGATCGAAAACCTCCAAAATATTGCTTGATTTTAATTCATTTTTCAGTTCCCCAACTTCACCTTTAATATTAAGAGTAATGATGGTGGAATGTTGTTGAAGTTAGATTTTTCCTCCCACTACCTAATGTCTACAGGCGTCCATCTTGATAATCCACCCACCGATTGAAATGGATGAACTTTGCTCCAATCATTAGTGCTCTTTTGTAACTGGAGTACAACATATTATGTTGTTTAATAGTTTTATTCACTACCAGAGTTATAATAATTCTCCAGCTACCCTTGTTGTCTCTTGGTCTAATTAAAACTAGATAACCATTTTCCTTTGTGTTAATCTATGAGTGATCCACTTGCAATTGTTATTTGATACTTGTCTATGTTGGTATAATAACATATTATTACTTATATTTAGATAATGGTTTCAACCTTATCCTCCCTTGCCACTAATAAATTTAAGTGGCTTTCTAAGTAGTTTCTTACATATATTTCATATTTCCTATAATATTTGTATGCATAAGCTAGTTTACCGAATTTCAAGTTTCAAAAAAAAAAAAATCCAAAATCTTAGTCTTTTTCATATGTGTGAAGGGTGCAAGCCCAAAATATCAGTATCACTCTCTCTCTCTCTCTCTAATTAAAAGTTCAGTAGCATTTACATGTACATGCTGTTGTACAAGTTCATTCCATAATATTGTTATACATACTCTTCCATCTTATATATTTCCATA
Organism: Lumnitzera littorea; assembly: GCA_024138015.1. NCBI lineage: Eukaryota > Viridiplantae > Streptophyta > Magnoliopsida > Myrtales > Combretaceae > Lumnitzera > Lumnitzera littorea. Next base: position 32,438,280 of record JAMXBB010000002.1, read on the forward strand.
GTGTTACTTCTAATTACGTAAAAATATTTCTTACCAAATGGCACACGATAAATGAAAAGAAAAGGGAATTGATTAATGTATTAGTACTTAACTGATAAAAAATCTATTGTATTATATATAGGATCAATGAGCAAAAAAAATGACTTCAAGACTAGGTAGTTAAATCAATAATCAATAGCTTAAGATTTCAAATTTAGAGATCCCAATGAACTAATGAATAAAAATATAGTAAATTACATTTTTGATACACAGATACTTTTTTGTTTTAGATACCTACACTTTTATTTTTTATACTTTTTCATTTTAGATGCCTATACTTTTATTTTTTCATTATTAGAATATTCATGTCTTATAGAATTAAAAAAGTCTATATGCTGGTTAGCATCAGTCAGTTTCAAAATGAACCCAATTACATCACTTTAGACAATTGGTCGGCTGGATTGTTTAAAGTTCCTTATAAAGGTCCATCATTTCCAATTGTCGAGACTAGAATAATATAATATTATGTAAAGAGTTATTTTAGTAATTAGGTTTTAATCCAATTTAATATCATGGACCAATTTGATGGGCCGGTGACATAGTATAGAAAATATAACTAAAACAGAAATGTTTTAGGGAGATATGGTTTGGAAGGGTCAGAAGGTTTCGAACAAAAACCGCTAAACTGGTTATTCCGCTATTAGTTTTACTTAATTGACTTGTGCACAAAAAGTAGGCTTAAAAGAGGTTTTTCTAGGCCTATTTAGACTTTGTTCAATCTCAAAAGAAGTCATTGAGACTTAAATAAGAGTTGTGGGCTTATTATATTATTAATGAGAATATATTCTTTTATTATAAGTTGTTGGGCCTATCCAGAGTCCATGGCCTAAACTCAATGTCCATATGCCAATAATGCCAGATCTTAACCATTTGTCTCAAACTAATCCAATAACTGAAGCTTACTTCTAAAATTTATAAATAAGAAGTTTCTCCTCTCATTTGGGATTACTTCTAAACATTAGCTAATTTGAGACAAATATGGAAGCTTTGTTAAAATTATTCTAGGAAAGATCAAACAAGTTAATTAATGAAGAGCAAATCAAAAGCATTCAAAAACATAAGACTTCATCTTCTATTACATATACGCACGAGTGATTGAGTTTGCCTATTCCTCTTCCCACGCATCTCTCTATTACATCCGTACACATGTCATTGGATGACGATTGTCAATAACCCCACCTACATTTCATTTTCTATCGATTCCTAAACCACAGTCAAGGGGTTAAACTTACAATCAATAAGGAATATTCTAGCTAGCGACTGATTTTTCCTTCTTCTTTTTTTTGTAACTTTTCAGTAATAATATATTTTATTTGTGATAATTTTTTTTAATTGTGATAAAAGTTGATAGCTATTAATTTTTTAGTAATAATAAATATATATTTTATAATCTTACTAGGAAATGAATGTGTATTTACTATACCATATGGAAATCAGTCGCCTAGACGAGTCGTCATAAGTATAACCCGATAAATAAGATTGAATTGAATCATATATGTAGACGACATGTGAGCTGCAGAGACAAGTAAACGGTGATAACCAAAACGGTTGCGTTTACTAATGAATGCAGATTTTATTCCTGTAAGTTTTGGCCTTGAAATGATAGGTTGAGTCGACAAACTTGTAATTCGGTACATTGAAGTCGTCACTAGACAGTGAACGTTAAATTTCCTAGTAACAATTCTTAATAGAAACGAAATGGTGAAAATTTCCCAGTAATAATTGGCAGAGGCAAGCGTTGGCCTTTGCCAATGCTGTTGCTGTGCTGTTTCCACATGCTTCATTAAAGATGTCTTTCTTTTAGAAATTAAAAAAAAAAAAAAATAGAAAAACACTTCACAGGACCATGAATTGCTGCTACCTAGAACACCTCCCGCCAATATCCAAAAACCTATCCTTTTTGTCTGTTCAATTGCCTTACTTCCATATCATCGTCATCCCTAAGGGAGGATCATTTGCCAATACAGGACAAAAACAATATAGAAAGACACGTTGATTAGAATCACTGCCACTATCACTCAATATACAAAGGCCATGATCAACCTGCTGTTACCTAATTTGAACTGAAACAACAAATTAAAAGCTCAAAATAAATCATAATGTTTACCCACAAGTACTTTCGATAAGATTGAAGGAATTCGCAGAAACATTCTACGAAATGACACTGTTGAGCACAAAAAGGAAAAAAGAAAGAAAACAGATCTCATGAGATAAAACAGCAACCAATAAGAAAAAAGAATGTTCAGGATTAAACTCCATCGGGAAAGATAAGGCCACCAACATGAAACTGATTATGGAGCTACAAACAAGAATCTATCTCCAGACTCAATTAAAGAAACCAAAATAGAGATATATATATATACATATATATAAAAGAAGAAGAATAAAAACTTTTAAAATAATGGTAATGCGGCACAATGTGACGAAAAAAGAATCTCTTCTAAGTTCAATTGATGAGAGCCAAATAAAAGTTGAAAACTTCCAAAAACAATGCTAAGACTTCACCATGTTACAAAAGTTTAGTTGAGGCATAGAGATGATTACTTTGATTCTCAATGGATAATTAGACAGTAATGGAATTATCAGACAATTTATTCAAGATCTCCAATAGAAAAGCTTTAATAAGAAAACTTACTAAAACAATGGTTTTGGCTGGTGAAACTAAGCTCTAGACGGAAAATTAAATCGGAAAGTGAATTATAAGACAGTTTACTCAAGGTCTCAGATCGCAGAGCTTTGTAGATTAGAATAGCTGAGAAAGGCTTCGACAGTTTTCTATCAGAGTCCTTTTTTATGACTTCATGTAAAACTTTCTAATAACGATTCATGTGCCCTCTGATGGTACACAAACGATTAAATCACCAGAAGAAAACAATTATTGGATAAATAAAGAAGTGTACCTAAAAATTGACTGGAGGAGGACTACATAGGTTTGATGCTCAATCGGAGACCTTGACTAACATGTGGTAAGCAAGGAATTAATCCGATGGAAAGTTCTCAATTGGAGAGGATATAAGAAGGTGACATGCGGGGAATGGATGCGCAAAGGTTGTAACAAGCTCAATTGTATCCGATTTCAATAGATTAGATAACCCAAAAAGTCCATATTTCAGGCATGTAGCCTCGGGTGGAGAAACAACCTTAATTTTTCTGGAACCGGGAGGGAAGAAAATATTTGGTTGTAATTGATCTGCACCTACACTGTCCCATAAGATTATTTATAGACCGAAAACCTTGGAATTATTTAAAGAAATAATAAAGTTGGAAAAAAAAAAAAAAACAGATTTAAGAAATAAAATAAACCAAAATACAGAGGATAATATTTCGTAGTAATTGATCTGCAACCACACTGTCCCATAAGATTATTTATGGACCTAAGATCTTAGAATTATTTAAAGAAATAGTAAATTCAGAAAGAAAAAATTTAAGAAACAAAACAAATGAAAATACACTTTCTTATACTCGCACAAATCTTTGATAGTTCAGCATATTGAAAAGATGCACAAATTTAATCTCAAAAATGGTACTAAACAGTAAAACAGTTTGTACCATTCAAATTAGTCTTTAATGAAGTATTATGGATACTATAACTCTTTATAAGCAAAAAGTTATAATCTTTCAAAATTAAGCTTAATATCACTATTATCATCCCAATTTCCAACCAAGCCACCACAACTTGGTTGCGAGCCTAAGTCGTAGATGGAAGTGCAATTGACAGAATTGAAAACTTTATTGATGATAATCTTGTTAAGAATGAGGAAAGAATAATAAGAAAATTTGCTGATATTGAATCAAACTTGAATGCCTTGAGCATTAGTCAAACAAATTTTGAGAGCAAGTAAGACAGGTTGTAAGCTCAAGTAACTTTAGGGTACAAGAGAATCTTCCAAGCAATAAGTTAGTGAATCCAAAAGTGCAATGCAATGTTATCTATTTGAAGAATAATGATTCACTTGGAGACTATTTTAATGATAGGAATACAAGTCTAATACTAAAAACAAAAGAAAGCTAGGTAATGATAAAGATTATGAATATGCATCAAACTCTTGATCAAATCATATGTCCTACTATTGACACTTCTAAAGCCATTCTCAATCTTAAGAACTCAATTTAAAATACGTGACATATTATCTTTTAAAGAAACTCTCTTCTTCAAGGATTTCTCATTTTTATCTCTAAAATTCTCAAACAAAGTTTCTTAAAATTTATTTGTATTATTTAAAGAACCCACAATATACTTAAATAACACTAAAAATACAAAATAAATATATTTACTTAAGACCTCTCTTTTTCAAAGAACCCTTTACCAATAGGTAAGGAACCCATTAGCCGGGTCCTTCTTCTAGAAAAGGGTGCCAAGCACCGTGCATTTGGGATGGCCTAAGAGGTCTTTAAAGTTTTATGAAATGGAAAGATAGAAGGATAGACGAAGAGGAAAAAGGGATAAAGGTCCAAAACTGTGATGTTTGCATGTTTAAGTAAATGGTCAAGCTTGATGGTGTAATTACTTCCATTTATACCCCACTTTTTTTTTATTTTGGGCCATCATTTATGTCCCACTTGACGTGTGAAAAATCCTAGCTTATGCCTCTATGTAAGGTGTTTTCATAGTTGACACGAATGCAAGTTGCCTGAGCGATGTAATGGCATGGAAGGCAAAATTGCAAAGACTCCTGGGCTTCAGTTGAATTAGCTAGGACTCCAATCGAATGAAACCCGTCGAAGGGTTCGCCCGTATCCTAAATAAAAGGATGTTAGCTGAGCGTATTTGAATTTGAATTCGGCTGTGAAAAATTATTTAAGTCTATGATGATCTTGATTTTAACATAAGAAAATTTTTATTGGAGAAAAAAGGGGAATGTTTTCATTGTCAACAATTAGCCCTTGATTTTGTTTCAAGGACATAATAATGGATGGAGATATGACTGATAAGAGTATCTATTACACAAATAGGGTATATTAAAGATAGAATACTATGTGGAATGATGAATAGAGTATAAGTATCAATAATAATATTTTATGTTTGTATTTTTGAAACATTATCGTTTATATATTTATATGTTAAAATTTTATTGGTATTTATATGTAATTAAATAATCAAACCACGTTTGGTCGTGGTAATAAACAAAGACAGTAATCTTTGTGAAGCCCCATTTTTAAGTATGTCAAAAGAATGATGTTAAAAGGACCAAAATTAACATAGTAAATGCTCTTACTAGATTACAAGAAATACTACAAAATTTCGACAACAAACGCTTTATTTCCTCAGGCCATTAGTTCAATGTAGTATTGGTGTATACTGCATAGAGAACTACTGTTTTTTCTTAGTTATTATACAGCGGCACCAGCGGCTTCTACAAGAACAGTCTTCATTTGATTCACGAGATCCTCCATCTGTTCCCTGGAATGCAAAGGTGAAGGATAGACATAGACACAATCAAGTGCTCCGTTGCTTATGGTGTCGAACACAGTTATCGATGGTCCAATGCCATGGACGGAAGCGCAGCTCATATGGTCCTCTATACCTATGTCTTGTCGCATGTCGCCTGTTTCCTCAATAGGGTCTTCAAACACCGACATCAAGGAGGTTCTAAGGGAGGACGATGGGGTTAATCCAGGGTTCTCCATGGCCTTGCACATGAGATAATTGAGGTCAGCCATGTCTGAGAAATGCTTGTTCTTGTTCTTCAAAGACTCGAACGAGTTGTATGTCTTTGTTGCCAGGTCCCATAGAGTTTCGCCGCCTTTCATTACGTGCATGTGCAGGATTGCAGAATGATAGAACCCTGAAAAAAAATGCAGTTATAAGTTGTTAGAAATCTTGTCATTGTTGCCATTATAAAGTGATATACAATGGTTTAATACATCTATAGCATCTTCAAATTTTATAGTCAATTAAGAGCTGACAAGAAACGACTCGTAACTTTTAATCGAGTTCATGGAAGTAATATACACTCTTTTAAACCGTCTACAGCATCTTTAAACCATTAGTTCGATAGAATTACGATTATGCTTACTTGTTAAGGGTGAAATTTTCTTTTTAATTTTATTGAACAGTTGACATGACACCTAACTTTGAATTAATTGTTATGAGCTAATCGGGGTCGATAAATTGATATACAATGGGTAAATCCGTCTATTGCATTTTCAAATTTTATAGTCAATCATGAGCTGATATGCATCAACTCTTGATAACTTTTGAGGTCATGGAAGTAATACACACTCTTTTGATCCATTTGCAGCATCTTGGAACCACTGGTCCAATATAATTACAAATTTGGCTACTTGTAAACCATGAGAATTTTTTTTTTTTAGTTTTTATTGAAACAACCTTAAATCATCATATGACATGTCGCCTAACTTCAAATTAGTTGTTATGAGTTAATCAGGAGCTGATGGACTCACGACAATAAATCAGATAGAGAATGATACCGAGATGGTGATGGGTGAGAGGAGGGTAAAGAAGTGGACGGCAGTCAACAAGAGTAGCAATTCCAAACGTTTTCCTCTGGAACTCAGGTTGTCTGTTGGAGTTCGAGTTGGTCTTAGTGTTAACGTTGTACGCTGAAATCAAACCTGAAGCTGCCAACACGCCGCATAACTTGATCCCTCTCGATTTGCATCCCTGCATTCATAAACAAAAATCATATTACTACTGCTTATTTAGGAAAATAAGATATTTTCATGATAATATTCCTTTAGGTGCAGTTGCATTTTCATTTTTTCTATCCTCAATAAAATTCTCATTGTATATTGCATTCAACCCTTATAGACAGCAGGTAAATGGAGAGCATCCAAATCTATTAAAAAACCACGCCATGCCATATCTATTGAGCTTAAACATTATATATAATATGGCTGTATTGCTAGATTTATCAAACATTGATCAACTTACAGCAAGAAGCTTCCCCGTCTCGGCTGTGCTTAACTGTAACCTTACCACCTGAGAACACCTCGGCGACTTAGTATCGTCAAATTTCAGGTTTGCCAATTTAAAAGCATTCACGGAGTAACTCAACATGTTCAGCCCTCGTGCCCACATTGACTTTGTACTCTTCCTTGATGGTATCAACTCCTCAATTGGTAAACCAATCTCCCCTGTACTCATCTGCCTACTCTTTACCACCTCTCCTTGTTCTTCCCTTATAAGATCTCGTAACTCCCTCAATATCGAAACTGCAGCTCTACGGTCACAAACAGATAGGTGGAGGAGGAGCACCAGCACGGATTGTTCCGTGTTTGGTAACTCATAAAGGGTCGCAAAGAATACGTCCTTAGGCATGGATTGATTGGGGTTGGACCATAGATTTTGGTTTAGCCCGTGTTCGTGGAGCAGATGGATAGGAGAAATGGATTGGTTTTGGTTGAGGAGCTTTTGGAGGGTGTTGCATGATGAGAGGCTCACTGACTTTATTTGGACGGTAGGAGTTGAAGAGGTAACGAAAGCGAACGTGTTGGAAGATGAATTGAAATGAAGTTTGGAGCGGAGAATAGGATGTGAGTTTTGTAGCTTGTTGAGGGCATTTTGGAGGGTGGAAATGTCCAAGGACTTGGAGAGTAGGAGAGTTAGGACGGAATTACCAGTACCACCCTGGATAGCACGGCACCAGCCGTGTTCAGTGCCGCCAAGCAGCCGGCTTTTCGGCTCGGCCATCTCTCATGTATATATTCAGAGCGGAAGCTGGCTAGTTATGTCTGTCCAAGTATGGGAGTATGCTTTTGTTCTGCTTGTTTATAGCAATAGCTAGAAAGTTGACAAAACAGATGAAGGGCTGTCAGTAACCATGTGCTATTGAATATACAATTGATGGGGGAGGAATATCATGCCGTCGTGGAGAGCTGAGGAAAATATTGATTTGTTTTTCTATTCAAGTTGTTGTGAAGAGCAACGTGGAAGTATTCGTAACTTTCGACATAGGACGCAATCACGAAGGAAGTTATTAAGTTACAATTTACAGTACCCAGTATTAGAAATTTATTAATAATTCTCGATAATTTTCATATATTATATATATATATATGTGATAGTGATCTGAAATATAAATATTAATAAAATTTTAATATATATAATATATATGAAACATAGATAGTATTCGTTTTAAAAATTATTTGTTTTATTATTATATATGTACGACTTATACATATATATGACCTATGAGACGAAATGAATTTTCCTTATTTTTATTTTATTTCCTTAGAAAGCTTAAGCCTAAATGACTCTACCCTAATAAAAATATTAGATCAGGACATATTTCGTAACTTGTCGAAACCATTCAGAATTTATACACTATACAATTCATAGTTTGTTGGACCATAAGGAATCGATGATTTTTTTAATCATTTTAATATTGTGGTTACAAATGCTCAAAATTTTCATATTCATATTACAAACCTGCTATCACATAAAATATAACAAACTTACATGAAAAACGTTATATACATCTAACCTAATACATACATAGAATTATGGGATAAGTTAGGGCTTTCTGGGCTTCTATTACATCTGCAACTTTAGTTATATTTATAATCTGTATTTTTCAATGTATGTGCATAATATAGTGTTCGTGATACATACTTGTATTCTGAATGTGTGAGAATTCCCACATATATATTCGAGACAGATAAAAATACTCTTATCATGTGAAAAGATAATCCCAAAATTTAAAGGCAAAATCTACTGTAAAATGAATTGCTATCTAACTCTGCAAGGTCAGGCAAGCTGCAAGATCATATAGATGGAAATGTTGATCTAACTGATGCAAGTGCAACCAAGGGTGAGGGAAGTTATGGCGCTACATTTAATATCATCATCTTCCCTTTCTTTCTAACATGCACGTCAGTCGCCACCTCTCTCTTTAATTGCAATTTGAGATTTTTCCAGTTATTTCCGGCTCCTTTCAACCGCACTCTCAATGATTGATAATTACGAACATGATACGATAGTACTAACACGAAAACAAAAAAGATTATAAACACGACTACAAGAAAACAAGATAAAGAACATAAACATGCAATGTGAAGATACAATTATGATACAAATAAACATGATTGAATTATAACTTGTAACGTTTATTTAATTTTGTACGCTCTTAACACAAGCAAAAATTCGTATGAAATATGAACACCAACAAACCGCTAATACTGATTGTCAGCATCAAAATGTATAGAAGCCTAAAACTTATTGAAAATATATGAACAAGAAGGATATGTTTAGGGTCGATATTAAGTTATAAATATTACCAAATAAGTTTCAATTTTAAATTCATATAACTTTATGATTTCACAATATATGAAGGTAATTGTGAATTTGATATGTACAATATCTATTATATGCGTGTGTGTGAATATATATATATATTTAATAAATACAACGGGAATTCGCTGTATTGACTTAATCTATAACGAATTATTTTCGATAGGAAATGAATTTCGAGTAAAAGTTCAATTTGCCACGGGACCAAGCTATGAGAGCCCATCTATATGCGTATGAACCCATTTCGGGCACTTTCAATATACACTGTTCTTTTTTCTTTTTCTTTTTCTGTTTCTGTTTCTTTATTAACCCTCCCAACGGCAAACCAACTTATCAAATCTAAGGCTCTTCTAACCTTACCCATGGCTAAGATTGTTTAAATGTGCGCTAGGGTACCGCCCAGATTAATTGTGGTGGGTCACGCACGAGTAAAAAAAGAAAGTGTAATTATAATACAAGAAAAAGAAAAAGAAAACCTATATGGGAAGGAAAGTCGGCTAAAAAGGAAGTATTCCTTATGGGGAGATGTAATCCGGCATATCATATTATGGCCACTTGCAATAAGAGGAGCCTGCAAATATGGGTCAATCATGCTTTTCTAATTCTTGGAATTTCAAACACTATATCTGCTAATCTTAACACTAATAGATTCATACACAGAAAAATCAACACGAATATACCCATTTAAACATAATAAAATTCATATTTAGATTTAAATCTCATTTAAACTCATAAATTGATAAATGCCAACATAATTAATTTATACACAACCTAGGCCATACGCCCTTCTTCTGCTTTTAATAATATATTTCTCAATGTCGTTTTTGTCCTTTTGCCTAACCGCTTTCTTTTCGTTCGCTTCAAATTATCTCTCCAATCTTCTCTCCAGCGTCATAGGCTTCAAGTTTTCAAATATAACCGTTTTATTTTTATTTCATTATTTTTTGATTTATCGATACCGTATTATGCATTGAGGGGCTGGTTAGTCAATTAAGGAACGATACAACGCATTTATTGTGTCAATTGAGAAAAATTTGGAAATGAAAGACGTTTTCTTTATGTTTCTAACCTTATTTGTTTTGTCATGTTTTTTCTTAAATTTTCAGCTCAATTGGTAAAAATTTGCAGATGAAAAACGATTTTTTTATGTTTCTAACTTTTATTTTGTGATGATACTTCTTAAATTTCATATCTATTTGTGTTATTAGAAATATAATTTCAATACAAAAAACAAGTTATTGAATAAACTGTAGGTGATATTTGTCTTTATTGATTTTCGTTATTATTGAATGGTGTTTATTTCTTATGGTTCAACTATAAGCCTGGCATTTCATTGGGTGAAAAGCAGGTCTTGGAAGTCTAAGTTCCCATTTTCTCTGAGGAATTATCTATATATGGTGACCAACTATAAAGCTTTTTACTTTTTTCTTTTTTTTAGAAACGAATATACAATCAATATGATTACATTAATTTATGGTCCATCCTTTTCCTTATGTATTTATAACTGTTTTATAGATCTTTTTATAAATTTTTAATCAATAAATGAGTCCAATCCGAATAAAGAATACATTTATTAACCGTGTTGAATTATGGAGGTTTTTATATATGATTAATACATGGACCATACTATGAGTTGAGATTTTTATGACACAAATCCATTTAAACAAAGATATAAAACAAGATGGATTAACACAAACTATCAATCCTAATTGTTTCTTACGCCTCGTTAATAAGGTTCAAGAAGGATTTACTCGTATCTTGAAATAAGATGGTTTATTTGTTATCGAGTTATGATCAAATTGTGTAGGTTTCACCTAACCCAATCCATCATTTAACAAATCAAAATATCATGATCCAAAAAAGATCCTTAGGTCTTGCTTGTATCAAGTTAATACGATCTAGCATCTATCGCGATATCGAATATGTTAGGAATTGTCACCCCTACCTCAAAGAATTAGCATAACATCCCATAACCTGAAAAATTACAACCCACCACGTGTCTTTATATTCTACTAACATGTCAAGCATCTTAAATAACTTGCTAACTTTTATGTGTATTTAACAATCATAAAAAACCTATAATAACTCCAATTCAATGTACATAGATATCTCTAACATCCATTGACCACAAGTAATTTACAAATGATTAACTTCTCAAATCTTTATTTAATGAAAATAAAGTTTAATTCATAATTTGATAACATATGTCTCAAAGAGCAAAATTAACCTGACTCAACATCTTGTGAATGCTACATTCAATAACAGCATCATACCAAGAACACCAACGAGAGAAGTCTTATGTGACTTTTCAGGACCCAAGAAACAAAATAAAAGTGAATACATTATTTGACAACATATTTTAGCCAAGCTCATAACCTTACTCAAATTATACTAAACTGTTTTCATCATCAACGTAGTAATCGTAATAATATGTAGCATCATCATAATAGTAAAAATCGCCATAATCTTCCTCATACTCTCCATATCTTGTACCTGCACCTAAAAATAGAAATCTCCAAAGGGGTGAGTAAAGCCTAATACAAAATAGCAAACACAAGCACATAATCATACAATAAATGAATAAGCACATACACGTTAGCTGGCTCAAATTCATTATAATGCAACACCAACAATTTCTTATCTTTTATTAGGTCTGTCAAATAACATAATTCCGGCATCCCAAAACTTGGATTAACTTATGACTCTTGCACACAAATATATATACACATATAGTACAGTATTGAGTCTTCTCTAATTCCCTAGAAACCAAAGAACACCTAAAACTACTCAAATCCTTTCAAAATGAGATCTTAATCAAGACAACATCATACTAAATCATTGAGGTGCCACTCTAATAATCTTAATGCGATGTTATCCTGATTGGAATCTCACTTTGAAAGGATCTGGATCTTTCTAATCCCTTGAGCCCAACTAAATACACGCAACACAGTTTAGTTAGGCCAAATATATATTAAGTCAATTTAACAAGTACTAGTGTTACAAACACAAGAAGTATACAATACCCCTTACTTAACTGAACTATTTGCTTAGATTCTAAAACTTTCACTTCACTAGTTGTTCGTGAGAAAATAAAGCATGTACTTAGTTTCTAAACTCATCTAACAATGCTCTTTAATTTAACAACTCATCCGTCTCATGCTTGCACTTGAGAAATCTAGGATCATTAAGAGGATAAATTGGTTTATAAGGTGTTTTGGTTAGAGATTAATGTTTAGAAAACATTTAGAATGGTTTAAGAATGAAAGGAAACATCCGAAAGACATCAACAAACTGAAGAAAATGTTGCTACACACATTAGGGGACTTGGCCTCCGGATGCTACATCATGTAGTATCCAGGCTCCTAACATCCAGATGCTAGCTACAATCTACAAAATTCTGTAGGCTATAACGATGTTTCACCCCCATACCCTTCAACCCCCATTCACACTTCTCAAAAATCACCACTCCCAAAATGTTTTCTAATCAATAACCTAACCCCTAAATGATAGGAATTAGATCACTAGACCATTAACCTGAACCTGAGCTCGAGGACTAAAGAGCATGGCCAAATAAGTTATTTCTTTACATCCCACAACTGAAGAATCCTAGCTATTACAATCTACCAACCTGATGCCCTAGCTAAGGTGAACCCTCTTGTATTTATCAATGGTCTCCAATTGTTGACCAGAGGAATATTAGTACAACAGCTCGGCCAATCTGAAAATTTGCTCAATCAACCTAAATCCAAGCTATATTGAATATGTCTAAACTAATTCACCTCGAAAGAGTCATCTACTCAACTTAGCACTATAAACTATTAGCTCAACTTGGCATCATTACTTTGTAGCACCCAAACTAGTTGTACAATTTGTTTGTTTTGCCAAGCATATGACCATTGATCATCCACCACATGATCAAGCACCCCAATAACAAAATCTTCCATATAGAAAGCCCATTTTGCTCGATTTTCATTTATACCCTTCAAACCTTCCTTATACAATACTTATTTTAGACATTACCCTTTTTATCATTTTCCATTTGTAGTAGTTGCCCTAATATTTCCAGTATAAATACCCATTGTAAATGTAATCACAAACACAATCATACAATCTAATATTGAATATACTTCTCCTTTTTTATGAGCATTACTTTCTGTTTGCTTATTGCTTTACTTTTATCCTAACCCTTAAGTAAGGCTAGATGAAGAGTATCCTCATTGAACCAGCTTGTATATCATATTAAGTTGAACTATGAGTCCTCGATAGTTTTCTGATGCATAATATCCTTGGAGCGAATCAAGGTTTGCTTATTGGTTTCTATGTTTCTCGTACAATTCCAACCTTATTTTCAAGCTTTCTACAAGCTTTGACCTACCCCTAGCAACTAGCCTTGTCCGTCCTTAGCTCAATTCATATAACTACTCCTCTCAAAACATCCGTCAAACTCAAATCTACAATTAAATCTCACCTAATTCTCTTGGATTCAAATAACACATTCATAAAACAATACATACAAGGCATAATTGTTAGACTCTTACCTTTGTGATCCAAAAATTGTGTTTCCACTATCAAGAACTTACCGTAGAATTCTCAATAAACCACCCCCAAATTCTTTTTACTCACTGCTCTACAAAGAAAATGAATTTTTATTGAAATTTGACCAAAAATTGTAAATACTCCATTATTGCCTTCCTATTTTTAATTGTGGGTTGGGTTTATAAAAAAAAAGGTGGAAAATTGAAAAATTAGTCAAAAAATGAAAATTGAAAAAAAATGTCAAAAAATGTTCAAGTTAAGTCAGTCGGTTGTTTAGGGTTATATCATGCAGTGATCAAAATATATATATAATTTAATAAATTTCGAGTCTTTAAAAAAATTGAGCTTTATTAGGATTTTATTTTTATTTTTTTAGAAAAGCCCAGTAAAAGTTTATACTCATGTAAGTGGACTTTTTTCACTTCAAAATTTGAATAATTTTTATTGGATGAATGAAATAATAAGACTCGAAATTTATTAAATTAAAATTATGTTAAAAAATTCTTAGTATATATATTTTAAGCCGTTGAAATAGGTTTAGCTCGATTTAAAACAAGTTAGAGCAAATTGGGTTAAGATTTGAAAATAAAAGTTAACGTTGGGCTCAGATTTAAAAGGATTGTGTACAAGTGAGGTACATTATATGTTGAGAAAGTAACGACGGCTCAGTGGGTTAGGGTGCCCATGTTGGAACTGCAGGTCATAGGTTTAATTCTAGACAGTAGTAGGCGTGATTATTTTTATCCCTTCTCCATCACCCAGTCACGTGCTAGGCATGTGATGGTCTCCTTCGTTGGCAATCAGCATGCAAGATACGAAAATGAAGGAAAAAGATATGGCCAAGCCCTCTAGAAATCAAATCTTTTGCAAATTTTATTAAATCTTTTATATTTCTTTGTGGATTTTGATGAAAAACTACAAAATCATCATTAACAACTCAAAATCTAACAAAGATTTGTATCGACAACAATTAATCGAAGATTTATAAAATCAACCCAAGCTTGAACATTATCCTGGCCGTCCATATCTAATCGAAATATATCCCATACTTTAAATCCGATACGAATTGCAATATTATAAAATAAAGCCCGGGAAACACTTAGAGAGGATCACGGCGAAGCCATCTTTACTCGAAAAAACCCCACATACGCAGCACTTTCTCTGTCTCTACCAACTGCTCCTTTCTCTCTTTAAATCAAACACAGCCCAAAACCAAGAACGACGCAAGCTAATCACCGCACGTGAACCACTGCGCTATCGGCAACTAAACCCAACCAATCTTGCACACCGCTGTAGTCCGTAGGCCAACTCCCAATATAAACTCGAACCACTGCCACGACCACCTTCGAAACACCACTCAAATGCCATCTTTATCGAAAACCAACCATTCCAACAAGTTCCTTGTGCCCCTAAAACCCCTGAACCGCCTCTACACCACCTAAAACGAACCACCAATCCGACACCCAAAATCCACCACTACCACCAACTTTCCAAAACCACCGAAACGGCGACCACGACCCAGGGCGCTTATGCCACACTTATTTTCATCAATAACTTTGTCATAAAAGTCCCAAATCCCTCTCATTTTGGTGACCGAATCGTTTTCGGAGACGTCTGGAGTGCTGTTGTTCATTCTTCCTTGCGAGGCCTGAATTGCAACCCGTAAAGCTCCTATACCCAATTCAGATCCAACCCGTATGTGCATCCAAAGACCATATTTGACCCGCCTCCATTAAATCTTAGGAGGGTTTGGATTTTTTTGTTTTATTTCTTTTTTTCCCTTTTATTATTATTTTAGTTTTTGGTCTTTATAGTTTTTTTTTTTAAAATGTATCCTTACTAACTTTATTTTTCTTTCAATTCAAGTCCTTAGTTCTAGTTTTTTTTTTTTTTATTTGATTAATTATCATCGGCTTCATTATCACTAATTCTATTTTGTCTTTTAATATGTACACGTTATTAACATGCGTATTATTAAATTTTGCAAACTTTTGCATGGTAAGGTAATTCTAGTATAGTTGTACTAACTTAAGTCCTCTTTTTAGGTCATTGATTAGTTGTTTTTACAAATTTCACATGTTTATTGTTCTTTTTTTCTTACATTTTTTTTAGTAAAAATTGCACTTTCTAATAAAAATTGTACATTTACCATAAAAATTGCTTATTTAGAATATAATTTTCTATTAAAAAATATTTTTAATTGCAATATGAGATCCGATCTTCAACCTACTACTTAAGACTTGGAGCAACGAACTACTTGATATAGAAAATATTAAAAGAAGCTTAAGAAATAGATTAAGTTAAATAACTATACTCAAACTATTTGATATTGACGCGAATTAGAGTGTTCAAAATAATTTAAGGCCTTCGATTGAGCTGCCAAATTTTAATATAAGTTTATGAAAGTTAGACAAACATGTGCAAATAGGCCAAAATAAATAACGAAAACATAGTAAAAATTAATAAAAATAATGGACAGTTGAGAATAATTTTGTTTTAGGCATGGAAGGTCCATGGAACAACTATTGAAACATGAAATAACCTAATGACACCTAAGGTAGTTAGTATATAAAGTGGAATAGGTTGAAGAGGGAGAATTTAATTTATTATGCACTTCTAAAAGCTCCAAAACTTCAAGAAAACCTCTCTACTATATTTTATATGCAAACTCATATTTAAGAAAAAAAAGATTGGATTTGAAAGGTGAAAGAAATAAATTTAAGAAAAATCGCAAAATCGATGGACGATCTGAGCATATAAGAGTTTGTAAACCTAAAGAGTTGCTGGAAACCAAAGGCCGCTACCACTAGAGGTAGCTACCACCGCCACCACTAGAGGTAGCTACCACCGCCAAGTTATGCCAACAAGAGACCATTATTAGTGGCTAAAGCTTTTAATTTCGATGAGGTTCAATTTCATGTAGATTTTCATTAAATTATTAAAAATATAAATACTACCCATAAAATTGTATAAAAAATTATTCCTACATATTTTTACATAAAGAATCTAGAAAAAAATATCATTTTCTATAAATTTGGTGGTTATCATATATATCCTTAAGAAATCAAAGAAATTGGACAATTTTTTATATTGAAATAAATAGGGCTAACGATGTAATTTCACCTTCGAATTTTTTTTGTAAACTACCTAATATTTATATTGAATTTCTATAAAGAAATTTCTTGCAAAACTATTTTTTTAATTTTTATGTGATTTTTTATCCCTAAATTATAATTAAAGTGGTGTTTTTTTGTAAAAATCAATATATTATTCTTAAGGACTTCACTTGGATTCTAAGTTTAGGTAATTTGTGGAATATTTATTGTATACTGGAGCTATTAGATTGGATTTTGAAGGGAGGAATATAGAAAATCAACAATTTGCCCTTAAATGTATAATTTAGGAGAGTGAAAATTTGAGAAATTGGTAAATGATGACGTATGATACAAGGAATTCAGATGTAATGAAGTTGAGAGATATGGATTGAAGTATTACTTTGATTAGTCTTAATCGGAGTTAGAAGAAAATGGACCAATAAATTGATTATAAGGATATTGAATGAAAGTAGAAGATAACTTGGAGGAAGTTAAAGGTAAATTTCTACCGAATATGCACTCATAAGCTAAATTAAAGGCAAGATTATGAATGAGTAGTAAAACAGTGGAATCTCAAAGACTAAGTCGAAGGAAATATTTGTAAGAACTTCGAAGTTATAGGTCTTAGAGGAAAATTCAAAGGGTGAATTCCTTGAAATTATGAAGCTAAAGAATCCGAGATACTTATCAAACTTAGAAGTTGACTTAGAAGCTAAACTTGTTGTGAGCTTCAATGCCAATATGGTTTAGAGAGTAGTTCAGAAGCTCTCAAATTAAATACTGCAATGGTATCTCAACTCAGTGAATAGCTCAAAAGGTAACAGAGAATAAAGTACTACATCAAGATGAATATCGAAGGGTCACTAAAGAGGACAAGTTAGCAAGCAACTGAGTTCCAAGTAAGTAGATATTTATGTGTGCTTGAGTAGACTTATGCCTACTCCTAACTTTGTATGCCCTGTGATGTTTTGGCTTAGTTGAATATTGATGACAAGTCAATGTGTTGTTTGATAAACCATGTGGTGTTATCTGTTATAATTGTTGCTAATTGAGTAGTGACATGAAATGAAACTTAGTTGTTATATTGGTGCTAATAAATGCATATGTGACTTTTGTTGGGGTCTGTATTATCTTATAAAAGAATTTAGGGACTAATTTCATCTCCTAAGGTGTTTACCTAAGTGAACTCGATATCGGGATTTTAGAATTGACAAAATTACAAAGTAAAGGCTAGGTAACAAGTGATGAATAAGTTTGCTTGGATTTGCTAAGTTTTGCTTGGCATGTAATCTAATGATCATGGCATGGCACCAAAAGGACCTACAGGTCAAGTTTTCTAAAAACCGATATATTGCTAGGTTGATTTCCATATGAAAAACTGGGTTTATCAAGTAAACTACTTGATTTGTAAAAGCTAGCTTTTTAAGCATATAGAAATTGTATGATATATGCTAAGCCAACTATATGTTGGATTTTCCAAGCACTCTATGTGGTTATTGCTAAACTGAAATGTTTACTAAGTTCCTAAATATATTATCCATATACTCGGTTTGAGTTGACCGAACTGGATAAATTGCTAAGTTGAATTAGGATACTGGTACCGATGCATGTCACTTACATGAGCATGGCACACGTTTATTGCATTTGCATTGTTTGGCTGAGAAACTATAAGATAACGTAATTTGACTAACTACTCGAATGTTGTGACTATTTTGTTATGCTTGTTGTTGCATGTTTATCCACTCTTACTTAGCTTGCAGTAGTTAATGGGATAAGTTTCTCTTATCCTTTGATTACGAATAAATAGATAGAAGAAAGTATTGGAGTGACAAGAAGACTTCAAAACTCTAGCTGAAGATGAGCTCTTGAGAAAAATCGTTAACTACCAATAAGGCTTCAATATACAAAGATAGCTTTTCAAAAAGGTAGTAGGTGTTACTTCACTTAAGGTTTAGTATAGTTGTGATAGTTCAAAAACGTCTATTTGTAAAAGAGTTACTATGTTATGTAGAAGTATACAACTATGATACTCTAAATACAGCTCACTAATATAAAAGTTTTTGTTGTTGTTTATCATATTGAATAAGAAATTATTTGAGAATAGTGGTTTATGAAACAAAAGAGTAAGTTGGATACAAATTTTGCCTTATACTTAACTCAATGATGATAGTAACAAATCGTTTTCAGATACTAAGAGTTTAAGAAAATTTTTTAAGCAAACACCTAAAAAGTAAGGAATTACATATAATTTACGGGTGGCACAATGAAAATTTAAGATAGAATCTACCAAATTGCGTTAAATTTTTTATAGGCTAGCAAAAAAATAATAGTGTGATATTGTTCAAAAATAACAATCATGAACAGGGAGTTGCCATTTTATTATTTTCCCATGTAAGATAGTAGTTGTGCAACATTATTTTACATGTAAAATATATTTCCCTATATATTATTGTACAATAGTTGTACTTGTATAATTCTTCATGCAATTCATTAGTCTTTTGTACTTATAGGACAATTGTACACCCAATAAGGGTCTAGGCCACTTGTAATCAAATAAATGTAATAATGAGGTTATAGTAAAATTACAACTTGAATTTTTTTTTTAATAATAAATTGTTAGTTGCCAGCCTAACATTTATGTGTGTGTGCTTTTACTATATATTAATTATTTGTTTATTTTTTATCACTTTATTGTTTGATGTTGCCTATTCAAGTCGAAAATTGTGTACAATAGCACAGGTTCATGTAAAATACAAAAGAATAAATTAAAAAAAAAATCCTTAGACTAGTACATATTTGTTACTCTTAATATGTGAATAGCTATTATCTCTAGATTATCCCCGCTCATGTTTTTGTAACATTAGGCTTCATTCTTTTAAAATAATCATCCTTTGTAGACACCTCATTTTTGATTTTTTTTTTTTAATTTTTCGTTAGTTGAGTCAGGTTAATCAATAAACAAAAATAAAATAAAATAACAAAAAAATAAAAAAACGAAAATTAAAAGAAAAAAATAAAAAAGATAGTTGAGTCGTATTATATCGAATCAAATCGTTTCGAGTTAAGTCATGACGTATTGAATCAAATCATATCGAGTCGAATTGTGTCGTATCGAGTCAAGTTGAGTCGCTTTAGATCGTCGAATAATGGTGTGTAATTAATTTAATAAATCATTAAATCATTTGACAGTTGGGTTTTATTAAAATAATTTTGGCTTAATCCTATTTAAAGTAATTTTTATCTAATTTATATTGAGTTGAAATAGACTTAAAATTTATTGGATAAATTATTGGGCTATCTCTTTTTGAGTCAAATCGGCCCTTGAAAAAATAGAAAACCTGACTTAAGTAAGGTTTTTACAAGTTAGAGTAAATCTTTGAAGAATCGTAATCGTATCTTCAATATGAAAGATTTGATTTTAGGTTTATAAATAGCTAGTCGGCACGTAATGTTGGAGACGTTTTTTATTCCCACAATTAATTCCAAATTTCCGCAAAGCCTGACAACCAACTTTTTGCAATCTACAATCCAAATTTCAATTCAAAATATCAAATCCAATATGAAGCCGAAATCCACAAAAAAACCAACGAAGCTAATCAAATCTAATGTGAAGCCGAAATCCATTAAAACCAACGAAGCCAATCAAAGCTAACATCAAAGCGCAATCCTAATCAACGAAGACTACGATCCACAATTCGAAGTCAAACATCTTAGAAATTGCCGCACAATCCGACAATTCAATAATCTGACTGAGCCCTTGACGACATCCTACAACTAAAGACCAACGATTGTGCTAACTGAATCTCATTTCAAATCACGACTATCCAAGCTGTAATCCTCTAACGCAACACTCATAAGCTTGACACATCCTTAAAACTAAACACGCATAACACGATCAACTCTCTAATTCTTTGACCAACGTCCAACTTCTGAGCATGCTCCAACAAGCATCAGTATGTCCCTTCACCAAAATTTCACATCACAAATCTAGACACTCCATACACAATCCAACGTTTGACTAAAATCCACTGGACACTCCAACACATAAGGATCAGCTGCACATACACCAATCTGCATACGTCCTCAGCACTCCAACGAAGCACACGTGATACAAAGCACACACGTAGATGATCACACATACGATCACATATGAAATCTCGCAAAATCACACTTGAGTACACCTAAAGTCTACACATGAAAGCCGACCCCCCCTTCACTAAATTCTGAACACGACGACGATCACGTGCAATTCGATGCGTAGGTAAATTTTTATTTTTATTTTTAGTTACTTATTTGTTTTATTAGTTAGTTTTATTGTTTGTTTGTTTTTTTACAAATCTATTTTTTTTAAGTGCAGGTCTATTATTATTTCCGTATCGTGTCTTTGTTAGATAATTCCAAATTTCCACAAAATTTACTTAAATTGTGTTTTTTTTAATAAAATCATGCTTTTTTTTTTTTTTGAAAAATCAATGTATCTTACGGTCAAGATACGTATCTTACCCTTAAGATACATATTTTGTGGTTAGGATTTAGAAAAGATATGTATCAAGACACTTATCTAGTGATTACAATTTAGAAAAGATACATATCTAGTATTTAAGATTTGGAAAAGATACGTATGAAGATATGCATCTAACTGTATCTTTAACATATCTTATAGTTAGAATTTAGAAAATATATTTTTAATACGTAGTGTTTGTAAAAATAAAAATCTTAGTCGGAATTTTCAAAAAAATTTAATTAGTTAGAGTTTTCTTTAATTCGGAAAAATTAGATTTCTTAGTTTTTTTTTAAATAATAAATTGATAAATAAAAGTAAACCTGGCTCGATTTTCGAAATAAAAAGAATCCACCCACTAAACCTTTTTATAAAAGAGAACTACGATCGGTTTAATCTCGACTAATTGATACGTAAGCACCTTCGGGGTAACTATCTAAAAGATAAAAAAAAATTACCCTTTTTTATAAAAATTCGTAATAAAAAAATCAATTTAGTTATCTTTTGCTTATTTAAATATATTTTAGTGTTTTTATGAAATTATAAAATAAAAGCTCATCAATTTTTCTTTAGTTTTTATATAGTGACTTAGTCTTAATAGGTTAACCCCCAAATCTGATTTTTCTGGTTTAATTTTCTAAAAATCAAATTTTTTATAAAATTCGCAAATTAATGGTCAAATTAAAGTTTTCCCACCTGAAAACCCTAATTTTATTTTTTACCAGTTGAATCGATTGACTACTCCAATTTTTAACTTTTTTTAAGAAAAGTATTTCCTTAATTTAATGTTGAGTGATTTATATTAAGCGGGTTGGACTTAATATAGGTTAAATTAAAGAAATCAAAATAAAGCTCGATAGAATTGGCAACTCCACTAGAGAAGTTTAGTAGGTTAGCCATATGAAAAATAAAAAAATTATTAATAGGCTTTTGTATTATTATTTTCTTTTTGTTTTGTATCATAGTTGTACTAATGGTTTTTTTTTTTTAACAATGCAGGCTCTAAGAAAAGGCTCAGCTTAATGGGCCTTATTGGGGAATTAGGAAGGATTCTTTTATTTTCAGTAATCATTTATGTGTTTAGATGTGATCGGACTTAGGTCACCTTAGAAACTTATGATGGGCTACCATTGTATAACCCTTAGATCACTAAGGTCTTTACCCTTACCTGGCAGTGATAGGCAAGCTCACTCAGGCTTCGATATAGTCCACTAGGCTTTTCTCCGTAAAGTCTTTGAGCTATGGAGCCTGAGACTCGTAGAACCCCGTCCTCTTACATCATCCTTTTAAAAAAAGGGGGTAGTTATTCTTAAATTATAAAACACCCAATCAATTTGAGGTCAATTCCATTTTCTTCAAAAAAAAAAAAGGGGAAATTTTGAAAAAAAAAAAACAGTAACTCTTATATATAAGTATTCACAAACTTTATTTTTTTTTTTAAATCCTATTTCAGACCTACTTATATATGAGTATTATTTGACCGCAAATTCATAATACTTTCTATCATTTATTAATTACCTACCCTTATTACATTGCAAGCGTGTTTTGCATATTGTATTTTTTTTAATATTTGATTTCATTTTGCCAATACTCATTTCTATTTAATCATTCTCATTCCTTGTATTATATGTGTTTTATTTTTATCGCTTCTTATTGATTGAAAAACTGTGTAATTTCTAAGAAAATTTTTGAAAAAGGTACAAAATTATTATTATCATATCCAACTTTATTTTAAATTTAGTGGTCTCGTTGTGAATAATCGTGTCATTTCATATTTTATGTAATATAGATATGGAAAGTTAGGTCAGTATCAACCCCGTGAAGCTCGTCTTAACTAGATTTATCGACTCTTATAGATATAGGATTAGATTTTTAAGAAGATTAGTTAAGATTTTTTTTTTTCTTAGTTCATTGTATAGGTTGGATTTTATGATTGTTAATAAATTTGTAGCTTTATTAAACAATAACCTTTATTGATTGCGCAGTTTTTTTAGTCATTTTTTTTTTTATTTCTTGATAGTTTCCTTAAACAAAAACAAAAAAATAAAATAAAGAAAAAACAAGTAAGAAAAAAATTTTGTATCAACTTGTAAATTTTTAGGGCTTGTAATCATAAGAATTAACTATGATAGAGATTATTATGGAACTGTCATTTTTTTTAAAAGGTTTTCTAGCAATTTTTTAAAAACTAAAGAAATTTCAAAAGATATGTTATGATAAAAAAACCAATTTCATGATAATTTTTTACTTCGTAGATTTTTATTGCAATGCCCCACATGTACGATATTGTTAGGAACTAAGAAAATAAAAAAAACTAAAAAGAAAAAAAATTCAACTATCAGATTCATATTCCCATCTCAGAGTCATCAATCTTATAAATGTCTAGGTTTTCATTTTATGTATTCATTCATTAAGTTGCCATGCTCATAATAGAGCTTTCTCTACGAGTAGTCACCCCTATATTATCTTTTAATTAGTCTCTCACTGTAAAATAATTTCTACTTTCTATATTACCCTTATGTCATCTATATCATCGGTTGTAGTCTCATTGTTTCCAATTTTTTTTAGATTCATTAACACCAATATTAAGGTATTTGTAACATAAAATAAATATTGATTTTAAGTAAAAGTTTCCAAAAAAATGGGGGGTGGGGGGGTGGTGGTGGTTTCAAAATAAAAAACTTAATTTTTTTTAAAAAAGAAAAAAAATGCAATATTGCTAACAAGAATGGATTCTTGCAGACTTTGAAATATTGCTTTTTAAGTGGTATGGCCTAACCTGAAGCCCGTAATTACTCGTTTTAAAAAAAAATCAAGATGTCTAAAGCTTTTGAACTAAGAATAACCATAATAGAAGGGGTTCTGAGCATGAATAGGAAATAAGTTGAAGCCATAGCTCATATCCAACCCTAAGGGTCTATTGACGCACCATCTCAAGCATACAAGTCTAAAGATTTGCAGATCCAAGGACCTACTATCAACATAATACAAAGTTTAGAAAAGTTTGAATGGTCAAGCTCGAAGGGCATGTCACTATCAGGTTTTATAAGAAAGGGTTGCTACCCTAAAAGAAAAGTTAGTGATATTAGAAGAAAAGCTCACTAGTATGGAAATGGTAATGGGTTATGTGCTCAAGCAACTCGAAAACCTACATCTTAATGTAAATACAAAGTTACAACCTAAGCATGAAGTTACAGCCCAAGCATGAAATTGATTCAATGAAAGAAAAATTAGGAGTGAATTTGTTGATTGGGAAAGCCCATAATCAAGACAAGCCCATCCACAACAAGAAGAGGCAATTTATGCAGTTTAAGGTTCCAATAGCCCAAGTGTTCCAGCAATTGAGAGACGTAGGACTACTGATATGCGAAAACCCAACAAGGAAATGCAAGCTAAGGGATCGTGACCCCAACAAATGGTATGACTATCATGTGGGCCAAGTAGGGCATACCATTGAAGATTGTTAGAGATTAAAGCATAAGGTACAAGATTTGATTGATGCCAAGATTACCCAACCAAGTTTTCTAGAGATTGATGGGTCAATTAACAATGGTATTTTTTCCCCAAGTTCTAAAGAAGCATTAAACAGACAACTTCCAGTATTAGCCATTGAAGATTTACTACTATCATCTAACAAGGTAGATCACCATTTAAAGCAGTTAGGTATATCTCCGAGAGATCAATTCAATTGAATGGGCCGAGTTCAAAGAAGTGACAGAAATAGGGGAAAGAACTAGAAAAGAATTTTAATTCCTACATTTTTTTCCGAATAATCCTTCGTTTTGGAGATTGTAATAGATACGAGTTATTGAATAAAATAGTTTTCATGTGTATTCTTGTCTTTGTATACTATGAAGATAGCTCAATTTAAATAGGGCCATTTCGAATGAGTGAAAATGGATGAAGAAAATGTGAACTTGAAACTTAAAATTTTCCACGTAAGGGAATGTTAACACATTACTTCAATGGTTTAGGATGAAAAGAGGCAACCTATGTCCCAAACACTAACCCTAGACATACATGAGAGAAGAGTGCCATCAAAGTGAATAAATGGGCTCATTCCTTAAAGGAGGTTTGTCTTAAACCTGATACATGTGTCAAAATGATGTTAGGCATTTGTTTCATTATCCCTAAATATAGTTATCCCTTGCAAACCTATTCGAATCTTTAAGGAATTTTTCTTAAAATTAGCCTTACCAAGAACCATCCATACTGGGGCAATCAAGAGGTTAGGGTTATTAATTTGGAGAAAAAGAGTAAACTAACTTATGCTTGCCTTACTTGTGCTAATTCATAGGCAAATGTTGTCATAGATAATTCAATTTCTTTATAATAAAGAAGAGCTCAAATCATATGCACTTCACTCAGTCTTATACATTCAAACACCTCAAGCCTATAGACTTTTCCCAAATACTTCAAAGCCATATACTCTTCTCCTAAGCTTATACACCTTGAACCTACCTTTTTAGTGCTTCAAATCTTACGAACTAAAAACTCAACAATAGAAGGTAACTACCTTGACAAAAATGAAAAGAAAAAAGAGAAAACAAAAGGAAAAAAAAGAAAGAAAAGAAGAAAAAGAAAAAGAAAAAAGGGGGGAAAAAAGATTGAAAATATTAGCAAGGTGATCACTTTCAAAGAATAGCCAAATTACCAAAATAACCTAAAGTCCAGATTGGTGATGGTATCTAAAATCTAAATACTTTCAATTCCTAAGCCTAAAAGCAAAGCCTTTACCGTATGATTCCCCCCACTATATCACCCTTGATGAAACTCTTTTGACTAAAGAAATGGAATTATCTTCAGCGAAATTTGCTTATGAAACTAGGGCAAGCCCATGTTTAGTTTCTCCTAGGTTCTTGGCTTGTAAACTCGAGATGGATTGTATATAATTTCTTTCAAAATTGGCTAAGAACATTAATATCCCTTTACTTAAAGCATTATCCAAAAGCCTTACATTGCAAATCCATAAAAGACCTATTGATTAACTAGAATATACCACTTACAAGATAGGCTACAATTTTTGAAATTGATGCTGAGAGTAAAAATAGACCTATGAGAGTGCAAGGAAGTCCAGTTTAACTAAACATTTCAAGTAATGATATCTATCCCCTTAATGGAAAATTGGAGAATTGAGTACTTTGTCAAAAATATGAATAGTCATTTATCCCAAGTTTGAAGTATGTGCTTCTAAAAGTTTAAAGATCATAAATTATGCTTCAAGAAATGAAACTGAAAGAACGAGTGATCAACGAGCAATGGGCGAGCCCACCTCTTATTTGTGATCTTTAGAGTTTTTGACACTTTCTTACTTGTTAGCAACACAATTTTTTATCGAAGAATGTTTTTTTTTAAGAAGAAAAAAACTTTTCAAAAGAGAAATGAAATTTTTTAAATTATCAAGAGAGATTTCTTAAAAAGAGTTAAAATTTTCAAGAAATCATCAAAATCCCTCAAACTCGAGTCACAGATCAATTTGTCAAAACTCACGAAAGTTTTCTTCCTTCCTAGATCACTTGCTTAATGGAGCACCATCCAATCCTTTTTAGAATCGCTTGCTCAAAGGAGTGAAGATCGCTTGCTTAAAAAAGCGCTATCCTATCTATTCCTTAGTTAGATCATTTGCTTAGAGAAGCGTCGTCCAGTCATTTAAAAGACCGCCTGAGTGCACTGTCTCATTTTGTCTTCAATAGAATGTCATCTTATCTTATCTTCGGAAGATCTATCCTTTCGAGCAAAATGAATCTCAAAGAGATCTATCCTCTTCGGATTATTCACAAGATCAAAAGAGATCTCGAAGAAGTCTTTCCTCTTCAGAATGTTCAATAAGTCCAAACAAATCTCGAAGAGATCTATCCTCTTCGGATTATTTATAAGATCAAAAGAAATCTCGAAGAGATCTATCCTCTTTAGATTATTCACCAAATAAAAAGAAATCTTGAAGAGATCTATCCTCTTTGGATTCTCTACTAAGTCAAAACAAATCTAAAAAATATCTATCATCTTAGGATCACTAAAGTAAAATCAGTTTTTGAAATCTCAAAGAGATTTATTCTCTTCAGATTATTCACCAAGTCAAAAAGAAATCTCGAAGAGATCTATCTTCTTTGAATTATTCACCAAGTCAAAACGAATCTCGAAGAAATCTATCCTCTTTGGGTTAACTAAAACGAATCTGAAGAGATCTATCCTCTTCGGATTATTCACCAAGTTAAAATGAATTTCGAAGAGATCTATACTCTTTAGGTTAACCAAAACGAATCTTGAAAAGATCTATCCTTTTCGGATTAACCAAAATGAATTTTGAAGAGATTTATCCTCTTCGGATTATTCACCAAGTAAAAAAGGAATCTTAAAGAGATTTATCATTTTCGAATTATTCACCAAGTAAAAAAGAAATCTCGAAGAGATCTATCCTCTTAGGATAACTAGAACAAAACCAGAATCTTAAAGAGATCTATTCTCTTCAGATCACTTAATTAAAATGAATCTTGAAAAGATATATCCTCTTTAGATGAACCAAAACAAATCTCGAAAAGATCTATCCTCTTCAAATCATTTATAAACCAAAACAAAGGTTTTTGGAATCTCGAAGAGATCTATTCTTTTCGGATTATCCACCAAAATAATTTTTTTTTTAATCTCAAAAAGATCTATCTTCTTCGGATTATCCACTAAAGGAAGTTTTTTTGAAATCTCGAAGAAATCTATCATTTTCAAATTGTCTACCAAAACACTTTTAAAATCTCAAAGAGATCTATTTTTTTCGGATTATCTACCAAAACAAGTTAATTTGACCCTCAGTAGTCCTCATTTAGTTCAAAGGAGGGTTGACAAAAATGGGTATCTTTTTATCTTGTAGACACCTCATTTTTTCTATTTTTTTTTATTTTTTGTTAGTTAAGCCAAGTTAATCAATAAACAAAAAAAAAATGAAAATGACAAAAAAATGAAAATTAAAAGAAAAAATGAAAAAAGAGAGTTGAGTCGTATCATATCGAATCCAATCGTTTCGAGTCAAGTCGTGACGTATCAAATTAAATCATATCTAATCAAATTATATCGAATCGAATTGTGCCGTATCGAGTCAAGTTAAATCATATCAAGTTGAGTTGAATTGCGTCGAATCATTTAATATTAAATCGAATAACGGTATGTGATTAATTTAATAAATTATTTAGTCATTTGAGAGTTGGGTTTTATTAAAATAATTTTGGCCCAGTTCGATTTAAAATAGATTTTTATCTAATTTATATTGAGTCCAAAATAGACTTAGAATTTATTTGATAAGTTATTGAGCTATCTCTAATTAGGTCAGATCAGCCATTGAAAAAATAGAAAGCCCGACTTAAGTAAGGTTTCTATAAGTTAGGGTAAATCTTTGAAGAATCGTAATCATATTTTCGATACGAAAGATTTTATTTTGGGTTTATAAATAGCTAGTCAACACGTAATGTTGGAGACGTTTTTTATTCCCACAATTAATTCCAAATTTCTGCAAAGCTTGACAACCAACTTTCCGTAATTTGCAATCCAAATTTCAATTCTAACCATCAAATCTAATGCGAAGCTGAAATCTACCAACAAAGCCAATCAAATCTAATGTGAAGCCAAAATCCACCGAAACCAACGAAGCCAATCAAAGCCAACGTCAAAGCGCAATCCCAATCAATGAAGACCACGATCCACAATTCGAAGTCAAACATCTTAGAAGCGATCACACAATCCGACAATTCAATAATCTGACTAAGCCCTTGACGGCATCCTACGACCAAAGACTAATGACTGTGCTGACTGAATCCAATTTTAGACTACGACTGTCTAAGTTACAATCCTCTGATGCAACACTCACAAGCTTGATATGTCCTTAAAACCAAATACGCATAGCATGATCAACTCTCCAATTCTTTTACTAACATCCAACTTCCAAGTACGCTCTAACAAGCATCAATATGTCCCTTCACCAGAATTTCACACCATAAATCTAGACACTTCACACACAATCCAACGTCTGGCCGAAATCCGCTGGACACTCTAATACGCAAGGATCAGCTGTACGTACACTAATCTATGTACATCCTCTGTACTTCAATGAATCACACGTGGTACGAAGCACACACGTGGACGATCACATATGAAATCTCGCAAAATTACACTCGAGTACACTCGAAATCTACACACGAAAGGCGACCCAACCTTTACCAAATTTTGAACACGACGACAATCACGTGCGATTCAACGCGTAGGTAATTTTTTTTTTTAGTTATTTATTTGTTTCATTGTTTTTTTTTTACAAATCTTTTTTTTTTAAGTGTAGGTTTATTTATTATTATTTTCATATTGCGTCTTTATTAGATAATCCTAATTTCCACAAAATTTAGTTAAATTGAGTTTTTTTAATAAAATCGTGTGTTTTTTTTTTTAAATCAACGTATCTTACGATTGAAATACATATTTTGCGTTTAAGATTTAAAAAAGATACGTATCGAGACACGTATCTAATGATTACAATTTAGAAAAGATACGTATCTAGTGTTTAAAATTTAGAAAAGAGACGTATGAAGATACGTATCTAACTATATTTTTAACATATTTTATAGTTATGATTTAGAAAAGATATTTTTGACACATAGTGTTTTTAGAAATAAAAATCTTAATTGGGATTTTCAAAAAAATTTAGTTGATTAAGGGTTTTTTTAATTCAGAAAAATTCGATTTCTTTTTTTTTTTAAATAATAAATTAATAAATAAACGTAAACCTGGCTCAATTTTTTAAATAAAAAAAATCCACCCACTAAACTTTTTATAAAAGAGAATTACGATTGGTTTAATCTCAACTAATGGGTACGTAAGTACTTTCGAAGTAACTATTTAAAAGATAAAAAAAAACTTTTTTTTCCCTTTTTCATAAAAATTCGTAATAAAAAAATCACTTTAGTTATTTTTTGCTTATTTAGATATATTTTAGTGCTTTATGAAATTATAAAATAAAAGCTCATCAATCTTTCTTTAATTTTTATATGGTAACTTAGTTTTAATAGATTAACTCCTGAACTCAATTTTTTTTGTTTAATTTTCTAAAAATAAAATTTTTTATAAAATTCACAAATTAGTGATCAAATTAGAGTTTTTCCACCCGAAAATCTTAATTTTATTTTTACCAGTTGAATTGGTTGTCGACTCCAATTTTTAAATTTTTTTAAGAAAAGTATTTCCTTAGTTTAATGTCGAGTAATTTATATTAAGCGAGCTGGACTTAATATAGGTTAAATTAAGGAAATTGAAATAAAGCTCGACATCCTTTAAATGCCAATTGTTACGTTTGCAATTTTGTTGTCCTCATCATGTTGCCTTTCTAATTGACATTTTATATTCTTTAAGCAATGTTAGCAATCCAGTCGTCTATAGTATGGTTTCTCTTTAACTTATATTAACAAGAAGGGTTTAAAAAAAAAGAAAAAAAAATTACTTATACATAAGTCATTATTGTTAGTTGTTGATTTTGTAAAATATCCACTTATTCCTTCTGCAACTTTCTTAGCCTTTCTAATAAATAAAAAAATATTAGTGATTCTATTTGTATCATAGTTTTTGTAAAGTGAATGTTTCCTAATGTTTAGAATAAAGTTTTTCAAGCAAAAATAAAAATCATAAAGTTTTCAAAAAAAATATGTTAACAAGTACGGATTTTGGTGACTTTAAGTTATTACTTTTAAGCATTAAGCTTGTTATTGAAACTCATAGCCATTCATTTTAAAGCTAAGGTAACTGACAATAACGATTCTTCCCCAAGTCAAGTCGTAGTGGTCACATTTTCTAGGCCCAAAGTGAGGCAAAAGGGAAAAAGCATATTGGAATTTGAATGAAAATAATGGAGACACAACCCATCTACTAATCTCTAAACTAGATACAACTTTTGACTTATTTACAAAAAGCCCAAGTTAAACACAATCCTTAAAAAGAAGCTAATTATTAGACCTTTTCAAAAGTTATAAATATGATAGAAACCCCATTTTTGCATTATTTTTTTATCTTTTATTTTTTGGGCTAGGTTTACAAAAAACTAAAAAAATTGAAAAATACAAAAAAAATCCAAAAAATTTGAAAAAAAAAAGAATGAAAATTTGAAAAATATAAAGTATTAAAGTTAAGTCGGTTGGTTGGTCGGTCATTTAGGGTCTTGTTGGTAATGTTTGAAAATATACTTGCAATTTAATAAATTTTTAGAGTCTTTGAAAATTTTTTGGCTTCATTAGAAAATATTTTTCAAGAAGTAATCTAATAAAATATTTGAATTCATAAAAAAGATTTTTGTCCAATTTAAAAAATATTTTAATTCGACAAATTAAAATATACTCGAGATTGATTAAATTTATTATTGAAATTAAAAAGATCTTTAGCATGTATATTTTGACCTATATAAAAGGTTAGGGTCCATTTGAAATAAGTTGAATTGAGTTGGGTTTAAGATTGAAAAGCCTAAGTTAAAGGTGGATCTATTATATTAGTTAAGTAAAATCGGATTTTAGTGGAAAAATTATTGATGAAAAGATTAATATTGCTGGCTAAGTAATGCATGCATAAACAACAGGTCATAGGTTCCAATCTAGGTGCACAAAAGAATCTATTACAAGGGTCATGTGCCTTACATGTAACCATTATTTTTCTTCCTTCCCTTTTTTTTTTTTTCCGCCAAGAATCAATAGGAAAAGGAAAGAAAATAAAAAAAAGGCTTCTGCAACCGATCCTAGCAACATATTTTCTCCAATCTTTTAGTGGATTTGGTTATAATCTTGTTATATCATTATCAAAATAACCAAATATCACAAAGATTCAACTTGATATCCATCAAAGGTGGATTTGGCAAAATCAAGAAGTAACTTAAGCTTTATCCACGAAGGACCCAATATAATTTTAAGCTTGTTAAGACTATAAGAAAGCTTGGAACTCCTTAAAAGGGAGGGTCGTCATCAATCTCAATCCCCCACAACGCTTACACCCATCTTCATCTAGACAAACTTAGCGTGAAGCACGTACACAAGTCGACACACAACTCCAGCCACGCTCAACATCTAAACTCCAAACCAACCCCTGACCTTTGTCTCGACAGCCACGCCGTGACCAACATAGCACCAATCGAACAAACTCCACGCACAGCAGCGTACCTATTGACCACCGTCCGCGCACTACACAGCCCCTAATCCTCGTTTGATACTGTCACACATCGATCCTCACTCAACAGCAGCTACACACGCCTGCAATCCGATACATAGTCACGCGCAACCACACCCAACATGCCCGACCATTGTCGACGCTAGCTCACTACAGAACACACCCCGAACGAACCTGACGTCCTCTTCTAGTCCGCGCGGCAGCCAGCAAGCTCTCACACACACGCATCACCACTCTACCATACAACTCCGACCCGACCTCTCTTCTTTATCCCCTAAAGCCGATCCAAACTCAGAACCAACAACCCAGTCCACTCCACAACCGCCTATCACCCACTCTCACACTCGACAAAGACCCAATGATCACCACTGTCCACTAGCGCGTGCCAACCCAGCAATCGACGTCTCTCTCTCTCTTACCCTCCACCCGATAACAACACCAAACCGAACTCAGTCCCTGTTAGCCCCTTTTCAACCACCATTGCCGCTCATTCTTCAAGCACTACCACGGCCTGATTTTAAAACCCACCAAGGTAGCTACCATAAGTGGCGGCGCTAGTCCCAATCAACGTTTCACCAATTGATTTCTCACAAAGATACAATTTCTCGCTTGAAATATGTAAGCAACGCGGGCTTGAGGAGCTATTGCAATTGTGCTGTGGTTGTTGACCGCAACCCAACCCACGTCCATTTAGAGATTCATATCCGAATCTGAACCGACCCGTGCATCCCTTTGGTTAGGTTCGACCCGCGCGTCCCCTGCCTTGGTCCGAGTCCGACGACATGCCAACATTAGCATAGTTATTTTCTTTCTTCGTTTTTCTTTGTTTATTTATTTCTTGAGTTCATGTTATTATTTTTCATTATACTAACTTTAGTTTATGTCTTGTGCAGGTTTTAAGTTATAGTTCCTATAAGGGTTTATGGTCTTGCTATTTGATTTTTTTTTTTCTTTCTCTCTAGAAAGGGAAAAAATAAAGAAATTAAAAATAAATTAAAATTGACCAATACTAACATGAGTCTTTTGTAGGTATTAACGTCTATTCTTATTCAGGTTTCTCAGGGCATATAAATTTTTGCATTTTTTTTCATAAGTATTGCATATCTTTTTCCAATAATTGCATACCATTCATCTTTTAGTAAATTTTCATAAAAATCGCATTTTTAAAGTTTATTTTGAGAAATAAAAATTTTCATCAGTTAGTTAGTTTTTTTAAAATAAAAAATCTTAATATAAGTTTTTTCAAATTTAGATTTTTAGGTTTTTTTTTTTAATTTGGAATAAAATTAGATCTTTCAAGGTTTTTTTTCTTTCAAAAAAATAATAAATGGTTAAAAATGCAAATTTGGCCCGGTTTTAATATAAAGAACCAAACTCACTAAAGTCTTTCTAAAATAATTCAGAATTACGATAGGTTTGATTTTGATTAGCGCATACTTAGGTATCTTCGAGATAATTATAAAATTTGTAAAATATTTTATTTTATTTTCATTTTTAGCGAAAATTCATAATAAAAAATTTCCTTTTATGCATTTTTACATTTTTGTATGTTTTTATATTTTTAGAAAAACTCCAAAGATAAAAGCTCATTAGTTAGTTTCTTAAATTTTTACATGACTTTTGTCTCCAAATTCATTTCTCTAGTTAAATTTTTTGAAAAATTATTTTAAAAAAAAAATCCGTGAACTAGTGTCTAAATTCGGGCTTTTCCACCCAAAAACTCTAATTTGATTTTTTTTATACCATTTTTCACTAGTTGGTGACTCTAATTGTACTTCAAAAGTATTTTTCAAAACATTTTTTAAGGGAAAATGTTTTTCCTTAATTTTATGTCAAGTATTTTATATTAAATGAGTTAGGTTTAATATAGGTTAAATTAAGAAAAACCGAAATATGACTTAACAAATACAAAAGACTAAATACAAACAACAGAACTTCTCACCTATTTCAACCCACTTTAAGCTAGAAACAACCTAAACATATGGCCTGTTGACTTCACCAGAGCTTCAACCATCCACACCAATCCTTTCCAAGCTTTAAAAGTCCTAAATACTCACTCCTTGAAACTAACCCACCCGCGCTAACCTTAAAACCAAACATGAAATTTGTCTCTATTATGAATTGTTCCATTGATAAGCCTAATGAGCTTGGGCTAGTGAGGCAATAAATGGGACAATCTTTTAAAGGCAAAAGGACATTTGACCTGCTAGGGCATCATAGAGTATCCAATCTTTATCAAATGAGATTGGGGGCAAATAAGGGCATACATGAAGGCATAAAGTGCTTCATTCTCAAACTAATGAAAGTATCTCATCAATTGAAGAGTTTATAATGATAAGAAGCAAGCCTAATCCTAAACACTAACCTTAAGATACTTATGTAAGTTGAGAGACATGAAAGTGAGGAAAAGACCTATTTCTTAAAGAAGGTTTGTCTTACATGTGATACACATACCGAAAGGATGATAAACATTCATTTCATTAGCTTAAACACAATTATCCCTTGCAAGCTTATTTGAGCCATTCAAGGATTTTTCTCAAAATTAACCATGTCAAGAACCACCTTACACTAGGGCAATCAGCAAGTTAGGGGCATCAATTTTAGAGAAAAAGGATAGACTAACTAATGCTTACTTCAGTTGTGTCAATTCACAAGCAATAATTATCATAGATTACTTAGTTTCTTTAGAATGAAGAAAAGTTTCAAATCATATACACTTCGCTTAGACCCCTATACTCATTCAAAAACCTTAAGCTCAAAATTTTTTCCCAAACACTCCAAAGCCACGCACACTTTACCGGGCTTATACACTTTAAACCTAAGGCTTCAAATATCTTCAACTGGGAACTCAGACATATGGAAAGCAATCACCTTGAAAAAAGAAAAAAAAAAAAAGTGGACAAGAAAAGAAAGAGAAATTTTGAAAATAAATAAATAAAAGCAAAGTGAGCACATCCTAAAGGGCAGCTTAAAACTCCTAAAGAGCTTAAGGCTCAAGTACATTAGAAAAGCTAAGCCCATGAGTTCCAACATAAAAGATCTTTATTTTCCTCAATATCCTTTAAAGCAAAAACATGAGCAAGATTTTGAGCCTAAAAAGAACGAAGCTTTAATTTTATGATCCCACATATTATATCACCCTTAACAAAACTCTTTTGACTAAGGAAATTAATTTATCTTAAGCAATGATTCCTTGTGAAATTGGGGTCGATGTGGACCGCAACCAAGAATAGGCAAGACTGGTCATAAGGATGAGTTTAAGCTTGTCGAAAGCTTGAAAAGAGTGATGGGGAAATGCACGAGAGTGTGAATAAAAAGGATAAGCAAAAACCTACAAACAGTTCCAAAGGATACGACACACCGATGGAACTTTAGAGGACTCATAGCATAATTCAATATGATGCACGAATTGGTCTGGTGAGATTACTCATCACCTGGTCTTGCTTAAGGGTTAAGATAAAAGTGAAATGAATGTAAATAGGCAGTGTTTATGAGAGGAAAAATGTCAAGTGTATAAATATCAATCTAATGATTACTGTTGTAGATATAAGGGGTATTTATACCTAATAAGTTATGGGAATTTGCCTAAAAGGGAATAGATAAAAAAGGATATAGTCCTAAAGAAGTAATGTAAAAAGTATACAAAGGCTAAAAAAGAATATTTACAGAAAAACAATGATTATAGTAGTAGATTCTAGGAATGGCCTCAAACACGTAGCAACAATGCATTGGTGGTACTGTTGGAGGATGTAGATAAAGCAGTACGGGCTAGCTGCGTGGTCGAGCAAGAGTTCCACACAATCATGGGTTCATCCGAATAAGAGTGGATGGGGATTCATGCAAGGCAGGGCTCTTGGCCTTTCGACAGTAATGGTGCCGAGAAAATGGTTGAGTCGAATAAGGCCAAGTTGGTGCACAAAGTGTGGCTATCGTTGAGGCATTCTTCTACTCGGCACATAATTTCTAAGAGACGGCCAGTCATTCGACTTGCTATGCAAAGTTGGTTGGCAATGAAATACTCGACTTTGGTAGAAGTCAGCTGGAGCAAGAGGATTCACCTTGCTAGTCCCTCTAATCTTCAAGCTCGGCTGCCGGTCAATGGTCCAGTAACTTGTTTTCCACTACTAACTATCCTTGGTTAGGAACTCCAATAATCATATAATTCAGGAACCTTAGGAACTTAGGTTATCTTATAATTCAAGAGTCTAAGTCATCCTTAGTTAATCCAAGAACTTTGATTATCCTCTTGATATGGACTCGTAGACGAACACACAAACCCAATATCACGCGTAACTAAAGGGATGGGTCCAAGCTGCAAGATGGCCTAAAAAGTAAATGATAGTTGAGGGTGAGTAAGGGTTCCTGTACACCGACAATGGATATGATGCACTAATACATCATACAAGCTCAAGTCACACTTAATATGACATACAAGTATGGCTGGAGGTCACTTGCTACTAATCTACGCTTAAATGGGCTAAATAAGAGTAGCTTAAGAGTAAGCAAGATGACACTTAGCTCAAGAGAAGGTGAAAAGTTCAGTGTATTCTTCTGTATATTCTTACGGTTGTTACATTATGTGATTATTTATAGTACCCTGTTAGGGCAAGTTCTACGCTATAAATAATTACAAAAATGAATCCCTATTTGCTAAATAAAAGGAAAATAATTTATAGGGAAAACACGAAATTGTACACAATGAATGCCATTTTTTAGAAAGGATAGTACGTGCACATTTTTACTCTGTAATTCTGACAATAGTGTGATCCGAGTAGGGGTAGGCCTCTGTTCAGGTATGTTCGGCATTAGAAGTTCGGTACCCTGACTACCGAGGTTGGACTAGGGTTGGTTCAGGGATGGCTCATAGTGGGGTCGGCCTCGAATGGTTGGCTTTTGATAGTTATCAGCTCAGCCTCGATACCATGGAGATTGCTTTATTTAGATTTGGCGCTTGGACTAATACACAGCAGAGAGTTTGGTTCAGCATGTCGGCTAGTCACCTCGGCAACACCTTGGATAACATAGAGAGTGAAGTAGCTCGGCAGATCGAACTGGGGCAAGCACTGCTCCTTAATGCTTAACTCACCTCAGACAACTCGACAGACCACTTGAGAGAGCCTTCGGGCTCAGAAGCGTGTAATCAGTCCTTGATCTCTATCATCCCCTCCGGGTTGTTTGAGATTTGGGATCAAATCTGGTTCAAGTCTAGGTTGCTTGTCTTCGGGGGTGTAAGATTAGAGGT
Organism: Lumnitzera littorea; assembly: GCA_024138015.1. Lineage (NCBI taxonomy): Eukaryota > Viridiplantae > Streptophyta > Magnoliopsida > Myrtales > Combretaceae > Lumnitzera > Lumnitzera littorea. The sequence continues at coordinate 32,476,118 of JAMXBB010000002.1, forward strand.
CAGCAATGTTGAAGGAGTCTGAGCCCCCTTATCCTTCGGGCAATTCAATCTTATAGGCATTAGGGTTGATCTTTTCGAGCACTTTAAAAGGTTTGTTGGCCCTAGGAGATAATTTGCTTTTTCTCAAGTTTAGGAATCATTCCTTGCCGAGGTGTATCCAGACCAAATCGCCTAGTTGAAATTCTCTCTTTCTCTGTCCTCGACTTCGCTTCTCAAGCTTAATACTAGCTCGACCCAGTTGCTTTATAGCCTTCTGGTGCATGGCTTTAATGGCCTCAATTCTCTCCATGACTGGCTAGCCATCATCAAGCATCGGTTGGGGTGCTTGGTCTAATGGCAACTCGAGGTTGAACCCATAGGCGACCTTGAATGGGGGAATGCTTATTACACTATGGGCAGTCTTATTGTATACGAACTCAATGATTAGTAGGCACAAATCCCAATCGATCGTGTTTCGTCCGACAGCAACTTACAGCAAAGTTCCTACGGTTCCATCAACAACTTTAGTCTTTCCATCGATCTGTGGGTGGCAGGATGTATTGTACAATAGCTTGGTTCCCATTCGCCTCCATAACGTCCTCCAAAAGTGGCTCATGAACTTAGGGTCTCGATCTTAAACAATGGTCCTATGAATTCCGTACAGCTTGATTACTTCCTGCAAGAAAAGAAAAGAGATAGCCGAAGCATCGTTAGTTTTGGAATAGGGCACGAAATGTGCCATCTTGCTAAATCGATCCATAATTATCATGATGGAGTCCTTCCCTTAGGACATTCTCAGCAATCTTAATATGAAATCTATACTTAGCTCGAACTATCGTTTGGTCGGGATCGGCAAGGGTTGGTGGTGTCCTTGCTTGGCTCGACTCTTCGCTTTTCAACAAGTCGCACACTTTTCTAGCATGGATTGGACATCTCTCTTCATCCTTGGCCAAAAGAATCTGGAGGATAATACCTCATAAATTCGATGTTGGCCAAAGTGTCCTGTCAATCCCCTTCCATGCGCCTCGCACACTAGCAGTTCCCGCATAGAATAGGTCAGGATACATAGCCTTCTATTCCTAAATAAGTATCCGTCCTCCTTATATAGTCGTCCAGCATCTATCCTTCCTCACAACAAACATAGATAGGACCAAAGTATGGGTCCTTAGCATATAAATTCTTGATGATTAAAAAATTAAGTAGCTTCGTTTGCAGTTCGGTCGAGAGGGTATGTTGTCTTGACAGGGCATCAACCACTACATTGTTCTTTCCATTCTTATATTTTATGACATAAGAAAAACCTTCTATGAACTCAACCCACTTAGCTTGTCTCCAGAATACCTTTAGTTGGCTCTTTAGATATCTCAAGGATTCATTATCGGTATAGATCACAAATTCCTTAGGTAGCAGATAGTGTTGCCATACCATTAGGGCTCGGATTAAGGAGTAGAACTCCTTGTCGTAGACAGAATAGTTGAGTGTGGCTCCTCAAAGTTTCTCACTAAAGTAAGCAATAGGTCGACCTTCTTGCATCAGTACAACACCTATGCCTAGTCCAGACGCATCATACTCTACTTCAAATACCTTGTCGAAGCTCGATAGAGCTAAGACAGGGGTTGTAGTTAGCTTCTCCTTTATATCCTCAAAACTCCTCCTCTCTTTCTCACCCCATCTGAATTCAACATTCTTCTTTGAGAGTTTGGTGAGTAAGGCCATAATTGTACTGAAGTTCATGATGAATCGGCGATAAAACAACGCTAGGCCATAGAAACTTCTCACATCGGTAGAATGGGTTAGCTCAGGCCATTCTATGGTCGCTCTTGTCTTCTCTTCATCAACTCGGATACCACCTCTGCTCACAACAAAACCCAAGAAGATTACCTCGGAACAACAAAAGTCCCACTTCTTTAGATAGGCGTAGAGCTGTTCAGCTCGAAGTTTTGCAAGCATTTGTCAAAGATGCTCTCGGTAAGTCTCTAGGTCGGGACTGTACACCAGAATGTCAACAAAATAAATGACAAACCTTCCCAGTAATTCTCGGAGCACATAATTCATAATTCGCATAAATGTGCTCGGTGCATTAGATAGTCCAAATGGCATTACAAGCCATTCATATAAACCATGTTGTGTCTTGAAGGCGGTCTTCCACTCATCGCCTTTACGCATTTAAATCTGATGGTACCCAGCTTTAAGGTTAATCTTGGAGAACACTCTTGCTCCGCTTAATTCATCTAGCATATCATCAAGCCTGGGTATGGGCTACATGTACTTGATGGTGATTTAATTGATCGCTCAGTTATCCACAAACATTCTCTTAGACCCATCTTTCTTGGGCACTAATATGGTCGGTACAACGTAGGGGCTTAGGGATTTACGCACATACCCTTTCTTCATCAACTCATCTACTTTCCTTTGCAGTTCGGTGGCCTGTTTTGGATTCAGTCTATTGACAGGCTTGTTTAGCAGTGCAACTCCTGGCTGTAGGTCGATTGCATGCTTAATGCCATGGTTTGGGGGCAAACCGTTCTACAACTCTTCTAAAAATAGGTCGGTAAATTCTTCCAGTAAGGTTTTTATCTCAGTTGGCAGCTCTTCCTCTCCAAGCCTCATCTCCAGAAGCCTCCTAACAAGTAGATAGGTTTATTCCTCTAACTCCATTTCTCTTTTTAGCTCGACTCAGGTCAATACCAAAGCCTCTTTCTTCAAGGTCCGGTTAAGCTGGGACTACATAACTTTTACCTGCTTAGTAGTCATGGGACTCAATTTCAACCTTCTTCCTTTATGCTCCACGGAACATGTGTTCCTCCTACCATAATACATAACTACTCGATCAAACATCTATGGTCGTCCAAGTAGAATATGGGACGTACTCATGGGCAGCACATCATAGAGCACTTTATCTTAATAATTGGCAATGTAGATCGGCATAGACACCTATTTGCTCACTTGTAGAGCTCTCTTATCATTAAGCTAATGAAGCTTGTAAGGTTTCAGGTGGGGCATGGTCAGTAATCTTAGTTGCTGGACCATAAAAGCAAAGGCTGCATTGGTATAGCTCCTACTGTCTACAATCAGCGCACTTAGTAACTCATTCACCTTATATCCAATATGGAAAAGATTTTCTCTCTGTTCGTCTTCGGGTACAAGATTGACATTCATTGTCCTCCTCAACATTAGATCGGTTGGCATGAAGTTGCCTTCCTCGCTGAAGATGACTTCCTCATCGGATAGCTTGGCTTATCTATCCTCTTTTAGCTCTTCTACTTCTTCATCAATACTGTCAACCTCAATGGTCGGTGCTTCACTTGGGATCACCATTGTTCGCCTGTTCTAACATTGAGCGACCATTTGTCCAAATCCTTAACATTTGAAATACTTGATCTTACTCGTCTTCCTCCTTGAACTCTAGCCCTTCTCAAACTTCCTCAAAGGTTCTTTCTCCTAGGCTCGAGTGGTTAAAATGGATCGGGCCTCAACAACCTTACTCAGTTCCGTTCACACTTGTCTGCTTGAAATAGTTCGACTACTTCCTGGTTGGCCAATAGGGGGTTAGAATCTTCCTGTTCGATGACTTTCTATCCTATGGACGACTCAGATTACGTCATCGAGTGTTCTAATGTCCAGGGTTTATAGGACATCCCCAATCTCGTACTTCAATCCACCAATTAATTGAGACACAGTTCGATCTTCGAGCTCTACGACTTCGCATCGAATCATTAGCATCTGAAATTCTTTAAAGTAAGCGTCCACAATTGATCCTCCTTGTCTCAATTCTTGTAGTCTCTTGAAGGCATCCTATAGATAATAGCTCGACACAAACCTTCTCCGCATGACTCTCTTTATATCATCCTAACTCCTAATCTCTCATTCTCCTTCCCTTCTTCTGGTAGATTGTAAGTTCTTCCACCATAAGGCAGAATAACTAGTGAACTCCAACATAACAAGTCTAACTTTTGCATTATTGAGCACTTCGTAGCATTCAAACTGCTTTCAATCATATCTACCCAATCTAGGTAATCCTCGACATTACTACTTCCACAGAAACTTAGAATACGTACTCTTAATCCTTCAACTCTAGGGGCTCGTGCATTTCTTTCCTCAAGCTCGTAGTACTCCTTTGCCTTGTCATCCCCTTCTACTTCCTCCTCGATCTCTTCAAGTGCTAGCCTTCGTTGAGCATCCCTACTAATTCCTTCAACTTAAGGTGGGCAAGCTAGGGTATTAACTCAACTAAACTAACCATTGCTTCGCTACTAGTGCTCACGTTCTCTAGTACGGCTATTTCTAGCTCGTTGTTTGTCTTCTTGTATAACAATCACCAAACTAGCTACCAAACTGGTAAGCCTATCCAATCGATCATTTACTATCTAAGGCGTAAAGCTTCGTTCTTACCCTTAGCCATGTCGAGTATTGCTTTCTTGGTTTCCCAAAGTTCCTTGAATACTTGAGTCTGACATCAATGGTTACTTCACAATGACAATTAGATGAATAGTCAACCATACTCTATTTTGCGTATCGAAAACAGGGGAAAAACAGAATATAGAAAACTACTCAGCCACTAAACTCCAATGTGAACAATAAAACCTTTGTTACACGAGAGCAGTGACAAATTATTAAAAGAACACAATATAGAATCTAGCTTCAAATGTAACCAAGCTTTGATACCAAGATAATACGGACTCGTAGATGAACATGTGAACCCAATATCACGCGTAACCAAAGGGGTGAGTCTAAGCTACAAGATGGCCTGAAAAGTAAATGATAGTCGAGGTTGAGCAAGGGTTACCGTGCACCGATGATGAATATGACGGATCAACGCCTCATATGAGCTTAGCTCACACTTGATATAACGCACAAGTATGGACGGAGGTCACTCGTTACTAATCCATGCTTGAATGGGCTAGATAAAAGCAAGAGGACATTTAGCTCAATAGAGGGTGAAAAGTTCAATGTATTCTTCTATATATTCTTGCAGCTGTTACATTATGTGATTATTTATAGTACCCTATTAGGGTAAGTTCTACGTTACGGATAATTACAAAAATGAATCCTTATTTGCTAAATAAAAGGAAAATAATTTATAGGGAAAATACAAAATCGTACGCAGCAAACGTCATTTATAAAAAAGGACAGTATAATTGTTAAAAAGGATAGTGCATGCGCATTTTCACTTTGTGATTCTGACAATAATGTGATTTAAGTAAGGGTGGGCCTTTGTTCAGGTATGTTCGACGTCAGAAGTTCAGCACCTTAACTACTAGGACTGGACTGGGGTTGGCTCCATGGTAGGGTTGGCCTCCGATGGTTGGCTCCTAATGGTTATTAACTCAGCTTTTGTACTGTAGAGATTGTTGTATTCAAATTTGATGCTTGGACTAATGTACAACAGAGGGTTTGGTTTGACATGTCGATTGGTCACCTCAGCAATGCCTTGGATAGCATAGAGAACGGAGTAGCTCAGCAGATCAAAATGGGGCAAGCACTACTCCTCGGCGCTAAACTCACCTCGGACAGCTCGGTGGATCACTTGAAAGAGCCATCGAGCTTAGGAGTATGTAATCTGTCCTTGATCCATATCAATGAGGGTATATAAGAGATAAAAAGGAAGATGGACGTGGGAAAGGTAGTAGAGTTCAGAGTAGATGCCGAAGGAGTACTTAGGTATAAGGGTCGATCGTCTGTACCGGTGAGGTTGAAGTTGAGAATTGGATTGTTGAAAGAAGCACATTACTTGGGATATACAACGTACTCGGGAAGCACAAAGATGTACCGAGACCTAAAAGCACACTAATGGTGGAATAATATAAATAGAGAGATCACCGAGTACCTATCAAGGTGCTAAACTTGTCGATACGTAAGAATTGAGATTAAAAGGTAGGTAAGTGAATTGCAATGGTTATCGATCCTAGAGTGGAAGTTGTAACAAGTCACCATGGATTTTGTAATAGCCCTAACAAAGACTCTAAGTAAGCATGATGTAGTTTGGGTGATCGTGGACCAACTAACAAAGTCAGCTCATTTCATCGCTACTAACATCAATTACTCATTAGAGAAGTTGGCTAAGCTGTAGATTAAGGAAGTGGTGAGGTTACATGGAGTACCGACAAAGATACATCAAACAAGGACACTTGCTTCATAGTCAAGTTTTGGAGGATTTTACATAAGGCCTTGGGTACAAAGCTTTGGTTTAGTAATGCTTTCGACCCCCATTTTAGGCCATCTTAATAGGGTATTATAAATGGCCCATGTTTGCTGCGTACAATTTCGTATTTTCCCTGTAAATTATTTTCCTTTATTTAGCAAATAGGGATTCATTTTTGTAATTATCCGTAATGTAGAACTTACCTTAATAGGGTACTATAAATAATCACATAATGTAACAGCCACAAAAATATATAGAAGAATACATTGAACTTTTCACCCTCTATTGAGCTAAGTATCCTCTTGCTCTTATCTAGCCCATTCAAGCATGGTTTAGTGGCAAGTGACCTCTAGCCATACTTTTGCATCATATCAAGTGTGACCTGAGCTCGTATGAGGCGTTTGGTGCGTCATATCCATCATTGGTGCAACTATCATTTACATTTTAGGCCATCTTGTAGCTTGGACCCACCCTTTGGTTATGCATGATATTGGGTTCGTATGTTTATCTACAAGTCCGTATCATCTTGGTATTAGAGCTTGGTTACGTTCGAAGCTAGATTTTACTACTGTATTCCTTTGATAGTTTGTTACTGCACTTAGGTAACAGAGATTTTATTGTTCGCATTGGAGTTTGGTAGCTGAGTAGTTTTCTGTACTCTGTTTTTCCCTTGTTTTCGATACACAAAATAGAGTGTGGTTGACTATTCGTTTGATTGTCATTGTGAAGTAACCATTAATGTCAGACTCAAGTATTCAAGAAACTTTGGGAAACTGAGAAAGTGGTAATCGACATGGTCAAGGGCAAGAACGAAGCTTCACGCCTTAGTTAGTGGATGATCGATTGGATAAGCTTACTAATTTGGTAGCTAGTTTGGTGATTGTTATTCAAGAAGACAGACAACAAGCTAGAAATAGCCCTACTAGAAAACGTGAGCAGTAGCAGTAAGGCAATGGTCAGTCAAGCCGAGTTAATGCCTCAGGTCACCCACCTCGAGTTGAAGGAATTAATAAGGATGCTAAATGAAGGCTAGCACTTGAAGAGATTGAGGAGGAAGCAGAAGGGGATGATGAAGCAGAGAATTACTATGAGCTTGAGGAAAGAAATGCACGAACCCCTAGAGTTGAAGGATTAAGGGTGCGTATTCTAAGTTTCTCTAGAAGTGGTGATGTCAAGGATTACTTGGATTTGGTAGATAAGATTGAAAAGCAGTTTGAATGCCATGAAGTGCCCGATAATGTAAAAGTTAAACTTGTTGTGTTGGAGTTCACTAGTTATGCCACCTTGTGTGGAAGAACTTACAAGCCACCAGAAGAAGGGAAGGAAAACGAGAGATTAGGAGTTGGGATGATATGAAGAGAGTCATGCAGAGAAGGTTTGTGCTGAGCTATTATCTGTAGGATGCCTTCAAGAGACTGCAATCACTGAAACAAGGAGGATCAAGTGTGGATGTTTACATTAAAGAATTCCAGATGCTAATGATCTGATGTGAAGTTGTAGAGCCTAAAGGCCGAACTGTGTCTCGATTCATTAGCGAATTAAAGTATGAGATTGAGAATGTCCTGGAAACCCTGGACGTTAGAACACTCAATGACATAATTCGATCTGCCCATAAGATAGAAAGGTGTTGAACGGGAAGATTCCGACCCCCTATTAGCCAACCAGGAAGTAGCCAAACTATTTCAAGCAAACTAGTACAAACGGAACTGAGTAAGGTTGTTGAGGCCTAATCCGTTCAGACCACTTAAGCAGAGGAGAACGAACCTCCAAAGAAGTTTGAGAAGGGCTAAAGTTCAGGGAGGAAGACGACTGAGATCAAGTGTTTCAAATGCTAAGGATTTGGACACATGGCCGCTCAGTGTTTGAATAAGCGAACAATGGTGATCCGAGGCGAGGCACCAACCATTGAGGTTGACAATATTGATGAAGAAGTAGAGGAGTTAAAAGAGGACAGATAGGCCAAGCTATCTGATGAGGAAGTCATCTACAGAAAGGAAGGCAACTTCATGTCGATCGATTTAATGTTGAGAAGGACAATGAGTGTCAGTTTTGTACCCGAAGACGAATAGAGAGAAAATATCTTCCATATTGGATGTAAGGTGAATGAGTTACTGTATACGTTGATTGTAGACAATGGGAGCTGCACCAATGCAGTCTTTGCATTTATGGTCCAGCAGTTGAGATTGCCAACCATGCCCTACCTGAAACCTTACAAGCTTCATTGGCTTAGTGATAAGGGAGCCCCATAAGTGAGCAAACAGGTGTATGTCCCAATCTACATTGTTAATTATCGAGATGAAGTGCTCTATGATGTGCTGCCCATGAGTATGTCCCACATTCTACTTGGACGACCATGGATGTTTGATTAAGCAATTATGTATGACGACAGGAGGAACACATGTTCTGTGGAGCATGAAGGAAGAAGGTTGAAATTGAGTCCCATGACTGCCAAGTAAGTAAAAGTCATGCAGTCCTAGCTTAGCCGGACCTTGAAGAAGGAGGCCTCGGTATTGACCCAAGTTGAGTTGAAAAGAGAAATGGAGTTAGAGGGACAGACCTATCTGCTTGTCAAGAGGCTTCTAGAGATGAGGCCTAGGGAGGAAGAGCTACCGACAGAGACAAAAACCTTACTAAAAGAATTTACTGACCTGTTTCTAGAAGAGCACTTGAATGGTTTGCCCCCAAACCATGGCATCGAGCATGCAATTGACCTATAGCTAGGAGTCGCGCTGCCAAACAAGCCTGTCTACAGGCTTAATCCTAAACAGGCCATTGAGCTATAGAAGCAAGTGGATGAGTTAATGAAGAAGAGGTATGTGAGTGAATCCCTGAGCCCTTGCGCTGTATCGGCGTTATTAGTGTCGAAGAAAGATGGGTCTTAGAGGATATGTGTGGATAACCAAACGATCAATCGAATCACCATCAAGTACACATATCCCATACCCAGGCTTGATGACATGCTAGATGAATTAAGTAGAGCAAAAGTGTCCTCCAAGATCGACCTTAAAGCTGGGTACCATCAGATTCAAATGTGTAAAGGCAATAAGTGGAATACCACTTTTAAGATACGACATGGTTTATATGAATGGCTTGTAATTCCATTTGGACTATCCAATGCGCCGAGCACATTTATGCGATTTATGAATCATGTGCTCCGAGAATTACTGGGAAGGTTTGTCATTTATTTTGATGACATTCTAGTGTACAGTCTCGGCCTGGAGACTCACTGAGAGCATCTTCGACAAGTGCTTGCAAAACTTCAAGCTGAAAAGCTTTATGCCAATTTGAAGAGTTGCGACTTTTGTCGTTCTGAGGTAATCTTTTTGGGTTTTGTTGTGAGCGGAGGTAGTATCCGAGTTGATGAAGAGAAGATAAGAGCGACCATAGAATGGCCTGAGCCAACCTATTCTGCTGATGTGAGAAGTTTCCATGGCTTGGCGTCATTCTATTACTGATTGTCTAGGAGAACAGAGGCCCACCCCTACTTAGATCACACTATTGTCAAAATCATAGAGTAAAAACGCAAGCGTACTGTTATTTTTGACAACTGTACTGTCCTTTCTGACAAATGACATTCGCTGTACACAATTTCATGTTTTCCCTGTAAAATATTTTCCTTTTATTTAGCAAATAGGGAATCATTTTTATAATTATCTATAATGTAGAACTTGTCCTAACGAGGTATTATAAATAATCACATAATGTAACAGTCGCAAGAACTTACAAAAGAATGCATTGAACTTTTCACCCTCTCTTGAGCTAAGTGTCCTCTTACTTACTCTTGAGCTACTCTTATCTAATCCATTTAAACGTGGATTAATGGTGAGTGACTTCCGGCCATACTTATGAGTCATATCAAGTGTGACCTGAGCTTTTGTGAGGCGTTGGTGTGTCATATCCATCGTTGGTGTATGAGAACCCTTGCTCACCCTTGACTATCATTTACTTTTCAGGCCATCCTACGGCTTAGACCAACCCCTTTAGTTACGCGTGATATTGGGTTTGTATGTTCATCTACGAGTCTATATCACTCATCTTCAACCTAAGCCATCTTAATCTTATCTACTAACGTAGGCTAAATCCGTATATTTGCTAACTTGAAAGTTACTTCTCTTATCAAAACTTCTAAATCCAATCTCCTCATATCTTCTAGCAATGGCCTCTATGTTGTTATTAGACTGGATAGATTCCCATGTCGCTTCCTATTCAAAGCGTGAGCCACTATGTTGGCCTTCCTTGGGTGATATGGTATGTTTAAGTCATAGTCCTTTATCAACTCTAGCTACCTTCTTTACCTCATATTCAGATTCCGTTGAGTGAAAATATACTTTGGACTCTTGTGGTTGGTATACTCCTTACACTTTTCCCCAATTGAATAATGCCTCTAAAATTTCAAAGCATACTAGTTCTTATGATGGCAGGGTAATAATGTATGCTTCGCATTAACTCAACATTCTCATGCTCCCATCATTGTTCTTCACAAAAAGTACGGGGGTTCCCTATAAAGACAAACTAGTTCTTATAAAACCTTTATCTTGCAGCTCTTGTAGTTACTTCTTCAGTTCTACAAGTTAAGTAAGTGTAATCCTGAATGCCAGTTTCGAAATAAGCTTAGTGTTTGGTACGAAATCTATTCTAAATTCTCCTTCTCTATCTAATGGTTACCTAGTAAATTGTCTAAGAAGACGTCTAGGGATTCTTGCACTATTGGTACTTGTTTCAACTTTAATACTTCATCAATCTTTGTACTCAAAGCTGTTAGGGTAGGTTTCTCCCATAACTTATAAGTAATACTTTTGCCTCTAAATCTCTACATAATACTGAAAAGGTACTTCTCCCAGAGTCTCAAAGGTGGTCACCATATTGTAGCAATCAATAGTTGTATGGTGCTTTGACAACTAGTCTATACCCAAAATTGTGTCAAAATTTGACATGTCTAATACTAACAAATCTGTTGGTAAAATTCTCCCTTCCACAACAATCTCAATATCCCAACATACTCTACTCAAAATGGTTTCAACCCCCAAGGGTGTATTAACAGTTAAAGGAGTGCCTAAGGATACAATACATAATTCATAAATACTTACAAGGGATTTAGCAATATAAGAATGGGAAGCTTTGGTATAAAAAAAAAAAAAAACATGAAGACTCTGCTTAAGAACAGTGAGCATACTTGCCAAAGTGTCTACATCGATGGTCTCCTAACTCTAACTTTGATGCTAAAGTGTAAATACTTGAGCTAGAGCACTTCAACGGGGTCTTGGATATGGTCGAGTAGTACGGGTAATGTTATGAGTGGTCGCCACCTAAGTAATTTGAATTGGCTATTTCCATATATCTCCACATTCTGCTGGTCAATTACCGACTCTAATGCATTAATGCTTTTACCGATACTTTAGGCATCTTAAACAACCTGTTAACTTCTCCACATATTTAATAGTCATCAAAAAGCTATAACAACTCCAATTCAATGTATATGGATATCTCTAACATCCATTGATCACAAGTAGTTTACAAATGAACAGCTTCTCAAATCTTTATTCAATAGAAAATAAAGTTCAATTCATAATTCAATAACTCATGTCTTAAAGAGCAAAATTAACCCGACTCAACGTCTCATAAGTACCAAATTCAACAACAACATAATACCAAGAACACTAACAAGATAAGTCTCAAGTGACTTCATGACCCAAGAAACGAAATAAATGTACATAGATTGCTTAACAATATATTTCCACCAAGCTCATAACCCCACTCAAACTACAATGAATTGTTTCCATCATCAAAGTAGTAATCGTAATAATCTGTTGTATCATCATAATGGTAAAAATCACCATAATCTTCCTTATACTCTCCATATCTTATACCTACACCTAAAAATAGAAATCCCTAAAGGGATGAGGAAAGCCTAGTACAAGGTAGCAAACATAGGTACGTGATCATACAATAAATGCACAAGTACACATACATTAATTGGCTCAAATTTACTATAATGCAACACCAACAATTTCTTTTTTCTTTTTATTAAATCCATCAAACAACACAGTTCCGGTATCCTTGAACTTTGAGTAACCCATGACTCCTACACACAAACATATATATACATATAGTATAGTACTGGGTCCTTCCCATTATCTTAGGAACCAAGAAACGCCTAAAACTACCCAAATCATTTTAAAGTGAGATTCCAATCAAGACAATATTGCACTAAGATCATTAGGGGATCACCCTAAGATCTAGTCCTCTTAGTCCCTTAGGCCCAACCAAATACATGCAACACACTTTATTTAAGCCAAATATTTACTAAGTCCATTTAACAAGTACTAGTCCTACAAACATAAGCAGCATGCAATACCCCCTACCTGATCGAACTATTTGCTTAAATTCTTAAACATTCACTTCATTACTTGTTCATAAGAAAATCAAACAAGTACTTAGTTTCTAAACTTATCTAATAATGCTTTTTAACCAAATAACTTAACCGTCTCACACTTACACTTGAGGAACTTAAGATCACTAAGAGAATAGATTGGATTCTAAAGTGTTTTGGTTAGAGATTAATGTTTAGAGAATATTTAGAAGAGTTTAGGAATGAAAAGAAACACTTGAAAGACATCAACAAACTAGGGAAATTGTTGCTACATGCAACAAGGGACTTGGCGTTTGGATGTTAAATTACATGGCATCCATATGCCAAGATTCTGGGAGCATCTACTCCCTAGCATTTGGATGCTAGTGGGGGTAGTGTCCAAATGCTAGCTGTAGTCTACAGAATTCTATAGGCTGAAGTGATGTTTTACCCCCACACCCTTCAACCTCTTTTTGCACTTCTCAAAAATCACTCCCGGAATGTTTTCTAATCAATAACCTAACCCCTACACCTCTCAAAGCATCCACCAAACTCAAATCAACAATCAAATCTCACCCGATTCTCTTGGATTCAAACAACACATTCATAAAACAACACATACAAGGCATATTTTACAATACCACCAAGAACCGCTGTAGGGCTCTCGATAAACCACCCCAATTTCTTTTTACTTGTTGCCTTATGAAGAAAAATAAATTTTTACTGAAATTTGACTAAAAACTCAAGTAAAGCGATCCCATGACTTACTTTAATCCCTCTATGGGGTGATTTCTTCCCTTGAATCAAGACTCGCACAGAAAACCTATTACATAAAGGCTGCACATGAGGTGTATGTTGGCAAAAAAGGATTTCTAGACTCAATAAGAGGCTTTTAGACTAGGGTTCATGGCAGTTTTGTGTGCCCAAAATGCCTACACTTTATTTTACAATACCACTCAAGCCCGTAATGTAAAAATGATTTCTCCTTTTTATTAAGGTTTTACCATTGGAAACAATAGTTAACAAAAGATGTATGAATGTCTTGATACACAGACAATATATTGGCTTGTAATGATCATTTCTAAGGACCAAATAGATGTAAGGGTGTGATACTTGTGGTTTGAGGAACAAATCGAGGTACCTTTGAAAGCTAGTTTTGCATCCTAAATAAAGGTAGTAATGTAGATACCCCATTTTCTCTCCCCTTTTTAGCTTTCAACACAGTGTAGTCTTTTGAAGTCAAAACACAAAAATAATTAAAAAGCTAGTGTCGACAGGTAATCATCATATGGTAGTAAGAGACTTACAAAAGGTAAGAAATAGGCTATGGGAGTGCTAGAGTTGGTTTCGATGTGTCTACTTTAATACTTAAATAAAAAAGGATTTGAGGATTAAGAGAATGTTGTGAATGAGAGAGACTACATCCCTTGTCAAGGAGGCTTGATGCTAGAGTGGCTAGATTGGATAAGAAAAGTAGTTAATGCCGAGATGTCCTCTTTTAACTCTGGATTTATGGAGTGAATCATTAGGAGTTGTAGCCTTTGGCTTACCTTATCTATCTAACTTTCCTATTCGTCTTCATTTAAATCATAAGCTCAACTTGGCAACCTAAGTTAAGACTAGATAACCTAGGCATAAGTTAGCCAAGGGCCTAAGGCCTATGTTCTAGGTGGGTTACCAATGTCAATTAATGGGCCTAAGCTTAGAAGGCCATTTCAAATATAACCTATTAGACATAAGTAAAAAAGTAAAAGAAAAATTGAAAATAAAAAAGACTACAAAAAAGTCCACAAAAATTTAAAAAAAATAAAAGATATGAAAAATTGACCCTTTAGGGTGAAGATGCTACTAAGCAGGTTGTTAAGGGATGCTCGACCTGCCGAACCTAATAAAAACCCTATAAGATATTATCATATAAGGTTTAGGGTCAGGTTTTAGGATTATAAAAAAACTTTATGAGAAACTCGATTCGGTAAAAAAAAAGTATATATTAATAAAAATATTTACTCTTAACTTATACAACATACATATCTTATACAAATTTTATATTGCACAACACATTTAATTCCCTATAGGATCGAGTTTTGGAAATAGGGGATAAGACCTTGTAAGGTTTTTATAACGTTTTGAAAAACATTAAATCGTATAAGGATAGGTTAGGATTTCACAAAACCCATTTCAAACCCGCCCCGATTGCTTCCTTGCTTTAGGGTAAGAAATACTTATGTAAGTCACAATATACAAACTCGCTTCAATGCATTTGAAATTCTTGAGATAAAATTATCATTTATCTATTTTTGTCTAAGTATAATTTAGTCACTCAAATAAGTAATAAATAATTTTATTTAGGTCAATCTAAGTTGGTGTCAATTAATTTATAACACCACCCCCCAAACCCCCTCTTTTTATAAGTGAAAATTATCAATTAAGTACTATATAGAGTATAAACCCATTGAGAGAAGTGTCAACAAATATTATATCTTACCTTATCGTTAGATCAACATTGTCCATAGGTCATTGGATTCAAATGTGGATCATAGGTAGTGCATTTGGTTCGTAAAGCAGGGCCCATGAATCTATATTTTACTCTTACGTAAGGATAGTTGTAGTTGTTTCATACGGTTCTCCCATTCATATCAAATCAAATCAAAACATATATTGTGCTACAATTCAATATTTGTTTTAGATTTGAACTTAACCTTATGGTTCATTTTGTAAATATTTTGAAACCTAAAAAAAAAAATAGTTCTATTCAATTTAGTTTATGGTTTAAACTTCAAACCATAATTAATATTCACTTTTTTTTAAGATTCTTAGTTTTCCAAAATTGGGTACTAAAAGATAATTACATGAGTACTATTGCAAAAAATATGTTGAACATGAAATTTTGCTCTATTAGTTTTCTAATGAAAATGCACTAATGTACATTTGATGGATGCGTATTGTAACGTATGTTCTTATTTGTATGCATGGTTAAGCATGTATTTCATTATGTCATAATACTACATCTCATAATAATGGCAATGGTCGTGGTTGTTGAGAGCGTAAGGCTATTTCAAGAAGTTTCACCCTTCCAAGCAAAATTTTCCAAACAGAAGGCCATCCTAGATTTATTCAACATACAGTCGAGTTGTTAGTTTGTTATATGTGGAATTTAGTATTATTGTACTTGGATTGACCAACTCGATTCGACTCAATTTAACCTAACCTTTTCATAAAAATGGTTAAGGTCACCTCAATCTCATTGACAATGATCTTGGTTTGACCTAATGGACTCGATTAATTCAACCAAACTCGATCAGGTTCTTTGTGTTTAAATATACTATACACTTTTTTTTTACCCAAAAGATGCACCAATTTCTCAAATAAATAAATGTAGTTTAAAGAAAAACAAAAAGTAACTCTGAAAAACTTTCAATTTTCAAATCTCAAGAATGTATGTAATTTTATTATTTTATAAATAAATAGAATTATATTATAATACTTTTATTAATCCACATTTAATCCCAGTTTGACTCTTTCGACCCTTGACTCCTCATTCCTGAATCAATGTTCTGATTTGAGTATAATAACATTAGTTGTATTATATATTCATAGGTTCCATTCCAAGATATTTTTTATTTTCTTTTTAAACAGTAATTTGGCTTTATTATAATCTGTCTCTTTTTTTTTTTTTTAACTATAGGTTTGGTTCGGTGATTTTTTGCACACTGTTGCAATAATTTGTACATATTTCCCGTTGAACAAAAGTTTCCAAATATTTAAGTACCTTTTAGTTAATACTTGTAAGATTATTCTAGATATCTCATTATCTCATTAGGGAAAATGCAATTATGAACAAATTGCATTTGTTAAATTTATATAGAAAAGAGTCTAGATTTATAAATCATATGTTTAATGTCTTGTATTTATAAGTTATTCTCATTTAAAGACCTCCATCAAAGTTCATCAATGAAGGATGAACAAAGACCTTGAATGACAGTAATTCATTAATATGGGCCCTTAAACGCATGATTTCATAAACCCAGACCTCTTTTTCGCAAAGTTGGACAAGCGCATGCCCTTCTCTAGCATTTTTCCCAATTTTATAGTAAAACACAAAATCAACATCTAGATGAAGAAAATCATACAAAGGAGGTAAAACACACAGATTTTTTTTTTTAAAAAAAAAAGCTTAAAAGAAAACCTTTAAGACGAAAGTTTTTTAATTTTAACTTCCTCATTTACCTTACCTTTAGTCATCGTACACTATCTTTAATTCTTAGCCCAAAATAGTAAAGGAGATTTGAAGAGCCAATAGCCAAATATAAGAAAGGAAATGGCTCTAAAAGGTCTTCAAAAGGATTTGAGAATAGAAAAAAAAAAGGAAAAAGAAAAAAGGTAGGTTGAAGAATTGGAAGAGAAGAAAGATTAGGAAACTGAAAAAGGTATGAAAAAAAGGAGGAGGCAAGAGAAGGGAGACTGCCCCTATGGTTTTAAAAGACTCTAGTGGCGGTTTTTTTTTTTTTTTTTTTCCGCCAAATAGAAGAGAGAGCAATGGGCCAAATACTTACATTAAAAAATGGTAAAGAGTTTTTTTTTTCTTTTTTATTTCCCTATAAAAAACTACAACATCGTTATTATTTAAAAAGAGTAGGAATAAAATAGAGGTCTTACATATTATATAGTTTGTGAGATTGCATGCACAATATTCATCTTTGTCAAAACGAAAATGATATAAAGTTATAAAAATCAAGAGAATGACATAATTGGTATGGTCTAATGTGTTGCATAGATATGGAAGTACAATTGTTTATTTCATGTTGAAGTGGATGGCTCTCATTCTTTAAGTTTTTCAACCATCAAAATTATTAGTCAAAACTTTTTTTTCTATATAAACCACTATCTTGTTTAGTGGCTAGAAATTGTCTCTGCTGCCTATAAAAGAAGGGTGATTATTTTAAATTTCTCATCAGCTCATTACTTATTTTTAAATTCTATTATTGAAAGGGTTATTTATAAGAGAAAATTAGTTCTTTATCTCCATCATCATTAGAGGATTTTGTACTCTCATTTTTATAGTAGAATTGCACTACTTTTATACTATTTACTTCTCTTTAATTCTCCATTGAGTTCATCCCATGCTTTCACATGCCATATACACCTTTACAAGTGGTATCAAAGCACTTATTCAATTGAGAATTTGAAACATTTATTGTTACCGATTTTGACATCGAGAAGTTTGATGGAAAGATTAGTTTTTCTATTTGACAAGTCTAAATGAAGGTCATTATTACTCAGAATGGATTAAAGAAAGCCTTAGATGGGAAGTCAAAGAAATTGACTTCCATGACTGATAAGCAATGCGATGAATTGGATGATAAGGCACTTTGGGCAATCCAACTTTGCTTGTCCAAGAAGGTTCCTTATGAAGTAGCTAATGAAACTACCCCTACAGGTTTATGATTAAAATTGAAATCTTTACATATGATAAATAGCCTTGTGTTGAGCATGATTTTTTTATTTCTTTTATTTAAAAATTAATTTCTCATTTCCTAATTGATACTAAACACTAACTCATTTAATATTAATTCTCGATTAAAGAAATTAAGAAATTCCCATTTTTTTATTGAAAATAACTTTTGGAGACACCACCTGACCGAAGTCGGGAAAAGAAAAGAAACCGTAACCAATTGGTTGGATTAATTATGTTTGGGCTACCAGTCCTTGATTTCAATTTGAATGAAAAATCAAAGTGTTTCGAGTTCGGGGGCTAACTTTTTAAACCCTAACGGGTACCACTATCTATTTACCGAAATTAAGATTATTCTTCTAATTATAATATTTAAAAAATAAATAAATAAAATCAAAATAGAGAAAAAAAAAAGGACCTAAGTTTCTGCATATTTTATCGTCGCCCCGAAGGTGCCTACGTACCCGCTAGCCGGGATTAGACGATCATAGTTCTTTCTGAAAAATCTTTAATGTGTTGATTTATTTTAATTTTTGAAAACCGACCGAATTTACGTTGTTACCAACTTAGTTTATTCAAATGAAATCTAAAAGGGCCCTAACTCTTAAGTATGTTTTTTTATAAAAAAAAATGCTTTAATAATCCTATTTTATTAAAAAAAATTTATTAATTTCTATTTTAAAAAAAAATTCCTATTTGATAAACCAAATCTTAAGATATGACCAATCTTAATAATCCTTAAACTAATATGCACAACTATCTATCAAAATAAATTAATTCTATATGATACACTGATATAAGAACTAATACTAAAACTCTTAAACTAACATATACATATGTTATATATTATGTGTACTAATAGATAATATAAAACTCAAATTAACAATCCCTTATCTATATATCTTCATATCTATATCACTACTATTTAAATAAACCTT
>JAMXBB010000002.1:32495344-32528024 GCA_024138015.1 Lumnitzera littorea
ATAATAATAATAATAAAATAAAATAAATAAGGAAACCGAACCTTAGTTGTTGTTCACGGCAGTAATAATGCTCGGAGAAGCGAATCTACGTATGGCTGTGTGCGGTGTTAGAGCAACGGCTGACGGAGCGGCAGTGTAGATGTTAGGGGGTCACTTGGATCCTATTCGTGTAGTTGTGTTCATGTGTCAATAGTGGATCAAGCGTGCTGTTTTTACTAGATTTGGTGGAAGTACTCGGCCGATTGTGCTTAACAGAGTGAAGACGGCGTATAGATTGTTGCTGTCGATGAGGGGCTCGTTGGTCGAGCAATTTTGGCGTGAGTTAGGGGAACTTGTTTCAATTGTGATTAAAGGGCATTGTAGTTGACGGAGGAGAAGGTTGCTACATTGGAGATCCACAGTAGGCGAGCGTAACAAGAATTGCAGCGTGTGTTAGTTGTGATTCAGGCGGTGGATGGTGTCGTGTTGCTTATCGTATGGACGTTGGGGGTCACCTAGAGTTGATTCGTGTGGGCGTGTTAAAGATTGAATTGATGTAGTGGAGTATAATGTGCGATTAGGTGCTCGAGGTTGTAGTCAATGTATGGTCTGTGAAGTGATCATTGGGACGCCGTGTCAGCTGATGTAGTGGCATGAAGCTGTGTGGCTGAACAACAGCAAGGTTCGGTGATTCTGCAGTGTTCGTAGGGATTGTGACAATGGAGTTCGTAGGACTGTGTTTAGTCACTGTGTGTTGTTTGGTGATGACTGAATTATTGCTGTGTGAAGGTAGGGTTCAGCCTACTGTATCTCCTCTTTTTTTTTTTCTTTATGCACGTGTATGTGTGTTTTTAAAGTCCAAATCAAATCATATCTAATTACATCTATTGTATCTGATTCGATAACAATTAAACTAGATCTAACTTAATTCAAATCCAATTTAATAAAATCAAATTAGATTCATATATTTTTAATTAGATATGAATCGCGTTTTTTCCTCTCACTCTTGTAAAATATAGAAAAATAAAAAACATAGGTGCCTAATGAAACTCGAACCCACGACCTCAAATTAAATTAAATTCAATACTCCAATGTTTATCCGTTAGGCCGTTGGCCTGCGCCTTAACATTTAGTATAATTAAATTGTGCTTAAACCGCGTGACTCTCTACAATGCTTATTTTTTGAACTAAGCTAAACTAAAACGAATGATTCTAAAATAATTTACTTCCTAAAAATCTACAAAATATTTTTTATTTTTATTTTTATTATTTTTATTTTTGAATTAGGACCCTTTTTGTAAAAAATAAAAAAATAAAAAATTAGGATTATGGAGGGGCAAAAATTAGGTGTCTACACCTTGCAAGCAAGTTTCACCTTAAGAGCGCTTATATACCACTTGTTAAGATATACACACGTTATATAGAAATAAGAGATCAAATCAATGGAGAATTAAAGAGAAGTAAATGATATAAAAGTAGCACAATTCCACTATAAAATGAGAGTACAAAATCATCTAATAATGAGGATAAAGAAGTAATTTTTTCTTACAAATAACTCTTTCAAGAATGGAATTAAGGAACAAGTGACGAGATGATGGTAAATTCAAAATAGTCACCCTTCTTTTATAAGTGACAGAGACAATTTCTAGCTACTAAATAAGGTAGTGGTTTACATAAGCATTGACCATTAATTTCAATGGCTAAAAACTTAAAGAATGAGAGTCATCCACTTCAACAGTCTATACCTTAGCTCAAGTTCAACAAGCTGCTTATTGCCACATAAAGCCTCAAAGGGTACTTAAGTGCTATAGATACCAACCAACTTTAAGCAATGTTGTAACTTGTTATTTAGAAGTGACCTAGTAAGCATATCTATTGGATTCTCGAATGTATAAACCTTTTTCATCACAACTTTGCCAATAGCAACAACATATCTAATAAAGTAATGTTTTATATCAATGTGTTTGGTTTTGTAGTGATAAGAACTATACTTGGTTAAATGAATAGCACTTTGGTTATCACAAAATACAATAAGAACTTCTTGTGTTTAGCCAAAGTCATTAACCAAATCTTGAAGCCACTTGTTAAGGTATATACGTACTATGTGAAAGTATCAGATCAAATCAATGGAGATTAAAGAGAAGTAAATGGTGTAAAAGTAAGCAATTCCACTATAAAATGTGAGTACAAAATCCTCTAATAATAACGAGGATAAAAGCCTAATTTTCTCTTATAAATAACTATCTTAGAATTTAAGAACAAGTGATAAGCTAATGAAAGCTCCAAATGGGCAGCCTCCTTTTAAACATGATAAAGATGATTTTTGGCCATTGAAAACTAATGGTTTAATTGAGAATTTGAGATGTCTACTATTACCAAAGTTAACATCGAGAAATTTGATGGAAAAAATAGTTTTTCTATTTGACAAGTTCAAATGAAGGTTGTTCTTACTCAAAACTAATTAAAAGAAGCTTTAGATAGGAAATTGAAGAAATCAACTTCTATGATTGATGAGCAATGGGACAAATTGGAAGATAAGGTGCTTTTGGCAATCCAACTTTGTTTTTCAAAGGAGGTCCTTAAGTAGCCAATGAAATTACAGTTGTAGGATTATGGCTAAAATTACAATCTTTATATATGACAAACAATCTCACAAATAAGCTTTATATACAGTTTGTATGGCTGTAAACACTCTTATTTAATCTCATCTTGGTGAGTTTAACTCTATTATTATGACTTTGGAAAATATTGACACTAAGATTGAATATGAAGACAAAGCAGTTTTGTTTATAATTTTCTTGCCTTCTACTTATAGGCACTTCAAAGAAATTGTGCTATATGGTAATAATGATACTTTATCTTTTAAAGATGTTAAATCCAATTTACTATCCAAAGAAAAATTTGATCTTGAAGTTTATTCTAAGGACAAGGGAGAGGGTTTAAGTATTAGAGGAAGAACTTTAAAAAGAGGGGATATTAGTAACAAAAAGTCCATATCCAAATTTAACATATATAAATCTAATAAAACTTGTTGCTATTGCAAGAAACCAAGGCATGATATTTTTTATTGTTTTATTTTAAAGATAAGGAAAAAAAAAAGGTCAAGAAACTCAGAATGGATAATGGGTTAGAGTTTTGTGAGGGTAACTTTAATGAGTTCTGTTCAAATCGTAGTATTGCTAGATATAAAATCATTCTAGGTAATCCTAACAAAATAGTGTTGCAAAACAGTTAAATAGAACTCTACTTGAGAAAGCTTGTCATATGCTTTCAAATGCTGGGTTATGACATCAATGTGAATTTTAGGTCAATGCAGCATTTGCTGCATGTTACTAGGTCAATTATTCTCCATACTCATCACTTGATTTTAAAATTCTAGAAAAAATTTGGTTAGGTAATCCTATTGATTATTCTAATTTAAGAATCTTTGAATGTCTTGTATATGCACATGTTAGTTATGCAAAATTAGCTCCAAGAGCTATTAAGTGCATATTTCATAGTTATGCATTTATGTCTAAGGGGTATTGTCTATGGTGTTTCTGATTCTGAGAAAATAATTCTTAGTAGAGATGTGGCTTTCAATGAAGATGCATTATTATCTGGAAATGAACCATCTATGTCTTCTTTTACTAGTATAAGTAATCTACAAGGCACTAGGGAGAAGGTGGAGTTGGAATGATAAGAATCAGTCCACTATGATCTCTAAGTCGAGGCCAACCTATCTTAAGCCTATGCCGACCTATCTTAACTTGAGGCCAAATTGTTTAAGGCTAAGGCCGAATAGCTTTTGCTGAAGTCGAGGGAAAGAAAAGGAGCTACTTGGCCTCAAGTCTGTCGTTTGTCGAGAAGCCAAGAAACCATACGGTTGAGCATTCGAGGCCAAAGAACAGCTCAACACAGCACAAGAGAGTTTGCGCTAAGCAATCCATGAGTACAGCAACTGTAGGCCAACCTCATTGGGAGCTCGGCTAAGTACAATAAAACTTCCAAACATCTCACCCCTGCTTGGACACCCGACTGCTAATTGGCCTTTGTTCAGGTCCATAGACAACTTAAATGACTGCATGCTGACCACTCCATTAAGTGCATAGTTTTGTATACTTTGTAAATATTTTCCTTATTTTGATTATGGGCCATTCTTTAGGATTTAAGGCTTTGTATATTATTTAGAGTTTTGCCATTAGGGTTTTAAGATTTGCTATAAATAGCAATATTTGTAATTATCAAGAGACATAGATAGTGAAGAATATTCATACAGTGAATTTACACTTGAATGTTCCTTCTGGAAGTAAGGACATTCTTGAGCCCTTTGAGTGGCATTTCGGATTATTGAGTATGCTATACTCCTTAATCTCTTGTGTTCTTATCAATATTGCCTTTAAGATTGTGATGAACCCTTCATTTGAGCGAGTTAATGAGTCACCTCTAACCTCTTATTTGAAACTCGAGTGACATTTAGTATTCGTGAGTTATATCAAACCTTATTTTGAGCTCAACCCCTGATTGTGTTTGTGCCTTGGTGTGTGATATCCATACACATTTGCAGTCAAAACCTCATTCTTACTTCCCATTCGAACCCCATTGGCGTCCGAGATCGCTGCATAGATTACGCATCATGGAATTGAAATTTCCAGTACTTAAGTACCCTTTGAAGCTCTATGTGGAAATAAGTGGCTTGTTGAAC
Source organism: Lumnitzera littorea (assembly GCA_024138015.1). NCBI lineage: Eukaryota > Viridiplantae > Streptophyta > Magnoliopsida > Myrtales > Combretaceae > Lumnitzera > Lumnitzera littorea. The sequence goes on from JAMXBB010000002.1 coordinate 32,500,008, forward strand.
TCGAGTCAAGGTGGAGATTGTTGAGTGGCTTAAATTCCATTGTGATGAGTGGCTTATATTCTTCATTTTTTAACCATTGAAACTAATGGTTTAAGATTTTTTTGCATATGAACCATAACTCCATTCAATGGCCAAAATCATCTCTATTATGGCCACTTGGAGTTTTCATTAGCTCATCACTTGTTCTTAAATTTAATTCTTGAGAGAGTTATTTGTAAGAGAAAATTAGTTATTTATGCTCATCGTTATTAGAGGATTTTATGTTCTCATTTTATAGTGTAATTGCACTAATTTTATGCTATTTGCTTCTCTTTAATTCTCCAATTGATTCGATCCAATGCTTTGGCATAGTATGTATATATCTTAACCATTCTATAATCTAGATGAATCATTAGCCTTTTATTTTAGATTATCCATAATTAATGATGCCATGGGAAAAAGTAAGAATATATTGCTAAAACAATTTTTTTTCTTAAACAATTTCTATAAAAATAAAAATCAAACATATTTATAAATTTATAAGTATTTTTTGCAAGTTCAAAAGCATTTCACTTTCGTTCTCTAAATTGACCTAACTGTAGATCTTGAGAAAGTGAGTGCTTAGGCTTCCTATCACATTTAGTAGGACTAACTAAAAATGTATCTCCATTAAGAGTTATGAAACAACTCAACAATTTAATTTGAGGATATTATGACCTTCAATTATAAGAAAATAATTAAACATTGCATTTTCTTTTTTGCCAAAAGAAAATCAATAAATATTGCATTTCAATTGTTTAATGTACTAAGATATATAAATACATACATATATATATGCATAAATTATAACACCGCGATAAGGAATAAGTGCAAGATACTAATAAATAGCTGATATGGCCTAAAATAAAAAAAATCTTGAATTGTTAAGAATTTGTACTCACTTATAATAAGCTAAGGAAACAAATAAAGAAATAGGAAAAGGACACATGTATGCTTAACCCTTATTAATATCTATATGAAAGTCTGATAATTCTAGCTATAAGGAGAATGAACTATTTATAGTAAGTCTCTATAGCAATATTACAAATAAAGAAAATTACAAAAAAGGTATTCACAAAAAGAAATTCCAAGTACATACAAAATGGAGTAAATAGGACAAATGACAAAAAAGGGAAAAATAGTACAGTTTCAGGTGAAAAGGACAGATAATAGCTCGTTAATGGTCCCATACTAAGGAATCTTTGGGCACAGTAGCTAAGCTGGATCATGACTCGGCTAGCAAGGCCTATACCTCCGCACTAGGTAGGAAACTCTCAGCAACTAAAGGTGCCTTGGCATTCGGCAGGATTTAATGTGTAGAGCCTTGGTCTTCATCACTTGGCAAAGAGTTCTTAGGAAAGGAGAAGTCGGTGTTGGCACAAGGGTCAAAACAAAGTAGAGTGTACCCACCTGGAGCTCTCAAGGAGTTCAACCACCATTATACTGTGTACTATTTTTCATCTTCGATAGGTTGATGAAAGAGGATTCTTTGAGTGAGTGACTGAAAGCCTTAGAGGTACAAGCGGGTAAGAGGACCAGTAGTAGGTAATCCATCAATTCTTCGAAGTTGTTGAAGATTTGCTCTTAAATCTTAGCTCTCTTTTTCATCAAGTATATAGGGTGTCAAGTCAGCCACATTAAAACTAACAAATACACCGTATCTGTTAGGCAACGCAAGTTCATAAGCATTGTCATTGATGTACTTAAGGATCTTAAAAGATCCGTCTGATTTGAGGGAAAGCTTGTTCATTCTCTTCCTAAGGAAACACTCCTTGTTGAGGTAGGCCTAGATAATGTCTCTAAGGCTGTAAACCACTTGTCTACTTCCCTATCTTCCTTGCTCCTTTTGCTGGGCTACATTCTATGATAGTTGTTTAGTAACTTTTTGATGCACCCTATGAAACTCTTTAGCATGCTGCGGGCTGGAATGACTTTTCGCTTGAGTAGTCGAGCTAATAATCAGATCCAAAGGTAAATTTGGGTTAAGTCTATAAACGACCTCAAGTGATGACCTTCCTATCGAGTTGTGAGCTAAGCAGTTGTAAGTGAACTTAATGACAAGTAGACATAGATCCTAGTCATGTAAATTCTTCCCCACAGCCACTCATAAGAGGTTGCCGACTGTTCTATTCACAACTTTGGTTAGGCCATCTGTGTGGGGGTGGTAAGAAGTACTGAACATGAGTTTAATGTTGAGCTTCTTCCACAGGGTTCTCCAAAAGAAGCTTGTGAACTTTGAGTCACGATAAGACACAATACTTTTCGGTACTCTATGCAGTCACACAATTTTTTGTAAAAAGAGGTTAACGACAAATAAAACATCATTAGTTCGGTGGTAAGGAATGAAGTGGCTCATCTTGCTAAACTGATCAACTACTACCATGATTGAGTCATGTCTTATCGGCATTCGGGGAAGGCTGAGCATGAAATCCATGCTTAGATCAATCTATGGTCACTCAAGTATAGGTAGGGGTATGTATTCTCCATACGCTCTCTCTTTCCTTTTGCATGTTTACATACCTCGCACTTCTCAAGGATTCGGTACACATCCTTCATTATCTCAGGTTAATGGAAATGTTCTATCAATATTTTGGCCATCTTCTTTTCTTTGAAATAGTGGACTAGATCCCCAACATGAGCTTCTCAGATAAGTACCTATCTAACCGAAGCACTCGGTACACAAACCTGCTTGCCCTTCATCAGAAACCCTTGGCTCAAGTAGAAGCCGTCTACAGCCCTTCCAATGTTACATTTGGTCATTAGGGGTCCAAAATGCGGATCATGTTGATGTTGATCGAGTAGGGTGCAAAACCTAAGTACTTGGCCTACATGATTGTAATGAAGGTATGACAACGAGAAATAGCGTTAGCTACAGTGTTTGTGCTCCCGTTCTTATATCAGATGATGTAGTAGAACAACTCCAAAAACTCAACCATTTAGCATGACGCCAAGAAAGTTTTTGTTGCCCTTGGAGGTGCTTAAAAGATTCATGATCTGAATAGATGATGAATTCCCTCGATAATAAGTAATGCTACCAGTTCTCTAGTGTTCAGATAAGGGCATAGAACTCCTTGTCATATGTAGTAATTTAGGGCAGCTCTTCTAAGTTTCTCGCTAAAGTATGTAATGGGTCAGCACTCCTGCATGAGGACAATACTAATGCCGACTCCAAACGTATCACATTTAACCTAAAAAACTTTCTCGAAATTTGGTAGGGCGTATACTAGAGTGGATGTCAATTTAGCTTTTACATCTTCAAAACTCTTTTCAGCTTTCTCCAATCACTTGAAATCACAATTCTTCCTAATCAGTTCTATTAATGGTGTAGTTATGGAACTAAAGTTTTGAATGAATCTCTAATAGAACGAAGCTGAACCATGGAAACTCTTGACTTCTACAACATTAGTCGATGTAGGCCACTCAAGTATAGCTCTAACTTTCTCATCATCTACTTAAACTCCTCCCTTCGAAACAACATATCCAAGGAATACAACTCTGCTTTGGTAAAACACACATTTCTTTAGGTTACTGAATAATCTCTTGACTTGGAGAATATCTAACATAGATCTTAAATGGCTAACGTAAGAAGTAAGGTCGATACTGTAGACTAGGATGTCATCGAAATAAACTACAACACATTTGCCAATTAGTGCCCTCACTACATGATTCACGAGCCACATAAAAGTACTTAGTGCATTTATGAGACCAAATGGCATCACCATCCATTTAAACAGACCATCCCTTGTCTTGAAGGCCGTTTTCCACTCATCTCTAAGCCTCATTCAAATTTGGGCCACTCTTCACGTCAATCTTAGAAAAGATACGGGCACCATGTAACTTGTCAAACATATCATTAAGTTGCATGATTGAGTATCGGTATTTAATAGCGATCTTATTGATGGCTCAACTATAAATGCACATTCTTCATGATCCATCCTTTTTTGGCATTAGTACAGTTGGTACGACATAAGGGCTCATGCTCTCATAAACATATCTACGATCCACTAACTTATCTACTTACTTCTTCAGCTCGGCGGCCTACTCGAGATTGAGTGATAACTCTGATTTTAAACATATTTCACATGGTGATTTTATAGTATTTTCCTTATATTTTTTGTTTTCTTTAAATAAATTGATACTTAATTGAGTAAAATTTTGATTTCAAGGTTTAAACGCGTTTTAGGATTGAAAACGAAGAAAAGGAATCAAGTTTCACTCAATTCGGAGTTCAAATGAAGAAGTTATGAAATTTTGAAGTTATGCAGAAAATTTTGCCTTAATGCAAAAAGTTACACGACTTGGGGACACGGCTATGTCCCAGGCCATGTCTGGTGACGAAAACAGAATCCTTATAATACATATATAAAAGGATATCTTAGGGTTTCAAAACAAGGGAGACATTAGAGAGGATAGAGAGATACAAGATAAGAGAAGAGACTTGAGGAGAACATCAAGAAAGAGGCAAGAACAACATCAACTTCAAGATTGGAGAGATTGTTTATCAATTAAAGGGGTTTTCCATGTTTTATTTGATGGAACTCGTTTTTAGATTCATTATGATAGCTTAGAATTCGAGTATTTAGGATTATGGAACCTAAGGTTTCATGTGACTTTTGAGTTGAATTATAAATTTCAATAAAGTTTCTATCTTTTCTTGATTCAATTATGTTATTTAATTGTGGATTGATAATTCTAGAGTATCAATATATGATATTATGCATGTTGATTGAGAAATTGTATGTGTAATTAGATCTAGGCATAATTGAAGAGAATTACATGTATACTTAGAGATAAGATACATGTTTCTTCCGGAAAAGTTGATTATTTGTATGAGAATTCATTATACATTAATGCAATTCTAAGTTATATTACTAAGTGAAGAGATTCCGGTAAATAATTTAGGATTAGGGTTAATATGCTTGAGAAAGATATTAGCTTTAATTGTGAATCCCTCCGGTCAAGAATAATAGAAACTGAATTGAATATATTTTAAGTGGTCATATGTTAAACACTAAGGGAAATAATTCCTAAATACGTTATTAACTTCTTGAAGTTGTTCGTAGTTTTATTGCTTTCTAATTTGCTTAATTAAGTCTCATAATTAATTTCGATGGTTAATTTTAGTATTTTTAATTCATTCAATTTATCACCATTTTCCAGTTAGATAATAAAGCTAAGGTTAATATTAATACTCAAAATCTCTGAGGGATCGACTCGAACTCACATCCGCTATATTAAAATTGATAGGTGCACTTGCCTCATATCATTAAGCCTATAAGTAGTTCAGTTCGACAGCACAACTTCTGGTTGAAGGTCATTATGTTTAATGCCTCTTAAAGGTGGTAGTCTCTTCAACATCTCGGCAGGAAATAGGTCAGCACACTTATGTAGTAATTTTTGCACCTCAACAAGTAAGCTCTCAGCATCTCTTAACTCTAAAAGTTTCCTAACTAAAGGACTCTTAGAAAGAGAAGAAAGGAGAGAGACATGGGTTTTAGTTTTAAGTTTGTAGTTTAAAGATTAGAGAGAGAAAGTGAATGAATATTATGCATGTATGGTACATAGGTGATAGAGGGTAACGGTGGTGGGTAATAGTGGTGCATAGGTGACAACGGTGGTACAGTAGTGCGTAGGTAAATCTGGTAGCGTGTTGTGTTGGAGAGGAATAAAAGATAAGGGGTAGAGATAATTTTTTTTTTTTTTAAAGAATTGCAATTCTCAAGTTAGGGCAAGAAAATATAATCCATTAAAGGAATATAAGGCAGGCATTCCCTTAGATGAATGGGTTTTAAATAGGAAAAAAAAAAAGATGTTACCTCTCAATGGAAACCCTAGCTCGAACCCTTCTCCACCTTCAAAGGATCAAGACGGCGACCTATTACATAGACGGAAGAAACGTCTAGCAGGAGATGATAATCAATACCATGTTGATTGTATGGATACAAAGACATCCATGGGGGCCAATCTCCCTCTACTACAAAATTGTCCTTTAGAGATATCGTCCTACCTAATATCTTGAGGGCCTATGAAAGAATATATTTTCCAGAAAAGTATGATAAGGAGATTATGGATCATGACTCCAATTATGTGGAGGAAGAGAAAAAACTTCTAAATGAATTGGCTAAGGAGGGAGTATGCTACATAAGCTTCTCTAAAGCAGAAAAAGATATTATGAATGCTCCGTAGTAATTCACTCTCATTGAGAAAGTGATGGGTCCAAATCTTGGATATAAACTGATGATTGATAGATTGAGGAAATTATGGAAATCATTAGCTATGTTCAAACTAATTTAAGCTGGCGTTGGTTTTTATCTTATTTCTTTGGATAGTGCTTCTAATTTCAATTGGATTACCAAGAATGGACTATGGTTCATTAATGGCTACTATTTAGCTTTGAAGCTTTGGGAATGGGATTTTCATCCAAAAACTGCTAGCTTTGACTAAGTAGTAGTTTGGATTCGTATTTTTGGTTTACTAATGGAATATTTTTCTCTACTAGCCATAAAAAGGATAGGAGAGAAAATATGTCCGGTCTTATGATACGACTCATATACGGTTGGTCTAGAATGAAGGTGTTTTGTACAAATTTGTGTTTAAGTCAATATGGATGTCTCAATTAAGCACACAATTTTCATTAATAAGGTACCTTACAAAATACAATACGAAGGCTTACCTAAGCTGCATAAGCATTGCAGAAAGATCAATCACAATAAATGGACTTGCCTAGTATTAATTGCAGTTAATGCTATAGATCATCCCTTGAAGACCTCACCATCTGAAGTGACAAGTGGCAATAATGGGGATAAAGACCCATCCTTAGAGATCCTTGGTAGAGGACAATCAAGAGATGCAAAAAGGAAACCTAGATATTAGCTCCACTTAGAATGATAGAAGGACTTTAGAGCACATTGATGGCAACATTAATCAAGGCTTAAGTGAAAGCATATACGGGGATTAGATAAAGGTTAAGAGTAAAGAAGATCTGCAAAGGAAAAATAAAAAGTCTCAAAATAATAATCTTATGTAGGGAATTGGGAAAGGAAAAGACACTTCGGCTTGGGAAGTAATGCGTTACAAGAAAGAGGCTTTGGCAATGTCCAAGAGTGATAACTCTTTACTTGAAATGGAAGGAACATTTCTTAATACTTCGAAGGAAGTCAAAGAAAAGATTGAAATTACTAAGGAACGTGAGGACTTTCCTAATTCTTCAAAGAGCAATATGAAAGATAATGTCACTCCTTTTGCCTTTAGTAAGTCTCATCCTTTTAAATAAAAGAAAGTTAGACAAAACCTCACGTCTGTAAAAAGAGTAGTAAGACAACATGGTGCAAATTCTCAAAGTAGAGATTTCGATCGCACTGATCCATCCCCTTTCCCAAGTTCCTCCCAAACTCTCATACCTTCTAACTTGGGAAATGCAAACAAATTTATTTTCAGGGCAAGTTTTAGCAAAAGTAAGGAGCATTATCGTGACAGCTACCTAGTGGAAGAGGGATAGGGTTCTAAAGATAATTTACAGCCCTACACTTCCCTAAGATTAGGCGCACCACATGGGCAAAAGGATCGTTTTAACCATGATGGAAGCATTGCTTTGAGTCAAAATGCTAATGGTAAACCTACAAATTATGGGGTCCACAATTCTCTAGATGATGGAATGGACCTTCAAGATGGTGGTGGAAGATGTGATGATGGGGGAGGAGTTTCCAGCGGACATACAAAGAGTTCCATACACTTTGAACTTGATGGAAGACAATGAGGAGAAGATGCTCCTTACTATATAGGAGATGTAGTTTGCCCTATTCTGAACAACTTTTCGCCCCTTCGAGTGGAGGGTAGCAATTGAGCAAGTTTAGCTAGCATTCCATACTGAAATATTCTTCCGTATAAAGTGTGTCATGATGAACCCATATATGGAAGATACCCTTTCAAACAATATGAGGCCAAAACCTTTTAGGATTTTAGTGTGTAATGTTAGAGAGCTAACACCAATAATGGGAGGAGGGTGATAAAAAACCCCCTCAATCAATATAAACCCCATATTATCATCCTTATGGAGACCCAAATGGGGGTGGTTGCAACTGAAGCTCTCTAAGCTTACTTGTAATTTAACCGGATGATCTGCTTAGAGGCTGAAGGGCTCAATTGGGGCATTATCGTTCTTTGGAACGCTAAAGATGCCTCTGTTCACAAGAGGCACATCTCATGTCAACACATTTTGATGGATATTCAGGTACGAAATTCTTTCCTTTCTTGGTATCTTTCTACTATCCACACTAGTCCTAAATTTCAGGATCATACTTTTTGTTGGGAAGAGTTGGAAAGCATGTTTAGTAGTATTACTTGGCAATGATTAGGGATTTTAACGAAGTAGTTTATAGTGATGAGAAGTGGGTTCATATACAAATTTGTCAATCTTAAGCTGATAGATATTGGACTTGTATGGATATTTGCGGTATGGCAGATCTGAGCTTCATTGGGCCTAAGTTTACTTAGTCTAAACAATCTAAAGACTTGAAGGATCTAATACAAATGACGTTAGATAGAGATTAGGGTAATTATAATTGGAGGAGGATTTCTTGGAAGCAAAGTTTGCGGCACCTAGTTTCCTCTATGTTAGATCATTTACCCATCCTTTTAGAGACACATCCTGCTACTCAGGCTAACCTTAAGAAACTTAGACCTTTTCGGTTCCAACTTACCTAAATTTCATGCCTTTTGTGGCTAACCACTATAGTGACTAGCATTTTAAAATTCTAGATGACTTAGAGAACTTCACTAGTAATCTAAGGAAGTAAAATGAGGAGGTCTTTGGTTTAATCCATGTGAGGAAGAGGAACATTATGACTAATTTAGAGAAAGTTTGAAAAAGGTTATTTGATAATCCCTCCCAACCTTTACTTAATAAGGAAAATTCTCTTCTAAAAGAGCTCAATGGGGTTCTAGTTCATGAAGAAAAACTCTAGGTTGCTAAAGCAAGAGCCAATTGGCTTATTTACGGAGAACGTACCACAAAATTCTTCCATGTTAGTGTTATGGCAAGACACTCTAAAGCAAGGGTAATGGGGCTTTTTGATTTAACTGGGAACTGGCACATAGATCCTTTTGAAATACGTTCACTATTTAACTGTTTCTTCCATGACCTTTATACGAATCAAAGGTCTTCCCTGTTATGCATAACGTGTCTTGCTTTACCCTGATTGAGCTCTTGGATAGACCTATCTATGAACTCTATTAATTTCGGAAGACCTGCCTTGCTCTATAAGCTCTATCCTAGGCTACTAGTTGTGCTTTGTTTTGCCAGATCTTCTGATGCGAACCGCAACCAAGAATAGATAAGGTTGCAGGGATGGGTCTAAGCTTGCCGAAAGCTTGAAAGAGTGATAGGGAAATGTGTGGAAGAATAGAAAATGAAATGAAAGTAAGCAAACCCATGAATAGCTCCAAAGGATACGACGCACCAGTGGAACTTCTGAAGACTCATGGTATAGCTTAATATGACACATGAGTTGGTTTAATGAAGTTACTCACCGCTTAGCCTTGCTTAAGGTTTAGGATTAAAGTGAAATGAGAGTAAACAAGACAGTGTTTATGCAAAGGAAGAATATTCAATGTATTGATGATAAGCTTTCCAGCTACAAGTATAAGAGGTATTTATACTCGAGAATTTAGGGCAACTTGTCTAAAAGGAAAATGACAAAAAGGGTATTGTCCTAAATAAGTAATGTACAAGAATACAAAAGGCTAAAAATGAATATTCAAGAAAAATAATTATTAGTATAGCAGATTCTTTATGTGGTCCTGTATACATGACAAAGACGCATTGGTAATGTTGTTGGAGGATGTGGATAGAAGAGTACGAGCAGATCAGTTATTCGGGCAGGGGTGACTGAAGATTAATTCAGGATAGCTCTCTTGACCTCTTGGTAGGAGTGATGCTAAGAAATTGGTCAGCTCGGATATGGCTGAGGAGATGCACGGGGGTTAGTTGCTCTCTTGGCATTCAACAAGTCAGCACACAACTTCCGAGAGGTAGGTAGTCATACGACTTAGCATACAGAATTGATCGACAGCAAGGAGAAACTCGTCTTTGGCATGAGTCGACTAGAGTAGGAGGATTTGTTTAGCCAGTCCTTTTAGTCCTCGGGCTCGACTGCAGGTTAAAGACTTAGTAGCCTGATTCCTATTATTCATTTCGAGTTGATTTGGATTTGGGACAAGTCCAAATCGTCCTTGATCAACTCTCCGTTAAGGTGATATGGATTGGGGTCGACAATGTTGAAGGTGTTAGAAACCCCATAGTCCTCAGGTAACTCTAATCTGTAAGCATTATCATTAATTTTTTGGAGGATTCTGAAAGGTCCTGTAGCCCTTAGGGATAGTTTGTTCCTTTTTTTTTTCTCGGAAACCTTTCCTTGCTTAGGTGTAACCACACCAAGTTTCCTCATCTAAAATCGTTGTTTTTCTTCGTTAGCTCAATAAGGAGTACGACAAAGGTGTTGAAATTCCTTATGAATCTCTTGTAGATGGAAGCCAGTTTATGAAAACTTCTCACCTTGACACAAGTAATAGGAGTCGGCCATTCGACAATTACTTGGATCTTCTCATCGTTTACTTGTAAACCTCCTCTACTTACTACATAACCCAAGAATACTACTTTATCTTGGCAAAAGCAAGATTTCTTAAGGTTTGTCGAATAATCTCTCGGCACGAAGGACATTCAACACAGCATAAGGATATTCATAATGAGTCAGCATGTTGTCACTCTACATCAGGATGTCGTCAAAGTACACCAGGCATCAAATTTCTTAGCACATGATTCATTAGTCACATGAAAGTGCTCGAGGCATTTGATAAGCCCAAGGACATTACCATCCACTTATAGAATCCATGCCAAATTTTGAACACAATCTTCCATTTATCTCCTAGTCTCATGCAAATTTGATGGTGGCTAGATTTTAAATCAATCTTACTAAATATCTTAGCTACACTTAGCTCATCTAGCATATCTTCTAACCTAGGAATAGGATACCCGTATTTGATCGTTAACTTGTTCACAACTTATGATGGGAATCGGCCTTTGACTACATCCAAGTTGAGGTAGACTTGTCCGAAGCCGAGGGTAATCAATGCTTGCCAAGGTTGAGCTAAAGCCAAAAGGACAAGAGGAAGAAAAATAACCACTAGGTAACAAGTCTGTGGTCGATCAAGTAGCTGAGAGACCACGTTGCCAAAAGTGGGATCCACTCGGTACAACACGGAGAGACTATTGCCCACTAACTTTAGAACTCGACAATTGTGGGCCGACTTCTCTAGTGTATCGGCCAAGCCATATGAGACTTTAGGGACTCCTTCGCAAACTAGTACATCTAACTGCTAACCTCGTCTGGTTTGGATATTACTCCTTCCAGGACATGCCGAGTAACTGCATGCCAACTTTTCTTGTAAAACACACGGTTTTGTATTATTGTACATATTTTCTTTTATTTTGCTTGTGGGCCCAATTCTTTAAGGTTTAAGGCCTTATACATTTTTTATAGTTTTGCCGCTAGGGTTTAGGACTTACTATAAGTAGCAACATCTGTAAACATTAGAGATGAACGTCAATACACAAAAATAGATAGAAAAGTATGTTCCTCAGTGGACTCCAAGATGATATTATCAACATAGTTGAATTGCAACTGTTCAACTCTCTAGACGAGCTAATCAATTTAACATTGAGAGTAAAAAGATAAAGGAGAAAGAGGCATCAAAGGCCGAGTAGTTAACCTCAACAAGGCAGCCTTGAGCTTAAGAGGTATGTTGAGAGAAAAGGGCTAGAGAAGAAGATGGAAAGAGGCGAGCCTAGCCAACCTATCCATGTTGAGAAAGAAAAGGCATTCGGCAACAAGGCCCAAGATGTGAAATGCTTCAAATGCTTGGGCTACAGACACGTTACATCCCAATTCCTGAATAAGAAGGTCATGGTCTTGCAGGGTGAAGGGTTCGAGGCTCAAATTGAGAGTCAGAGTGACAAAGTTCAGAAGACCAACTGATAGAAGAAGATGTCTATGCTGAAGACCTAGATAAACTCTTAACTATAGCGATATGAGCTGACCTGAAGGTAGATCTTAGACAAAGGGAAATTTTATTTCATATGTAGTGTCTAGTGAAAAGGAAGACTTATTCCCTAGTTATCAATAGGAGAAGTTGCACCAACATCGTTTTTACTAAGTTAGTAGAAAATATGAAATTGCTAACCTACTCGCATCCTCAACCCTATGGATTGAAGTGGTTTGATAACGAGGGTATGGTCCATGTGCATAAGAGAGCTTGGATAGCATTCAAGGTAAGGTAGTATGAGGATGAGATTGAGTTCTACGTAGTCCTTATGAATGCCGCAAATTTGTTTCTTGGCTTACCATGAGAGTATGATCGAAAAGTGATCCATGATGGCTTCCTTAACACTTACATTGTTCGAAAGGATGGGAAGAGCTATTGCTTGATCCCTATGACCGTTAAGGAAATCCAGAGGCACTTGACACCCATGGTGAAGCGAAGAGGGAAGAGGAGTTGATTTGACATCTTGACCAGTACTTAACGCTTAACGTCGAAGACGACCTCTTTTCGAACCCGAGGTAATGATGGGAATTAGGCTTTGACTACTTCTAAGCCAAGGCAGACCCGTCTAAAGCCGAGGCCAGTTAATGCTTGTTGAAGCCGGAAAGACGAGAGGAAGAAAAATAACCACTCGGCAACAAGTTTGTCGTCGACCGAATAGCCAATAGACTACGTTGCCGAGAGTGAGATCCACTTGGCATAGTACCGAGAGACTATTGCCGACTAACTTTAGAACTCGGCAATTATAGGCCAACTTCTTTGGTGTATCGGCCAAGCCACGCGAGACTTCAGGGACTCCTTTTTAAACCTGTACATCCAACTGCCGACCCCGTCCGATTTGGATACTACTCTTTCCAAGACATGCTAAGTAACTACATGTTGAGTAACTATATGCCGACTTCCCCTGTAAAATGTACAGTTTTGTATTCTTGTATGTATTTTCCTTCATTTTACTTATGAGTCCAATTCTTTAGGGTTTAGGGCCTTATACATTATTTATAGTTTTGCTACTAAGGTTTAGGACTTGCTATAAATAACAACATCTGTAGACATCAGAGACAAACGTCAATATACGAAAATAGATAGAAAAGTATATTCCTACGTTCCGGAATCTTTCCTTTTTTTTTTTTTAATAAGGCTGCTCTTGAGCTAGCATTACTAGATTATCAAGTATAAATCAAACTCTTTAATCTCTCCCATGTTCTTATCGATCTCATTCTCAAGATTGTGGTGAACTCCTTCATTTGAGCCTATTAGTGAGTTGCATCTAACCCTTATTTAGACCCTGAGTAACATTTAGTGTTAATGAGTTGTATTGAAGCCTATTTCTAGCTCAAACCCTTGATTGTGTTTGTATCTTGATGCGTAATATCCATACACATTCATTGTCGAAACCAACCATTACATTTCCTGTCGCCATACTCATTCAACCCATTCAAGGTTTCGAGATCTACTGCCGTTGAGCCTTATTAGCTCGGTTGTCAATACACATCTGCCAGGTTCCATTCTTTTTCGATATTAAGAGCACTAGAATAGCACAAGGGTTATGACTCTCCCTAACATATCCTCTTTCTAGCAATTCATTAACTTGTCGTTAGAGCTTAGAAGCATGTTCGGGACTCATCTGATAGGTAGGCTTATTCGACAGTGTAGCGCCGGGTATCAAGTCAATGCAATGTTTTATTCCTCTAAATGGTGGCAATCCTTCTGACAATTGTTCTAGAAGTAGATTGGTATATTCATCTAGTAACTCTCTTACTTCCAAGGGTAGTTTACCCTGCTCCTTTAATTCTAATAGACACCTGACCAACATGAAGATTGGCATGTCAGCTTTAATGGCCTCTTAGAGCTCGGCTCTACTCATCATTAGGGTCTTCTTTGATCTACGAGCTTTGATCTATGAGCAAGTTTTGTTTACAGTTTGTTAACTTCACTTGGCGGCATTAGGTTCAGCGTAATCTTCTTACCATCTTAACACATACGTGTTCCTATATCTATCATGAATAACTCATCTATTAAATAGTCATGGTCGGCCAAGCAATATGTATGAAACATACATAGGTAGCACATTGCAAAAAATATCTTTGGAGTAATTTCCGATAGTAATCGACAGTAGTACTTCTTAAGTGATGTGTAGTGCTTCCTTCTCATTCAGCCAATGCAACTTGTATAGCCTTGAGTACACTATAGTTGGCAACTTCAACCTAATGATCAGATCAACTGAAGCCACATTAGTGCAACGTCCGCTATTAATAAATAGCGCACTCACCTGATCGCTCACCTGATCATTCACTCTACAAGTTATATGAAATAAGTTCTCTCTTTGCTCCTCTTCGCGTAAGGCTTCGAAGTTCCTTGCGCATTGAATAACTAAGATCAACTGGTTTAAGTCCTCGGCAAACACATCTTTCTCGATCAGTTCATTCTCCTTAATAGCTTCTTTCTTGGCAGTGCTTTCTTCCTCCTTAGGTTCCTCATCAATATGTTCCATTTCCAATTTTGGAATGTCTCCCTTGATGACTATAGTCCTTCAGTTTGGGCATTGGGTAGTCATATGTCCAAACCCCTGGCATTTGAAGCACTTGATCCGGCTCATCTTCTTACCAAATTCTTGTCCTTTCTCATAAGTTTGAGTCATCATGTCACCTTTTGTTTAGCCCTTTTAGTCAGTCTTGACATCCCCTCGTCTAATTGGCTCTGCATTCAATTGATCTTAGTAGTTTCTCTGTACAGGTCAGCTTGATTAAGCAGGTCGATTAGTCAGCATCCTTGTTGGCATTCGACTTCTCTTCTATCTTTCCACTCTTTGAGCTATTCGTATTGCCTCATCCAATATGGCAAATTGTTGGAGTTCCACAATATCTCGGATATAACTCCTCAATCCAGTAAAGAATCTCAAGACTGTTCGCGCTAAGGGCTCCTCTACTTCACAATGAATCATAAGCATTTGGAACTCTTGGACATACTTATTAACAGTTCGGCTTTCTTATCTCAGCTCTTAAAGTCAAGTAAAAGTGTCTTACAGATAAGTTTCCAATACAAATCTGTTTTTGAGTATTCTCTTCATTTCAGGCTAAGTATCGATCTTTCGATAACCTTCTCGTCTTCTCATGGCTTGAAAATTCTTCCACCATATAGCGGCATATCTAAAGAACTTAACAGCAACAATTCTCACTTTGTTGTACTCGTCATAATAGTAATAATCGAAGACTTGCTCCACCTTCTCTTCCTAATCCAAGTAGTCATTCGCATTCCCAGACCCATTGAAGCTCAAAATCTTAAGCTTCACATGGTCGGATGTTCAGGGTGCTCAAGCTCGCTCTTCTTCTTCATATTCTTCCTCATCCTCCTAATCTAAATCTTCTAAGTCAATCTTTTTTCTCACTCGTCCACTTACTCCCTTACCTCAAACTTGTCGAGATGGGTTTCGACCTCTAGTAAGTCTGGTAGCTTCTAGAGTGTCATGCGTAGCTTCAGTAAGTTTATAAGCCAGTGCATGAACAGCTTGAGTTAAGTTCACAAGAAGGTTAGCCACCTCATCAAGTCTCTTGTCAATACTCTTAGGGGGTACCCTGAGACCGTCGGCTATGGTAGACAACACTACTATTGTCATCTCCAACACCAACATTAACACTTGGTTTTGTCATCTTCTCTAATGGATTTTAGTTTTTCAACCTCTTTGATTAGGTGTTTTAGCAAACACTTCTACAAACTAGAAATTTAACAACCAGCAAACACAACAGTTAAATGAATACAATAACTTACTCTGTTTCACATATGCAAATAGAGTATAGACGGGACTTTGAAACAATTTACTACAACTCAAGCAAAACCTCTACTCTGATACCAAGATGATGCAAACCGCAGCTAAGAATAGACAAGGCAGATTGTAGGGATGGGTCCAAGCTTGCTAAAAGTTTGAAAGAGTGATGGGGAAACGCATGGAAGAACAAAAAATGAAATGAAATTAAGCAAACTCGCTAACAACTTCAAAGGATATAATGCACGAGTGGAACTTTCGAAAACTCACGGTATAGTTTAATATGACGCACGAGTTGGTCCGGTAAACTTGCTCGCTACCCAGCCTTATTTAAGGATTAGGATAAGAGTGAAATAAGAGTAAATAAGATAATATTTATGCAAAGGAATAATATTTAGTGTATTGATGATAAGCTTTTCAGCTACAAGTACAAAGGTTATTTATACTTGAGAATTTAGGACAACTTATCTAAAAGGGAAAAGACAAAAAGGGTATTGTTTCAAAGAAATAATGTACAAAAAAGAATACAAAAGGATAAAAATGAATATTTAAGAAAAATAATTATTAGTGTAGCAGATTCTTCATGTGGTCTTGTACACGTGGCAGAGATACATTGGTGATGCTATTGGATGATGCGGACAAATGAGTACGAGTAGATCAGTTGTCCGGGCAGGGGTGACTGGGGATTAGTCCAAGGATGCTCTCTCGGCCTTCTGGCGGGAGTGATGCTAAGAAATTGGTCAACTTAGACATAGTTGAGGAGACGCACAAGGGTTGGTTACTCTTTCAGCATTCAATAAGTCAGCAACAACTTCCGAGAGGTAGGTAGCATACGATTTGGCATACAAAATTGATCGACAGCAAGGAGAAACTCAGTCTCAACACGAGTCGATTGGAGTAGGAGGATTCGTTTAGCCAATCCCTCCAGTCCTCAGGCTCAACTACTGGCTAAAGGCTTGGTAACCTAATTCTTATCATCTTCCTTGCTATACTAGGTCTGTCCTACCCTTCCAAATTAGCACAACCAATTTTGCTTGGCTTTATTGCTTAGCTTAAAGCAGGTCGGCTATGTCCATGTTAGGTCGGCCACAGCTATGTCAGGTTAGCTACGCCCATGTCAGGTCGACTTCGAATAAGATAGATAGTTTAGAAACTCAGGTCCACCCATATCAAAGCTTCGAGGTCTCCAATAGCTCTTTGAAATCAAACATCAGCCCTTCACCTGAAAAATCTCGTTCGACTATCTATTTTACTTATGTTATTTAGATTTCCTATTTCTTGTATTTTTTCTAGAATTACCTTCATGTCTATTTTATATTTACAAGAATGCCACTAAGGCATCCTTTAGTTGTTTTATTTACAACTTTACCATTTTGTATAAATAGAGCACTTGTATAGGGTTTTAGACAGATTTACACATTAATGAAAAAACATTTGAGTCTTTTCTCTTGGAAAGCTCTATGTTATTAGCTCTTATCGATCCCTTTAGCAAGGATTATGGCAGACAACCTTATTGCTGGGATCGGTGAGTCACATTCCGCGAGTTATAGACCGTGTAGAATCTAGATAGTGCATTATATCTGACTAGATAGCTTATGGATTTGCTAAAACCCCCCATTAAACCCATTTTATATCCATTCATTCGGTAGGATTGGACCCACCCTTATGACTGGTTTTGTCTACTCTTGGCTCCAGTTCGTATTAAAGTGGATGGTGGTAAAGCTCGATTTGGGGAAAGCATATAACCAAATTGAATGGGACTTCATAAGAAGTGCATCAATCAACTTGAATTTTGTTGTGAACTAGATTAATCCCATTGGCTCTTGTCTTGGTTTAGTTTCCTATCGCTTGGTTTCGAATGGAGCTATGTTAGAAGAATTTAAATTGAGTACGAGCTTAGAGCATGATCTACTATTTTGTTGTAGCAAGTAAATGGATCCCTCTCAGATTTAAGGGTATTCATTTAAGCCATTCATACCTCATCTTTATAGATGATCTTTTACTTATGGGGGAAACATCTTAGGAGAATGCGAGACAAATACTTAAGGTAACATACTTGTTTTGCTTTCTATCCAGACAAAAAGTGAACTTTTCTAAGTCCTGTGTGCTCTTTTCCCGAAACTTACCTAGAGACTTGAAGGATAGTGTTTGTAATATTTTTGGTATAAAACCAATGGCAGATCTTAGCAAATATCTTAGTATTCCTGTTAAGCTGGGGGGGGGGGGGGGGGGCAACCTTAAAGTTAAGACCTTCATTTCATCATTGAAAAAACAAGGAAGAAGCTTACAAGATGGAAGGAAAAGCTTCTCAGCAGGGTAGAAAGGAAATTCCTTATCTCTTCTTGCCTTAAATCCATTACTAACTACTACTTTCAAGTCATTCCTTTTCTAGTAGGTGTTGCAAATAAATTAGAAGCCATGTACAAGAGCTTACTTTAGGGAACAACTGAGGAGAGAGAAAAATCATTGGGTCAGATGGGAGAAAGTCCATGTAGTGAAAGCTAATGGGGGGATAGGATTATTGGATATAAAGAAAAAGGAGTAAAGCGAATTTTATTTGCTTTGCTTGATAAGTACACACAAAGGATCTCCTTTGACCAAGTTGATTAAGCAAAAATATAAAGCCTAGAAGGATGGAAGGAAATCTAGTGGTGGCTTCCCTTTTTACAAAGAGTTAAGGAAAGTAAATGACTAGCTCCAACCAAGATTATAAGTCAAAGTATGTAATGGAAGAGATACTAAGTTCAGGTTTGACTCATGGTCAAATTAGGGAAATGTTTCCTCTTGGTTATATGGCCTACCTAACAATTATGATGGTCTTCCAACTGTACAATGGGTTTGGGATGGTCTAATGTGATGAAAAGAAGATTCGATAGGTTATCCCATAAACGAACAGATTGCAGCTAAGTTAGGGTGTATTTATCTAGATGATAATACTGATGTTTTTGATACTTGGAGATGGCTGCTTAACATGTTAGGTGAAGTTACTTCAAAATCTGCATATGAAATCCTATGCAAAGAAGAATTGAATTCTATTAATAGCATGGATTAGACTTGGATATGGAAGACCTTAACTATCCTAAGAATCCAATTCCTTCTTTGGTGTATCCTTTATAACGGGCTTGCAACTAAAGATAACTTAAGTAAGAGAGGGATGAATTACGTTGTTCACCTCTTTTATCAATGTAATTAGCCGAAAGATTTCTAGAGCAATTTAGGAGTTAATGTGTCTGCCTTTTTGCCAAACTCTTAAAGCTTTCAAGAATGGATCAAAATGTAATATTGCTTGGCATAGAAAGCGATGGAATCTTGTGCACTCTTCACAACAAGTCCTTGTTCATTTGGTTTAAGAAATATTTAGAGAGAATCTAATAGAAAGATTTTTAATCCTCAATATGCCTAGGAAGATTGTGCTAATAGAACATGTGTTGAAGTTGTTGAATGGTTGAGACATAAAGAGGAGTGAAACTTAAATTTAGAAGAAGTAAGTTTGTAGCCATTTGGATGAAGCCACATATTGGCTGGACTAAGGTTAACTGCGATGGAGCCATTAGTGAGAGTTAAAATAGAGTAAGTGTGGGGGTCATCATTAGAAATGACCAAGGTCAGGTTTTAGGAGGAATCGATAAACGTTTTCATAAAGCCTCTCATTTGGAAGCTAAACTTTAGATGGTAAACAAAGGTCTTAAGTTAGCTAACCACCTCTATCTTCTTGCTATTAAAGTGGAAATTGACTCATAGCAGGCCCTAGATTGGATTTTGAAGCAACATGTGGATTCTCTTTTCTGTCATTTAGTAATCTTAACATGCAGATCCTTATTCCCTTCCATTTCCTTTGTACGTTTTTGCAGGATCGCCTATGAAAAGAACACAATAGCAAATACCCTTGTGAAATACGACCTTTAACAAGGAATGCTTATATCTTTTGGCCCTAATGCTTCGAACTTTCTTTCTAGTTTTTTTGTTGGTAGACGTTGCTAATGCTATTGCTATTGATTTTGATGAACCTTTGGAATCGAGGCCTAGTCCTTGTGATGTTTACTTTGTATTTTATTGACTTTGATGTTTAGTTCATTTCCCATCATTGAAAAATAAAAAGGGGGTTCTAAATAGTGTTTATTATAGAAAGCTTAGCACAAGGCATTCCTTTACATGAAAGAGTTATTCACATGTTATATATTTTATCAAGAAACGTAAAGATTTTAGTTTTTAAAATTTGGAAGATTTTATTAGTTAAAAAATAAAAGAAAAAAGCAAACGACTTGTACATTTTTTCTAAAAATAAAAATCTAGATGAAATCATACGAATTATACTTAAGAGGCTGGGCTGAAAAGCATATAGAGACTTGGGCCACGAAAGCCCACCCATGACAGTAATCACATGGTGTCCATTGACTATAGTCCTGGCGATCTGCAATTTCCAACCGTCAGATCAATCTCAGGAGAGCGGGTTTCAAAATTTAAATCCTGACTCCATCCCGCTCCATTTCCAATTCCATTTTCACATCCCTAATACACACAGCGGATCGCACACGACAAAACAAAACAATTCGAAAACTTATTACACACAAGACAAAGGAGTGAAAGAAGAGATCGAGAGATCGAACTAAACCTAGAAGAACCATTAGATTCCTAGCCAAGCAGTCACCATAGGTTCGTTCGATTCTCCGTCTCGTGTCAGGATCAAGATGTCCGGTCGGCATGAGAAAGAGAAGGGCGTCAACGTTCAAGTTCTTCTTCGTTGCAGGTTAAGTTCAATTTCTTTCTTACTCTTTTATTATCTTGTTGTGGTTTGTGTTGGATTTTCCTTCGGGATATAGTTCTTACTGTTTGGCCTTTGGTTTTTTGTTTATGATTGTAGGCCGTTTAGTGAAGATGAGTTGCGAAACAATGCACCCCAAGTAGTGACCTGTAATGAATACCAGAGAGAAGTTGCTGTGTCGCAGAACATCGCAGGAAAACATATAGATAGGATTTTCACCTTCGACAAGGTATGCACTAAGGTGCTCATTTTGTTTTGTACTTGTGTGTGTTTTTACGGGTGTGAAAATGTAAATGAAAATGGATTGGGATGGAGTCAGGTTTAGATTTCGAAACTTGCTTTCTGGTGATTGATTCGACGGTGTTTGAGGGATTTGAATTGTCACAATTTTCCGTAAGTTTTATGTCAATTTTGAATGAGAAGATTTAGGCCAGTAGGTCTTGAGTGTTCTTTTAGCTGATCACGGATCATCCTGGACATAGTTAGGGCTTATGTGCTTCGCTTAGGGTGTTGCTGATGTATCGTTTAAGACAGGGTATCGTATACTCTACGTTGGTGTAATGAAAGATGAAGGGGCAGAAAGCATGTGGCTGGTCCAACATGATAGTGGGGCCAGACCTTCAAGAACAGGATACGTTTACAAGCAATTATTTTTATGTTGCCCTTTGCCTTGAACGTGGTAGCAGGCGCAGTTGGTTTTCTGTTGATTTACAAAAACTTGGCTGTTAGTCTCAGGGAGTTTTAGTTTGTGATATCAGTATTTGGTAGTGCAGTGGATTACTCTGCTGAATTCCATAAATTTTCGCTTTTGGGATAGGCTGTCAGCATAAATGTATAAGCTCCATTTAACTCGTTAGTTTTTTAATATGTGAATCAGACTGGGTGGTCATATCTCTAATTCTGCACTTTCTCACAGTTCGTGCTACAGTGCAGTTAAAGGTTGTTTTTGAAGCCTTTACTTGATGTATTAGCTTGTCATCGTTTATACAAATCATGCAGGTTTTTGGTCCCTCAGCACAACAGAAAGATCTTTATGATCAAGCAGTCGTTCCAATTGTTAATGAAGTTTTGGAAGGTTTCAATTGTACCATATTTGCTTATGGTCAAACTGGCACAGGGAAGACATATACTATGGAAGGAGAATGTAAGAGGTCAAAGGTACTTTGCTTGCTAGTACCTAAAGTGTATGTTAAAAAGGACACAGTTTCATAAGCTTTGAAATATTTACAGTCTGAATGGCAATGAAATGTTGCAGAGTGGACCTAATGGAGAGTTACCTCCAGAAGCTGGAGTGATACCCAGAGCAGTCAAGCAGATTTTTGACACTCTGGAGAGTCAAAATGCTGAATATAGCGTAAAAGTTACATTTATAGAATTGTATAATGAAGAAATCACTGATTTGCTTGCGCCAGAGGAAATCTCTAGAGTTCCTGTGGAGGACAAACAGAAAAAGCAGTTGCCTCTTATGGAGGATGGAAAAGGTGGAGTCCTTGTGAGGGGTATAGAAGAGGAAATAGTCACAAGTGCCAGTGAAATTTTTACTCTACTTGAAAGAGGTTCTGCAAAGCGTAGAACTGCTGAAACATTGTTGAATAAGCAGTCAAGGTACATTGTGCATTTCAGTTCAATAACAAGTACATTGATTGGTTCATTTCTGCCTTCTCATAGGGCTAAAATTGTTATTTTTGTAGTCGATCGCACTCTCTATTTTCTATTACAATACATATTAAAGAGGCTACACCGGAAGGCGAAGAACTTATTAAATGTGGGAAGTTAAATTTGGTCGATTTAGCTGGATCAGAAAACATTTCTCGTTCTGGTGCTAGAGAGGTATTGGTTATTGACAGTTCCAAGTAGTTTTGTCTCGTTTTGTAGGCTTGTGCTGTGCATTGCTAATATATTGTTTGTCTTGGCTAACTTTAGGGCCGTGCAAGAGAAGCTGGAGAAATTAACAAAAGTTTGCTTACCTTAGGTAGAGTCATTAATGCTCTTGTAGAGCATTTAGGACATGTTCCTTACAGGTATAGATTTACTTTGCCCTTTTTGATTCAAAAACATGTTTTTATTATTATTATCATTATTTGGAGCAATGTGTAGAGGCTCATGGTAAGTTCGTTTCAGGGATAGTAAGCTAACACGATTATTGCGTGACTCGTTGGGAGGAAGGACAAAGACTTGCATTATTGCTACTGTCTCACCAGCTGTTCATTGTCTGGAAGAAACATTGAGTACACTTGATTATGCTCATAGAGCAAAGAACATCAAGAATAAGCCTGAGGTCCATATTTATATTTACTGAACAAGAGATGTTTATCTTGCATAAATTTTTTCTTTTGTAAATTTATTGAGAAGAAACATGTTTGAGATAACTAAAAATTTTCCTTTCAGCAGTGAAAGTATGCTCTGAAGTATAAATCTTCTTCTGTTTTTAGCTGAACCAGCATCATCTTTGCTTTTTATTTGACTTGTTTTAGTGAAAGGGAGACCAAATATTAGTGGCTATTTTTGACAAACTTGTAAATTGATGTTGATTACAAATGGGGCAATGTAAGTTACTGTTGCATTTCTAGCTTGATATGCCAGGAGAATTGTTTGCTTTAAGGAGATTTATTGATAACTGGAATACTACCTTTTTTTTCCCCTTAAATTCTTGAAAAAATATATGTTTTTTATTATAATTTATCTCTATGAAAAATATACTTTTCATCTGGCAGTTTGATTTTCTTATATAGACAGGACAATTGAAACGTTAGCGTTTCTCCTCAGAATTTGGAAAGTTGAGTTGCTTGTTAGGACATTGGAATTGAGTGTCTTTGATGGCCTTTTTTCTGAATTTTCTATATCCGTATATGTAGTATAGTATGGATGAGAAGTCCGTCTTTTGCACTGATTTTTTGGTGATCCTTGCTAGGAATTTACACCAATATGCTGACATGTTTCAGGTCAACCAAAAGATGATGAAATCAACTCTTATCAAGGATCTGTATGGTGAAATTGACCGGCTTAAGGCTGGTACAAGTTTTTTTACTCTAAAAACTTTTATGGTCTTGACTGGCTTTTAGATTTTAATCACTGTATATTCTATTTTTGCATTTTCAGAGGTATATGCAGCTCGAGAGAAGAATGGTGTATATATTCCAAAGGAAAGATATTATCAAGAGGAGAGTGAAAGGAAGGTATTACTTGTTGTCTTCATCTTGTGTTGATACGTTTGTTTTTCAAGTTCATAAGACTTAACGTTGGAAACTGGTTGATATGTATTGCTATGCCTAATACCACAACCGTTTTATTTAAAAGCTTAGACTTGTAGATATAGTGTGGACTGTTATATTTATTATATAACCCTGTACCTTATTTATGGGTTGGATTTTTAATTAAGGCCTATAAGTGGACAAGAATCTTGAACCTACTGTTTCGATATCATATTATGACTAGTATTATAATCTCTTATCTGAAAGCTTAAGTTTGTAGATACGGCGTAGACTATTATATTTATTATATAACATGTGTATGGTTTCTTTGTAGGCAATGGCAGATCAAATTGAACAATTGACAGTCGCAGTTGAAACTCATCAAAAGGTCAGTGGCTTTCACATAATTAGTTCATTTAAATATTCTGTCCTTTATTTGCAAAGCTATACACCCATTTTACTGTTATTATCAATTGTATGCAGCAACTTGAGGAGTTGCAAGACAAATATGACACTCAGGTTCAGCAATGCTGTGATTTGAAGAGCAAGATCGATATTACAGAGGTGAGTTTTGAGAAGGCGATTTTTGATTTTTTTTCCCCTTACGCTTAGTGATGCTATTTTATTAAATGTGGTCAAATTTCACAGAGAAACTTGGACCATACGAATAAGCTTCTAACAATCACGAAAGAAGATCTTAAAAAGTGTCAGTATGCTGTGAAGGAAAGAGACTTTATAATATCAGAACAGAGAAAAGCAGGTAGCTATTGCTGCGTCTTTTCTTGATTACATGCAATTCCTTTACTTATATTCTAACATGTTTAAACAGAAAACGCCTTGGCTCATCAAGCATGTGTATTAAGAGCTGACCTGGAAAAATCTCTGGAGGATAATGCTCAACTCTTTTCTAAAATCGGTAAGAATTTCTCTGTAAGATATAAACTGAAGGTTCGAACTAGTTTGACTAAAATGGATGGCTCTTTGGTGTGACATTTTATAGATAGAGAAAACAAATTGAGTGCTGAGAATAAATCCGTAGTAGATAAATTCTTGGTTGAGTTGGCGCAACAAGTTACCTCTCTATGTAATATTGTGGCTGGATCCACATCTCAACAAGATAAACACCTACAGTCGGTAGAGAAGTTCTGTCAAGATTTTCAACAAGTTCATCAAGAGGTGTGAATATGATGCAACCATTTATTTGAGATCCACGTGTTGCTTTGGCCATTGCTTATGCTACTTTTCTCGTGCTGGATTTAGGCGGTATTGAATTTGAAGAAGAAAGTTTCCGTCTCAAGGGCTATGTTTATTTCTCATATAGAGGCTCTGCAAAATGTTGTAAAATTACACAAGGCAAGCTGCAATGCTGGGTTAGAAAACATATCATCCGTAGCTTCTTCAAGTGTCCAGTCAATTGAGGAAGTAAGTGGCAGCAGATTGTCTTGTTTGTCATTGGACTTCTTCCACTCCTTTAATCCTTCATCCTTTCAGTATTGACTATGACATTTGTTCTTCTCTCTGTTCAGTTTCTTGGGATAAAAGACAAGGAGGGAAAATCGCTATTTGATGATTTACAAAGCTCTCTTTCAACCCATGCGGGTGAGATGGCAATTTTTGCTAGAGAACTGCGTCAGGTTGGTGTAAATTCTTGTTTTGAACAAGGCTCTTATCGTATATTTTTTCACCTTCTCTTCCTCCACCATGCATGTTGCTCCCTGTTATATATTTGCTTCAATTTTATCAAGCTTGGTAGCTACATATATTGTAACTATAGATCTCTGACGTTTTATCCGGAACGTAATTTAACAGAGATTCAGTATTAGCATTGATCGCACAAGGGATATTTCAGAATATACCCAGGGATTTCTTCAAAATCTTCTTGAAGAATCCAAAAAGCTGGGAAACCATGCATTGCATATTGATGAACTTCAAATGAAGAGCATTGACGAATTCCGACAGGCCTATGAGGTAATACAAGAATTGGAAGATGGCCGATGTGATTAAGAACCAAAACTAACTTATCAATGACTTTTGCAGGAACAATCAAAAAGTGAAGAAGAGAAACTTTTGGCTGATGTAACCACTTTGGTCAGCAATCACATTCGTCGGCAAAAGGAGATGGTTTGTACCTTTTTTTTCTTCCGTTTTTTCTTTTTGATCTCTACAAGCATGTCTTAGTGCTTCATATTTGAGAAAAATTGCTTCATGTGTAGGTGGATGCCAGGCTCGTTACCCTTAAAGAGACGGCTGTTTGTAACAGAACATTTCTGGAAGGGCATGTGTCCTCAGTGGAAGGAATAACATCAGATGCCAAGAGAAAGTGGCACACATTTTCTGCACAGGCAGAAAACGACGCAAAAGATAATGCTGATTATTCTGCAGCAAAACATTGCCGCATGGAGTTAATTTTGCAGCAATGGTACTCTTTTTTTCTTTTTTGGACAACAATCAAAACTGAACTACTGTCTTGTATATTTCCGTGCTGACTTTCTTTGTTCTACAGTGTAAGTGCTACAGAGTCATCTTTGAATCACTGGAGAAGCACACATGAAGCTGTAAATGCGATGGGTCGCAAACATGTGTCCAGTGTATCGTCACTTATCAGGTTGATGTTGCAAATAAATATCCTGATGTATGAATGGAAAGATAGAAGAACTCACTTTTTCTTGGCATTCTACTTACCTCCTTTAAAATCCAATGCAATGGATTTCCCTTCCAAATAAGCATTAATTGATCATGAATGCTTATGCAGGGATGTTGTTGACAGCAACGAGCAACATGATATGGAGATTGGTGCTGCACGGGATGCAGCTGATCAAGACGTGGCCAGGAGTAGCAAAGATATGATGCAACATGTTGATAGTAAGTGGAGCAAATTTGAAATTATGAGCTTAAAAAATGCTATTTGTGGTGTTTTACTATTTCTTGCTTCCTCTTGTGATTAATTTCAGAATCTGACTAGATTCTTCAAGCTTGATTTGGATGTTTCCATTGATAGAACTCTAATAAAAGATATGGATACAACACGGGAACAAGCAGCATTCTAGTGATAATATGCTCCTTAAATTTTAGAACTGCGTAGTGTAGATACCAGACGAGGTTCCCTCGAGTCTCATGATGCTAGAAATGGCTTCAGGGGCTTTTAATGATTGATTCAAGTTTCTATTGTAGAATTTCCAGGGTGGAGTTACTGCATGTAGATTGTTGTTATCATTTTGATTTAAAGCATCTTGGAATTGATTATTGCAGGGATGTCAGAGGAGGAACGTGTGTCTATTTCTGGAATCCTTGATATAGTGAAACAGCAATCCAATGCTTTGGAAATTTTACGTGAGGATCATTCTGGCCAAGCTTTGTCTTTGAAAGACAAGGTTCACGAAACATTTCAGGAACATTACATGGTAAGCTAGTTTTCAATTTTGGTCTCCAAAAAGTTCGGTTTCATTACTATACCCTTTGCGAAACTTTTAGGTAATATGGTCCACTTATCCATGGTGTAGGAGTATGTAGCATCCTACCGTTTTTCCATCCCTTTAAGTGGAATAGCTAACTTGATGTTATACTATTAGGAGTTTAGGCCGCTCGAGCAGTATCTAGGCTGTTTGGTCATGACTTGATTGAGCTGTACATTTCGGCTGGGTTGATTAGCAATCATTTGGATGCATTGTCGGAGTTTGCCTGTGGCTGTAAAAATACGATACTCTAAAACCTTTACCTTGGTCCGTGATACATGGGTATTCGGATGAAAGTCATTTATAGATCGGTTTCAGTTTATGATTTGAAATAAACATTAGAGCGGTGAGACTCGTAGAAGCACCAAATTTTTTTAACGTTATTGATGAATTCTATCCATTCTCATGCAGGATTATGAGCCTACTGGCACAACACCAATTAGATGTGATACAGATGTTCCCACAAAGGGAACAATTGAGTCTCTTCGAGCCATGCCAATGGAAAATCTAATCGAGGAGTTTCGTGAAAACAATTCATACGAATCTTTTGAAGTGAAGGAACTAAAGCCCTCCCTCATTCCACGATCACCATTGGCACAACTAAATTGAAATATTGCAATCTTGTTCTTTTGGCTTGTATTGGTGATCATTGATCTGTAATATTCATGTATACTAATTATTGCCTTGATAATTGTAAGGAAAAAAGGTGTTGAGAAGAGGGGGGGTGGGTGGGGGTGG
>JAMXBB010000002.1:32528400-32936126 GCA_024138015.1 Lumnitzera littorea
TGGGGAGGGGGGGGGGGGGGTGGGGGTGGTGTTGGGGGGAGGGGAGCGGTGTGGGGTGGGGTAGGGTGGGTTTTATCATGAGCTGCTGTAGATGTGGAGAGTATTAATAAATCCCATCTAGGGGTTATAGTACTACTTTTTTCTAAATTCGAATGAGTTGAGGTTAGGCTACTCTTTTCTTTAGTCTTTCATCTGGAAGATCAATTCTTTCTGTAGGCCTTCCATGTAATATTACATTTTTGCTCAATGGAGAGTGCAAAATTTCACTGTATGTAATATTGATGAGAAATGTAGTAGCTGAAGCTGTTTGTTTGCTGGTTATGCTATTTCATGCATCAACTCAGTAGCTAGATATATCAAGCACCTTTTTCCTTGTGTTCCTATTCTATAAGCTCTAAAATAATTCTCCATGTGTGGTTCAAATTCGTACAATGGATCCAGTTTGATGTGAAAGTTGGAATACGATTAGCTTGGCGCCTGTCCATATTGTAGATTTTTTATTTTGCGATGTCAGAAAGAGTATTTTTTACGCGTGATCCATACAGCTAGGGAGGCTGTAAGCCTTTGTTCATTGACGTTTTTTAAACCCTAGTTTTTCAAACTGGTAATAAATCCTTAAAGTACATATCTTCATGACAAGTGTTGATCCTTGTCGATTTTATTTTGGCGATTGGGAAATGGAATGATGCTCCGAATGTAAGCATTATCAATTTTCGTGTGATTACAATGGTGTTGCAAGGAGTAGCCGAGTAGATTTGACAAATAGTTCCAAAATGTTGGGCTGGACCAAATATGGGGAAACATCATATGTATTTTTCTGTCTATTTTGAAGAAATATGTAGTGCTTGATATCAAGATATATCATCTCTTCCGAAAGGCCCTTGCTAAATTATTAAACGTTCCAAGATGTGTTTATTACATTGCACGAATAGGGGTAGGATAGACTTAACACTCCTACTCAGGAGATGTAAGATGTAAAATAAAATGTAAATTATGTACGATGTAACTTCTGAAGCCCATGTTTGGCCTTGTTATATGTCCCGGGCTTCTATAAAATCCTAGGGCCACTCTGTCTTCCTACGAATGCATTTTCCGTTAGTCACGATCCCCTTTCTTCTTTGAAGCTCGTGTGCACAATGGTAAATTTGTCAAGTATGTAGGGCTAACACTGGTTTCTTGTGCTTCAAGCCTAGTAGTAGTATGGGTTGGCTACTTGGGCTAAGTAATAAAGTTTTGAGAGTTAAGTTCATAGATATTGGAATAACTTAAGCAAATTTGGTATGATAAACTTAAAGTAGTGATTGCTAAATCAGCTCATTTGTTCTCATCCTTTCTCGAGAAAGTTTATACACTTAGAGACGTTTTATATGGGCTTGAATTAAGAATAAGCCCATATGAAGATCCATCAACAATCTCACTCTTCTTAGCCACCGACTATTTATGCAATATGATGGGCGTTGTCCATAGCTAAGCTTTATAAATTTTCAAAATCTCATTTGGAACAACTTAACGCTTTAGAGAAACATTGTCATGTTGTTAGATAGTTAACCATTGTTTCTCATCAAGCATAATGGAGTTGATGCTTTATAGCAACTCCATTTGTTATACTTACATTTGAAACCACTTAAGATTGCCTATTTCTTTCTCCTTACCTCTTCCCTACTAAGTCTTCCATACATGTCATTGCCATGTCACTCTAATGCTACGTGTAGTGGAAAACTTATGCAATATGCGCATGGCTACTACAATTAGATTTGGGGAAAAATTCACTTTTGGAAAATGTTTTGAGAAGAAATAACTAAGAAATCATGGTAAATGATGAAATTTAGCCTCGACATCATGGTGCCAATTTTTGCTGTTATTAAACATATCAAGAAATTTTGATTCCTTCATAATGAACATATGCATGACATATGAATTCACCTCCTCATCTCAAGGGGTTAAGCTCTGGAAAATCAACAAAAGCCACTAAGGCATAGTTGGTACATTGAAATTAACTTAATGAGATAGATAACACACATAATGAAGTAGAATTAGCTCATACCAAGAAGTTGTTTATAAAGGAAAATTTATTTAATATATTATCTTAAGAACAATACTACTCTAGCATGCCTAAAGTGAGACGCATGATTCGATGATGCTATAAACTTGTGTATTGAAATATACAAAAAATAAAATTTTTGCTTTGGGAGCAAGTTCATGTTTAATATTAAAATAAAATTTTTGGCTATGTGAGTGTGCCTAGAAGTGATGTGACTACTTTACAACGTACATGCTCTAAGCAATAGTTTAGCTTTCATGATATGCAATTGATACCCAAAATATTTAGACTTTGTCTAAGAATTTTGATTAGGAAGTATCATGACCTTAAAGAAGGCTTAGTAAAATTATCTTAAAGTTGCTATATCAAGTGTACATTCGCAATGTGAAGACCATTTTATAAGTCAAAGATTGCAATACTCTAATTAAATATTCACTTATTACTTCAATCATAATATATATATATATATATATATATATATAGAGAGAGAGAGAGAGAGAGAGAGAGAGAGAGAGAGAGAGAGAGTACATTGATGTGATAATTTCTACGAAAATTGATATTCTACAGTTCACCAAAACCATCGAGAATTGAAATCCCCTACTAAATAATAGGATTTGGTGGTAAAAATTTTTTAAAAGATATTGGTTCAAAATAAGTTTAAAGGGGTAAAGATTTTGAAAATAAAAGAACATGTGTTTTAATATTCTTCTTCACACAATCTAAGTTTAGTGCAAATAATATTTTATCTTATACTTGCCCTTTGTAGTATAAGTCTTGTACACTTGTCATTTAGCTCTTAGGCCATTCTTAGTTTTGATATAACCTACAAGAAAGACTATTGGGAGGTGAGCAAAACCATAACTCAATGAGTTTATTTCTCATCACTACTGTTCAAGCAAGTTATTAAGCATTAGTAACATAGTCATGCAATTTACTACATGAGAAATGAATGTGTATAGGGTTCAAAATCATGGAAAGTGTAGAGTTACGTCGCCTATACGTCAATTACACTTATGTTTGGATGTTAGGTGCTCTTGACTCAGGATAACACCCCTACAGGTGAACATCGACTCAAGACATTCACCCTACAAACCTTGACTCAGGACATTTGCATATAAAGTGGATCTACTTTTCCACCATCATTTAATCATTATCAATGCCATAAGGCCAAATTGAATAGACGCCGACTCAAGCTATCCATCTAATAACTAATCTATAATGCCATAAATCTAAACCAAGTGGACCCCAACTTAGGCTATATACTATCAAATATCCAACAACGATCCATTTGCTTTGCCCTAAAATTTTCATTAGTGGCTTTTTAAGAGTACACGCAAGGGTTTTATAAAAAGGCAGCTTTTAAAAAATCATGATGGATTTTAGAAAAATTGGCTTTTTCAAGCCATGTTGAAGTTTTATAAAACTAGTACACTCTAGAAAATATTTCCAAAATGCATTTTGTGAACAATCTATAAAAATTGGCAAATCTTGGATACTCCCACTTGCATACCTATAGGATCAAGCATATGCAACATATATATTCAGTTAGTTAGGCCAATAATTTATATCTCTGGTTATTTTGGTGACTACACGAATGATATCACGTAAAACAATCACTCTTTCAACAAATAATTAAAATCAACTAACAAGTAATACACAAGTATCAAGAAGCAAGTAGATAGTAGATTATTAAAACTCCCTCTCCTAAATCATTGCCTATTGGACACAGTCCTTGAAATTCCTCAATTTCAATAATAGATTCACTTAAGGAGATAATAAGACTCTAATGGGTATTATGGAAAGCTGTACAACTAGAATATATTAAGTTCTTACTGCTATTGCCTAGTTCCTTGTTATGACTCATTCTTAATATTTTATCTGGTTCTGGTTAGACATATGTATATATATATTTTTCTCAAACTTAGAGTTGTGCATAAGTGTTGAAGCATACTTTAATATGAAGTTGTCCATTTAATATTAATTATTTCATATTTGTTATTAATAAGCTCTGAATCCTTATTTCAGTATTGATTTAACTACTCGAGGATTAATTTATTATTATTCCTTTCCCGAACCTATATATTAATAGAGAATTATTACCTTTTACTTTACCTTTCATTTTCTCCCGACTTTAATCATGATTCTTGTGGCTATGACATGATCTAGTTCAAGTATCAATAGGGCTATATTATATGACTTAACTCATTTACTTCCATTATATCGACAATTGGTACAGTATATCTTGTAAATAAAATCTACATACGATTTTTAACACCCTTAGTATGTAAGGTATAGAGGCACATACTCTAGTTAATTTTTAGGCCTATTCTAAGTAGGTCTCCGCTAACATGAGAGTACGTATTATACTCATTTATTTATAATTATTTTATTTTTTATTTATATTGTTCTATTCTATATTGTTATTATTATTATTATTATTTTATATAACGTGTTCCTTTTAGTTAATTGCCATGATTTTTTTTATAGAGTCCACTTCTTAATGAGATAAAATATGATGTTCATATATATATATCAATATATGTGTGTGTATACGTACATACATATGCACACATGAAATTAGAATTGTGTCCTTACCAAATTTAGTTGGTATAGCCTAATTGGACCATATTAGGACATTTGTAAGATCCATTGGTTGCATCCTCAATTACCTCATTAGCTCTCCACCTCCATCAATATGCACATATACTTGTCTCTTAAAAATTTTCTTATGCTAATGCGGTTATTTTAAATTAGTAATTTCAAGAAAACACCATTCATGTGGTTTAAATCTTATGGCAAGACCATGGAAACTAGATAAGGTGGCCTTGTAAAGTTTACTACTTAAAATGAAGTTTATAAAAGATTTAGTTTAATAACAATATAGATTCATTTGGTATAGCTCATTATTTATCAAGGACTCGAAATTCAAATTCCAAAATATAATGAGATGATAAATGAACAATAATGATGCGGGCAATTGATATTTTATGTATATATATGTGGAAAAAAATTAGATAGCGAGGTCACAATAAAGAAATGTTTAAATTCGAATTTTGAAAAGGACTTATCTTGCGGGTTTTTAGTCTAGGTATTGAATCCTATATTTAAAAAATTTTCATATATTATGCGATATTATTTGTTTGTCTAATGATTTTTGTAAAATTATAATTGTTCATTTATTAAATTTTGTAAATACTATTTTTCAACTTTACTATGTATGTATATATTTATATGAGTATATGTGTTTATTAAGAATTTCTTACATATTGCGATCCCTTTGCAAAAATAATATTAATGGTAGACATTTTGGTATCCATATGTTTATTAAACATTGAATTATTAGATCCCAAATCTTTATTTATAACTAGAGGCACTAATTGTTATTATTAGTGATTCGATTATTGCTATTGTAGTTGACTTTATTATTTATAATATTATCATATATCTATTAGTAGTGTAACTACCATCAGCATGTACGTATATATGTATATATATATCATACATTATAATTAAAATGCATCCAATAAGCCATCATATTAGGTTTTCATGTGGCAAGATATAATTAGTTATATTCCTCCTAAATATTCTTTTTTCTTTTTATAATATTTCCAATGGAATTTCATCCATGACTTATGTTAGTTTATTGAGTTGGAAAGTCTTGTTTTATAATTTTATTACTTAGCAATCTTTTGGTTTAATTAATTTTTGTAACTTCTCATATTTCATATTTAGTAATTGAATTATAGTGATATTATATGAGTCATTCATTTTGTTTAACAATCATCTTAACTTATATTTCATATTTTGGTCTTGCATTGTGCTTTTATAACTTTGTCGTATTTAATTATATACATACTTTATTATTTGTCAATCGATCACTATTATTGATATTCTTATTAACAAAATACAATAGAGGGTATTTTTGGATCTTTTAATATGTAATCTTGTTCATATGTTTTAATACAATTGTATAGGAATTGTAAATTACAATTTATATATAGATAAGTTTTTTGTATAGTCGTAATAACATACGGTTTATGAATGAAACACTATTTATGGGTAATTATTAAAATTCTTTAAAGTAGAAATTACATTGAATAGAACATATAATCATGGGTTGTGTGGGAAATATATATATATATATATATTTCTATACCTTAAAACATTACCATTAAATGTATTTAAAAATATATGTACTTATTTTTGAAATATGATAGTCGGTAAGGATAATTATCAAATTATAATATAATTAACTTGTATTTATAAACTTGCTTGTACATATAAAATGTACCATTATATGATAACAAAGCAAGTATATATATATATATATACATACATACATACAAACATACATACATACATACATACATACATGTTACGAAAGTATGTAATCCTTTGTAATTATATAAATATGTAATGCACATAACAACAATCAATCTTTTAATAATATATTACTACCATCAGTCTAATTGTATATATGAGAAACATATTAATATATTTTAGTATAAAATCATTTGAAAGTACTTAATTGTAGATTCTTGTTTATATTTGTTTACATACTTGTTATTAGATATTGAACATCAAATTGCAATTATATGTTTCAAATTACTGATTGTGCTTTTCTAAAAACTAATATTTTTTATATAAGCCCTGTAATTAAGTATTTGAGGTTTGGTATGTAAAATTTAGAATAATCAAGTAAGTTGTCCAATTGAGCTCAAATTTTACAACAAAGCTAGAAATATTAGTAAAAGTGGTTTTGTGACTTTATATTTAGGAAAATAAATAATACAATATTATAATATTAAGTTATATATATTACCCATTATTTATCAGAAACATGCAAAATAGACTATGATAATAAACGAATAATAGAGATAAATTATATACATGTTAAAAATCATAAAATAACATAAATAATATTTAATAGTATTTATTTGTATTATATATGTAATTATGTGTAGGTAAAAATACTTGAAATTACTTAAAATACTTAGAATGTGCTAAAATAATACTAATTAATTAAGAAAAATCAAGAAAAATATGAGAAAGTATAGAAAAGTCCAAATATGAGGCATGGCAAATTGGGATTAAGTATGGAAAAATCAATCAATAAGATTAACCTAACTAGAAAGTGAAAAAGAAGAAGAGATAAGGATACTTGGCAACTAAAAATCAAAAGAAAAACCTTAAACCCTTTTATAAAATCAGAAAATACCGACCATGACATAGT
Source organism: Lumnitzera littorea (assembly GCA_024138015.1). NCBI lineage: Eukaryota > Viridiplantae > Streptophyta > Magnoliopsida > Myrtales > Combretaceae > Lumnitzera > Lumnitzera littorea. The sequence continues at coordinate 32,535,675 of JAMXBB010000002.1, forward strand.
TTAGTTAGTTAGGAAGGCAAAAAAAAAAAAAAAAAAGGGAGAGAAGAGAAGAGAGGAAAGATTATTTTTACAAAAATTTAACAAATTATAGTGCAAATAGGGATTTAGAGTAAAAACCACACCCGACAACCACTTAGAGAGGGACGTCCACTACTATTAGATAGTAGACCCACCGCCTGGTTGTGCCGACAAGGGTGGAGCCATTGTTGAGGGGCTAAAAGCCTTTCGATTAGTGAATTTAAATTCCATTCTGATTTTCGTCTAATTTATTAAAGATATCAAATATGTACAGAAAATAATGAAATTTGGTATTTTGGGATATTTTTGTATGTAGATTTAGGAAAAAAAAATCAATTTGTTGAAATTAGGTCTCAAGTTATACTATCCTTAAGAAATCACTAAATCTGAACTAGTTTTGATTTTAATTTAAATGACCTTAATGATATAGTTTTGATCTCAAAATTTTTGTGTAGACTATTTAAGATGTATATGTTGGTTCTATGAAGAGATTTTCTAAAAATTAATTTTCTAAAATTTTACTTCATTTTTAAGCCTTAAAATCATACATAAAAGACAATATTTGGGTTTAATTTCATCATTTAACATTAATTTGGTAAAAATTATAATTTAATATGTAATTAGACGTCCTTAGATGTTAGTTGCTAATTTAGGATGGTATTTGTGGAGTTTGAGGTATTGGTTGTATATAATATGCATATTATGTAATAAATATGTAAAAGGAGTGATAAGTAAAAGGGTATATTTAAGTTAATTTTATGACTTAGGGTCAACTAGGTATAAATTCTGATTTAGGGTATAATTAGATATTTTGATATGTTATTTGGTAATGAAAGATGATATCTGTAATGTTAGAAATATTAGACAATTATTTTAGGTGTAGATTATGTAATAATATATAATATGTGTATATAGGAAATTAAATGAATAGAAAATATTAGGTCAAAATTGACAATATTATAATAATAATAATATAGAAGAAATCTAATATGGAAAATGTATTTAGGTTATTAAGTGAAAAATGTTGGTTATTTTCATATTGTGAACAATTTGGTAATTAAATTAGGAGTACAATATACCGTATCGACCAAAACATTGGTTATGAGCTAGATAGAAGATTTATGATACTTAAGTATAGTTAGATGGATTCCACATATTGGTTTGGAAAGAATTCCTAGGGTTTACAAATAAAAAAGGGAAACCAGAAATGAAGATCATTGCAAAAGATTTAAAAACTTAAATAATTAGATATAGTTAAGCCTTCGACTAAAAATAATAATCTTAATTATAGAATAAAGTTTATAAATATAAATAATAGTAAAATGAATACTAAAATAATATTTGTATTATAAGGACTATTGATGAAGACTTGTAGCGAGTCGTACCTTAAGAAAGCAAGTGGGAAGTCAAGGTAAGTTTGGGATCAATACGTTACTGTATTTAGGAGTTTTGCTTTATAGTACTTGAAGACTTGAGCTTATACTTGATTGTGTTTGTTAGACAATTTGATTGTGCGCATGCCTGTGTGTGTGTTTCTAGATTTGATTGTATGATTTTGGTTTGATTCTCTAAACTGTAATTAATTATTTGTGTGAAATGATTAAATGCCTCAAATTGGACTTAATTAAATATATGATTTGTAAATATAAATTGGACATGCATTGTAACCCATTAGGGAAAGTGTTTAAGGTTTTTCGGTCAAATGCTTGGCCCTTTGAAAGGGATAGCATAATGGTCCTTTCTTCATCCTTAGTTGAACTAAGTGACAGGAGAAGAGGTCGTGGCAAAAGTAAAGGCAGTAGTTCGGAGGTAGTTATAGGAGCTTTAGTTTGGTCGTAAGCTGTTAAAATGTGTACTAAACTTCTCAACCTAAATTAGAGTAGGTGTCATTTCTCTATTCTTAAGATGGATTAGAAAACGTTGTACGATGGCATTTGTTTATTGTATTGCATATGAATAACTAATTGATAACTTTGCTTGTGCTTGATGTATAATCTTATATCTTCATCCCAACTTATTGAGTGGTTGATTGTTTACATCTCTATAGATGTTGTTGCAGATGTTAGCTAGGAAGCTGCTGTCCAATTACTTTGAAGTTGGCAACCATTGAATCATAGGGAGTGAGGATATAAAACTGATAATTGGTTAGACTCTCAAAGTTTAAGCCTTAACTTTAAATCTTGTAATATCAATTTATGTATTACTTAAGTAAAGTAAGATTAGGTTACTAAATCTTGTAAACATTACTTAGAATATTTAAATCTTATTATGTATCTTTCATATTTTTATAGGTAAATAACATGTTTAATTTGTGAATTGTTTATTTTAAAACGGGTTAATTGTGAATGCTTTATATAAATCAGGTTTAAGATGATGGCTATAAGGTCAGCTTCTATTTTAGAATAGTTTACATGGTGAGACTGTTATGACTTTGTTACTTCAAGTGTGGTATTTGAGTATTTAAGATTTTCACTATCAATTATCCCCGTATCGTTGTGAACTTACAATCGAAGAAATATTTTAATCATAGTTTAGAGGTACTTATAATTTCAATTGGTTTACTATTAGATATTGAATTTGACATTCCTTGAGATCAAATTTACATCATTAAGTTTGAAAATTTTCCTAGTGGATATGTACCTAAAATCAAATTAAATCTTCATTTTTTTTATATGTTTTTCATGTGCGTTTCTTGTGTTACATTTTCAACAATATTAATGATACATTCTCTAAAAAGATTGTCATATTTAATAGTGCTCCTAAATTAACGTATTAATTTTTCGGGAGATGGAGCAAAATGTAGAGGGCTAAGATTGCCATATTAAATATTTGGGCTAAGCCCATCATTTATTTGAGCTTGATTCCTTGTGTTAGATGATGGGGCTCATGAAGTCCAATCTACTTTGGGATGATTCAAGAGCATTTGGTTTGGTGGGCTCTAAACGGGGATTGTTGAATAGATCTGTTTGCCTTTAACCTCTCTCTAGCAAGCTCATGAAATCACGAGAAAGGTTACTGGCCTTGAGTACATTAACAAGATTGTTCAAGATAACCATTAAATGAAAAATTTCATTTCATCTGTTGATCACCACGATGATTCCACTATGAAAACCTTACTCTCTAAGATTAAACCAGCAATTCAAGCAAGGGATCTATCTCACTTACTCAAGCATAAGTTGAAGCCTGAGCTTGTGCTCCCTTATTTATCACATGTCCATTTGGGACACTAAAATTGTATGCTCTTCTTCTTTGTCTCATTCTTTCTTAGTCATCCCATCAGGTGTTCACACCACTTTTTTGAAGCCACGTGCAATACGAAACTCATGCTACATAAATGTGACAATTTTGGTTGGACTCCAACATCTATGAAAAGTGTAATTGCGAATATGTAAGATACTCCTACAAAACATAGCTTCCATTAGAGAAAAACTCCGCTTATGGGTCAAGATCCTTATAACTACAAATTACCCCCTTTCACTACTATTCACTTGAGAATTGTGATTAATACTAACTCTTATATGTTGCATAACGTAGATAGCTAGATAGAGGTGGTGCTTTTAGACCCTATACTCCTTTTCATTTGGCATATGTCAAAGGAGCTATTGATTGGAGCTTCCACATGCAAGTCTAATTTGTATGCAACTAGGCCAATTTTATTGAGATCTTGTAGGGCCATACATAACACTCTAAAGAGATCATTTCGGATGCTTCTTATCCTTTACATTTAGCTGCTAATGGTGTTGTGATTTTACAAAACCATCTATCCATTCTAAAAAGTTCAATATGTTTTGTGCTTATCTACTTATTGTTTCATGCAATGGAACTAAGTAAACGATGGACTTTTTCTTGAGATTTTAGTAGCTAATCAATAGTTGCTACTTTTGGATTCCTAACCACCATTCATCAAGAGGTAAGCAATCATTGACTAATTGCCACTTTTTATCCATCAGCTTTAGGGTGGTTGGCCATGGACTATTGTTCAACTCCTTCTAACTAGAAGAGATCCTTAAAAGTTTGGCTATAATAGAGAGCCATAATTTCTCATAATATCATTAGGAAGTCCAATGTAATATGAGTATGATAGAGCTACTCTATGGGTTATGTAAGGATGCTTCAATCTAAGAAAATGGAAATATTTATTCAGTTAATCAACAACTAGCCTATTTACATCTCCTCCATTAGATTTAGGTAACCCTATGATAAAATCTATGGATGCATCATTCTTTGTGCCAGCGAGAATGGATAATGGTCGTAAATAACCTAAGAAACTCATAAATTTTATATTCATGTCTTTAAAAAGTGTTACATTCCTTGGCAAACTATCAAATTCTCTCCCAAGCTCTTCTAGTAAAATATTGTGCTTTTTTATATGTTACATTAGAAATAGAACGACCCCTAACACTCCATAATGGTACATTTGGGAAATGTACTTTTGAAGGTCACAATCCAGACCAACCATCACATGTCACCTCCTCTATTAAATAACTTGGTTAAATATATAATGCCCTAATGTATACCATCCACGAGTTAGTATTTATAAAGTGTCAAAAGAAAAAATGAGGACAAATTGGTATAACTAGTGTCTAAAAAGATCATTGATAAGGTATTGGAATGTTCAAGTAGAATTAATTAGTCTAAAATTCACGAATAAGAATTTGTAATATTCTTCATGCATTTCAAACACAATCAAATGAATGCCTAGAGGAGTTATTTGAATTTGGTGTTAGCTAGATCTAATGTCTAGTTTGATAAATAGTGCTGCCGCACTCAGTTCATCTAACGATCCTTCTAGAACAGGAATGGAAAATATGTTTTTAATAGCTTGCTTATTGAGTTCCCTTTAAGGAATTAAGACGTGACAAGTCCATCACATATTCACAATAAAATACAGATATGTTGAGGCCTATATGCCTATTTAAGTCCACGAATATATACTTACATATACTACATAAACTCTAAAAGTGGTTATTTAGTTAAATAAGTCAATAATTTGTCTAATGATCACTAAATGAAAGCTTGCTTGAAGTCTTAATAACTTATCAAACTCAAAATCAGCTTCTTAAAAAAGACCTCAAACCGATGCTCTCCAAATAAATACATTATCACTTTAAAATCAAGATTGTCTCTAATAAACCGTCCTAATAATAATTCAAGTCCTCGTCATGGTATTTTGGATCGGCATCGCTACTATTGCCAGTATAAATAATTGGTTTCGATTTAGAAAATGACGTAAGACAATGTAAATGATTAATGGAAAACATGGTCAGTTGGAAAACTAAGCTATACTAATTATATAAGCATATTTATTTTGTAAAGGAAATCGATAAACCTTAAGTAGATGCTTGATGGTCCATAAATAGGTTGTTATTAGCTTCACATCACGATAGGAGCTTTCTTGAAGGTTTTATACCAACAAGTTTTTTGAAAAATCACATGTATATGACATTATATCACACCCTATTCTAATAGAATCGCGCCATCAAAAGAAAGAAGAAAGTGAACTACACCAATGTATTAGAGAAAGTAATTGTTTATTCAATATCAAATCTTCATGTTCTAATCCATTATAGACTTGTCTATTAACAAAAACCTAATAAGTAATAATCTGTGAAATAAATTCACTAGGAAATTGGAAAAATGGGCAACAATCCAATTACAGGAAACTAATAAAACAAGAAAGTTAATGGTTTCGATTCTCTTTCTTCAAAAGGAGCATCCAATTGACCTCATATGGAATACTTTACTAAAAAGTTGGTTGATCATATTCGAGAAGTAGTTAATCGAATTAATATTACTATAAGTGACAGTTTTTAAGATGGTAGTTATTACGTTAGGAATGAATAATGTTGACATGGCTCTTTAGATATGGGCCTTTTAGATCTATCCAGATCTGATGTATCTTGCTTACTACAGTAGGCTCAAGCCTTGAGCTTGAACTGACTAAGTCCAAGGAGGTTCTTAATGGCTAGAAGTCATGAGATAAGGATGAGAGATTAAGTTAATATCCACTTCTGATTAAAGTGGGATACGTCAAATACCATATCCCAACTCTTTCATACTTGTGGGAGTAGATCTTTCTCACCAACTGTCAACCAATTATTAGTGCTACTCCTTTATAAATACTAGTTCGCTACATAGTAGTAGGCTTTCTATATTCTGCATGTTAAGCTTGCATATTACTTTCAAGTATTTTTTGCTCTCTAAGAATTCGTTGCTAATTTAAGCATTGAAGTGATCACGTTAGATAACTCTTTCACATCCTCTCACAGTGTCTTATTTTACAGGTTACTACATGCAAAGCTCAATCATGATAGGCAAATACTCATAGATGACAAATAAAAATATACAAAATCTTATAGCTTATTCAAAATTACAATATATTTTTAAGCGCTAAAGTCTCATAATTCCATCATGGGTAAGTGAAGATATTTACTGGCAACTGGGCACCATGGTTTGTGATGGGCTATGAATCTTCCAAAACGCTTATTATTTTTGGTCACGAAAATTCCAAAAATGATACGCTATCTATTAGAAATATAGTAAGACAATTAGTTTTTATGATTTTTCTGCTTGAAAAACTTTTCTAGAAAAATTTGCAAGCCAGTATTCACCGTGTTATCCATAATTATTTCTTCAAAAAAGCTTTTGGGTTATGGTTGGCGTTTGGATAAATCACATTGGCCACAACCAAAGACTGTTGGAAGTACTTAGATAAATATTGACTTACCATATTGTTCTGAAACTTAGTTAGGGATATATATTTTTACGAAAGTTATTAGGGGATGCAATACTATATAATAGAGGGTGTGTGTAAACAATTAAAAAAATTTGGGGTGTTGATAAAATTTTGTGTTATGACTTAACTCCGAAGAAAATGTCCAACCTAAAAGGTTAGCCTAATAGATGGAACAACATAAGTACAACACTTAGTTTATGTTACTTGACCGTGAGTTTATAATAATTCTTATAATTTATTAATGGCTAAACTCATTGCATTGCATGTGTGTTTAGCATATTGTATCACATTTATTTTGCATATTTATTTGTATATACTATCTTTTGTAATATATGTAAGTATTATAGATTTTGTTTTATTTCATCAGTAATAGATTATGTAATATAACATTTAACATAAAATGCTCAAAACCATTAGTATTTAACCTATACCATAATATGCCAATGTTAAAAAAGAAAAAAAAAAACTTTTGTATTAACTTGTAAGTTTTTTAGGATATATAATTATGGAAGTTAACTATGATAAAGATTATTATAGAATTGTCATTTTTTCAATGCTTTTAGAAATTATTTTTAAAAAAGGAGAAATTTCGAAATCATATTTTATAATCAAAAACTAGTTTTATGATAATTTTTTACTTAGTCAATTATTATTGCAATGCCCTATATGTACCATATCGTTAGGAACTAATAAAATAAAAATGACAAAAGATTTAATTATCAGATTTCCATTGTAAATTATTTCACATTTCAAAGTCATCAATCTTGTAAACGTTTAGGTTTTCGTTCTTCATATTCATCTATTAAGTTGTTATGCTCTTGATAGAGCTTTTTCTATGAGTCGTCACTCTTATGTTATCTTTTAATAAGTTTTTCATTGTAAAATAATTTCCGTTTCTCTATATCATTCTTATAATTTAATCATCTTATGTCTTGATCGTCAATCCCAATATTTCCAATTTTTTTTAGATTTGTCAATGTCAGTATTAGGTTTCTGTAACATAAAATTAACATTGATTTTTTTTTTCTTTCAATAAAAGTTAAAAAAAAAAAGGAAATGTTTTCAAAATTAAAAACTTGATTTTTTTTTTCAAAAGAATGCAGTATTGCTAATAAGAGGAATTCTTGCAGGTTTTGAAATATTGCTTTTTAATTGATTTAGCCTAACTTATAGCTCGTAATCACTTATTTAAAAAAAAAAAAACAAGATATTTGAAGCTCTTGAACAAAGAATAGCCATAGTAGAAGGGGTTCTAAGCAAACATGAGACCAAAGCTCATATCTAAGTCTAAGGGCTTATTGACACACCATCTTAGGCATACGAGTTTAAAGAGTTATAGATTCAAGGGCTCACTATCAACATAATACAAGGTTTGGAAAAGTCATCAGGAGTGAATTTGAATGGTTAAGCCCAGGGGGTATGTTACTACTAGGGTTTGGAAGAAAGGGTTGTTGCCATAGGAGAAAAGTTAGTCAAGTTACAAGAAAAGCTCACTAGCACGGAAATGGCGATGGGCCATGTGCTTAAGTAGTTTGGAAACTTACATCCTAATATGAATATCAAGTTATAGCCTAAGCATGAAGATGATTCAAAGAAAGGGAAGTCAAGAATGGGTGTATCGATTGGGAAAGCCCAAAATCAAGATAATCCCATCCACAACAAGAGGCGATTTACGCAGTTTAAGATTCTAATGGCCCAAGTGTTCAAGCAATTGAGAGATGTAAGACTATTGACATATAAAAACCCAACAAAGAAATAGAAGCCAAGGGATCATGACCCTAACAAATGGTATGGATATTATGTGGGCTAGGCAGGGCATGCCATAGAAGATTGCTAGAAACTAAAGCATAAGGTGCAAGATTTGATTGATGCTAAGATTGTCCGACCAAATTTTCTAGAGATTGATGGGCTTATGGGTAGTGGTATCCCTAACCTAAGGGCATTAAGCATACAACTTCCCATATTAGGCATTGAGAATCTACTACTATCATCTGACAAGGTAGCTCACCATTTGAAGCTATTGGGTATATCTCCGAAAGATCAATTCAACTGAATGGGCCAAGTTTGAAGAAGTGATAGAAATAGGGGTAAGAAGTAGAAAAGAATTTTAGTTCCTACATTTTTCTTAGAATAAGCTTTCATTTTAGAGCTTGTAATAGATATGAGCTATTAAATAAAGTAGTTTTCATGAGTATTCTTGTCTTTGTATGCTATGAAGCTAGCTCAATTCAAATAGGGGCATTTTGAATGAGTGAAAATGGATAAAGAAAATATGAACTCAAAATTTAAAACTTTCTACTTAAGGGAATGATGACACATTACTTGAAATGTTTAGGATGAAAAGAGGCAAACCATGTCCTAAACAATAACTCTAGACACACATGAGAAAAGAGTGCCACAAGGTAAGTAATTGGGCTCATTCCTTAAAGGAGGTATGTCTTCAATTTAGTACACGTGTCAAAATGATGTTAGGCATTCATTTCATTATTCATAAACATGATTATCCCTTGTAAACCCATTTAAACCTTTAGGGGATTTTTCTTAAAATTAGCCTTACTAAGAACCACCCCAAACTGGGGTAGTCAAGAGGTTAGGGTCATTAATTTGAAGAAAAGGCGGTGACTAAATTGTACTTAATTTAGTTTTTCTAATTCATGAGCAAATATTGTCATGAATAAATCAATTTCTTTAGAATGAAAAGGAGCTTCAAACCATATACATCTTACTCAAGCTCGTATTCTTATTTAAACATTTTAAGCCTATAGATTCTTTCCTAAGTACTTCAAAACCATATATACTTCCCCCAAGCTTATACACCTTGAACCTATCTTTTAGTGCTTCAAATCCTATTAAGTGAAAACTCAATAATGGAAGGTGACTACCTTAACTAAAAAAAAAAAAAGGAGAAAAAAAAGGGAAAAAAAAAAAAGATTAAGGATATTAGCAACTCAAAAGCAAATCCCTTATTTTTATGGTCTCGCCCAATATATCACCCTTGATAAAACTCTTTAGACTAAAGAAATGAAATTATCTTAAGTGGAATTTGCTCATGAAATTGGAGCAAACTCATGTTTAGTTTCTCATAGGTTCTTGGCTTGTAAACCTTGCAAAAATTATATATGATTTTTTTCTTTCAAAATTGGCCAAAGCACATTAATATCCATTTACTTAAACCATTTAGCAAAAACCTTACATTGCAAACCTAGAAAAGACCTATTGATTGACTAGAATGTACCACTTATAAGATAGGCTACAATTTTTGGAATTGATGCTGAGAGTAAAAACAGACCTATGAGAGTGCAAAGAAGTCCAGTTTGACTAAATATTTCAAGTAATGATATTTATTCCTTTAGTGGAAAATTAAAGAGTTGAGTATTTTATCAAAAGCATGATTGGTCATTTATCCCAAGTATGAAGTCAATGCTGCTAAAAAAGTTCAGAAATCGTGAATTATGCTCTAGGAAACAAAACTGAGTGATCAATCGGTAAGGAGTAAGCTAACCCTTTATTTGTGATCTTTACAGTTTTCGAGACTTTTTTATTTGTTAGCAATATAATTTTTTATCAAAGAGTATTTTTTGAATTTCTTGAAAAAAAAAAGAAGAAAAAAGAAAAAAAAAACCTTTTCAAAAGAGAAATGTATTTTTTAAAAAAAAAAATCAAGAGAAATTTCTTCAAAAAAAGAAGTTAAAATTTTCAAGAAATTATCAAAATCCTTCAAACTCAAGTCACAAATCAATTTGTCAAAACTCATCGCTTGCTTAATGTAGCACTGTCTTATTTCTCTCTAGGAGCGCTGTCTTATTCCTTTTTGGGAACGCTTGCTCAAAGGAGCGCTATCTTATCTATTCCATAGTTGGATTTTTTGCTCAAAGGAATGGCGTTTAGTCATTTAAAAGATCGCCTACTCATGAAAATGCTGTCTCATCTTGTCATCTTATCTTGTCTTCGAAAGATCTATCCTTTCGAGCAAAATAAGAAATCTTGAAGAGATCTATCTTCTTTGGATCACCAAAATAAAATAAGAATCTAGAAGAGATCTATCCTCTTCAGATTCTTTACTAAATCAAAACAAATCTTGAAAAGGTCTATCTTCTTCGAGTTTTTTACCAAGTCAAAACAAATCTCAGAGAGATTTATCCTCTTTGGGTTCTCCACCAAATCAAAACAAATCTCGAAGAGATTTATCCTCTTCGGGTTCTCCACCAAGTCAAAACAAATTTCGAAGAGATCTATCTTCTTCGGTTTCTCCACCAAGTCAAAACAAATCTTGAAGAGATCTATCTTTTTCAAATTCTCTACCAAGTCAAAACAATTCTCAAAGAGATCTATCATTTTCGGATTATTCACTAAGTCAAAAGAAATCTTGAAGAGATCTATCGTCTTCGGATCATTCAAATCAAAACGAGTTTTTGAAATCTCGAAAAGATCTATCCTCTTCGAATTCTCCACTAAGTCAAAACAAATCTCAAAGAAATCTATCCTTTTTTAGTTTTCCACCAAGTCAAAAGAAATCTTGAAGAGATCTATCCTTTTTGGATTCTCCACCAAGTTAAAACAACTCTCAAAGAGATCTATTATCTTCGGATTATTCACTAAACCAAAAGAAATCTCAAAGAGATCTATCCTCTTCGAATTATCTACCAAAGTAAGTTTTTTTTTTTTTTTAAATCTCGAAGAGATCTATTCTCTTCGAATTATCTACCAAAGTAAGTTTTTTGAAATTTTGAAGAGATATATCCTCCTTAAGTTATCAAACTAAAGTAAAATTTTCTGAAATCTCGAAAAGATCTATTATCCTTAGATTGTCTACCAAAACAAGTCAAATAGGCCTCCTTAAATTCCTTCATGAAAATATAGCTTAGTTAGTCAGTTCAAAGTAAGGTTTGGCAAAAATGGGTATTTCTTTTGTTTTTATAGTGAATTTCTAATCGAGCTTCACTACAAAGAAGGGCTATTGTAAATATCTCCTTTTTGCTATTTTTCATTTTTGCTTTATTTTAGTTGAGCTTGGTTAAAAAAATAAATAAAACAAAAAAAAAACGAAAATTAAAAAATAAAAAAGAGAGTTGAATCATATCAAGTTAAGTAATGTCGTATTGAGTCAAATCATATTGAGTTAAGTCATGTCATATCGAGTCGAGTTGAGTTACATCGAATTATTTTATATTAAATCAGATAATGGTATATGATTAATTTAATAAATCATGAATTCATTTGAGAGTTGAGTTTTATTAAAATAATTTTAACCCAGTCCGATTTAAAGTAGATTTTATCTAATTTATATTGGGATAGAATAGACTGAAGATTTATTAGATAAGTTATTGAGTTATATCTAATTAGATCGGATTGGGCCTTGAAAAATTGAAAGCCCGAATTAAGACGTTAGGACAAATCTTCGTAGAATTGTTATCTATCTTTTGTATTAAAGATACGAATAAGGGTTTATAAATAACAACAGGTGGACTTGAGACAGTTTTTTTAGTTACACATTCCCACTAAACACAAATTATTCACACGCTCCAATCCACGAAGCTGAAGCTCCTTAACGACCAACTTTCCAATTCCTTAATCTTCAATTTCATAATCCTGACCGAAACAAACAATAAGAAAAGCACGTCCTCTGAACCCCCAATTCCAACAAGCTGTTGATGACTCCCCTAATGAAATCTGAATCCTTGCCTAACCGACTAGCATGTACGCAGCCACATCCTCCAATTCACTAACCAAAATCCAACAACTTACTACCGTACTCCAATTCCCTATTTAAAGTCAACGCCCCAACGCAACCAAAATCCAAGCTACGACCATCCCTTGACGCAGGCCAGCAATCTAACCGAAGTCCTCGCTCCAATCCAAAGTCTAATCTCCAGCAACCGAACTTCAACACGTTATCACCCAAAGATCGAACAACACAAAGCTTTGTCCCTTGCTTGAGTCACAAAATCCAACACGTACTCCCTGACGGTCATGAAGCCTACTGCTACGCCTTGCAGTCCCCTGCTCCCTTCCACACACGCACTAACTCCACAAATTCAATCCAACAAATCCATTGCATACCTAGTACGCTTGAAGCATACGCCACAATAGCCTCACTATTGAGCACAATCCGATCGAACCTTAATCCTCTCACGTTTATCTCTTGACGCCATGCAACACCGAACATGCATGCCCCCGGCCAAATCCATAATTGATACAATCCATATGCCAAACTAAAGTCTAGTAGCTCCTGACGCCAACGCATAATCCTCACTGAAGCCATATTTCATCAACCAAAGCTTTAACAGCCGAGCACAATCCACGTGACGGCACTCCAGTGAAGTATACGCAATCTGAAGCACACACGTAGATGATCAAGCATACAATCACACACAAAATGTCGCGAAATCACACTCGAGTACACATAAAGTTCACATACAAGATCTATCATGCACAATCACGACAGACACAACACCAACACAATTACGTGTGACTCGACGCGTAGATAAATTTATTTATTTTATTAGTTGGTTTTATTTTATTTTTTTTTATAATCTATTTTTGTTCAAGTGTAAGTTTTTTATCATTTATTATTTATTTTAATTGCATATTTTTCTAGGCAATTCCAATTTTCCATAAAATTTAGTTAAATTGTGTTTTTTTTTTTAAATATATGTATCTTGTGGTTGAGATATGTATATAATGGTTAAGATTTAGAAAAAATACGTATCAAGATACGTATCTAGTGGTTAAGATTTAGAAAGATATGTATTTAGAGCATAACGTATCTTAGTGGATCTTATAATTAGGATTTAGAAAAGATATTTTTTGATACGTAGTAATTTTAAAAATAAAAAAATCTTAACCAGGATTTTTAAAAAGATTTAGTTAGTTAGGGTTTTCTTTAATTTGTGAAATTCGATTTATTAGTTTTTTTTTTAAATAATAAATTGATAAATAAATGTAAACCTAGCTCAATTTTCTTTTGAAATAAAAATAATCTATCCACTAAATAACTTATAAAAGAGACCCATGGCTAGTTTGATCCTAACTAGCAGGTATGTAGGCATCTTCAAGATAACTATATAAAAATAATTTTTTTTTCCATTTTCTTAGAAAATTAGTAAAAATAAGAATAATCTAAAAGTTTAGGTATATTTTAGTATTTTTAGGAAATTATAAAAATAAAAGCTCATCAATTTTTTTTTCTTTTTTATATGGTGATTTAGTTTTAATATGTTAGCCCCTGAAACTAGTTTTTTCTAGTTTAATTTTCTAAAAAATCGTTTTCTTAGAAAATCTGTAAATTAGTGGTCAAATTATGGTTTTTCTACACAAAAATCCTAATTTCATTTTTTACCAGTTGAACTGGTTGGTGACTCCAATTTTTTTTAATTTTTTAAAAGAAATTTCATTAATTTAATGTTGAGTAATCTATATTAAGCGAGTTAGGTTAATAGCTCTCGTTAGCGAACATTGCTCTCGTTAGCTTATTTGCTCTTCCTTTACTCTTATCCTTACTCTTATCCTAACTCTTAAGCAAGGTTAAGTAGCAAGTAACCTCACTGAACCAACGTGTGTGTCATATCGAGTTATGTTGTGAGTTTTTGGAAGTTCTATTAGTGCGTTATATCTTTTAGAGCTGATTGTGGGTTTGCTTATCTTCTCTCTTCTACTGTTTTCTCTCGCACTTACTATTACTCATCTCAAGCTTTCGGTAAGCTTAGACTTATCCTTGTGACCAACCTTGTCTGTTTTTGGCTTCGGTTCGTATCAATCTATCTTAATACTAGGCTAATAAAATCTATCCTTAACCATAACTATGGTCTTGTCTTTACCAAAATGACCAGCTGCATTGCTTGCATGTAATTCTCAAATTAAGTAGTCTCTTAGGGAAGTCTTTGGAACACATAACCTATCACGTCTAAATAAGTAACCATCCTTAAGGACATAATCAACATAAAGCCTAAATTGACCTTAAAAAAATGAAGCACAAATTTCTCTAAAGTCAGGACGAGTCTCATATTGCTCTCTCAAATTTTCGAAGCCAACAACCTCTATAGTCAAGATACATACTAATAAGTGCATACGACTTAAAGCATCAATAGTTTTATTCTTAACTTTAGCCTTATGTTTCAAAACAAATGTGTACGTTTACAAATTCATTAGGTAGCAAATAATGTCTCTAATGTCTCAAAGCTTGCACTATTGCATAAAATTCTTTATCATAAGTTGAGTGCCTTTGTTTAGCTTCATTTAATTTTTCACTAAAGAAAGCTACTAGGTGTCCCTCTTGGCTAAGTACTCCACCTATCCTTATGCCTGATGCATCACAAGTAACCTCAAACACTTATGAAAAATTAGGCAACCTAAGCACATGTGCTTCAATCATTCTCTTCTTAATTTCTAGGAATGCTCTAGATGCACTCTTAGTCCAACTAAATTACCCTTTTTTTAATGCAATCTGTGATTGGGGCCATACTAGTGCTAAAGCCTCTAATGAATCTCCTATAAAAAGTGGCAAGTCCATGAAAACTCCTAACATCATGAATACTTTTAGGTTTAGGCCACTAAACAATTGCCTTAATTTTCTTAGGATCTGCTCTTCACCCTTCCACAAACACAACAAAACCTAAGAAAATTACTTGAGTTGTTAAAAAGGCACACTTTTTCAAATTCACATAAAGCTCTTCATGCCTAAGTGTCTCAAATAATTTCCTTAAGTATGATAGATGTTTTTTTTTTTTTGGGTGTTACTATAAACTAAAATATCATCAAAGTACATCATAAGAAACTTTCCTATAAATAGTCTTAGCACTTATCTCATCACTCTCATGAAAGTAGATGGGGCATTTAAAGGGCATGACTAACTACTCATACAAACCCTCTTTTGTTTTTAAAGGCTGTTTTTCACTTGTTGAGCCTGGTTTTTCATCTCTCGGTTTTTAAAATTAAGTTTTCTTTTAATCGACCAGTATTAAATCCTTACTGGTTCAATATCGATCTTCGACTAAGGTTTAAAGAAAAACCGATTTTCATTTTGAAAATATACTAAAGTCACTACCCGACCAGAGTTAAGAAAAAGAGTTAAATTATAACCAATTGAGTGGATTGGTTATAATTAGCTATTGGTTTTTGGATAAAAACCGATTTTGAAAAATGGTCTTAAAACAAGAGATTTGGATTCGGGGGTTAGGAATTTTAAACCTTTACGGGTACCATTAACTTTCCAAATTTAATATTAACCTTAAAAATCACCTTTTAATTTTAAAAGACAAAACTTGATTATTTACCTAAACGGGATAATTCAAATAATCTAAACTAAAATGGGAAAATCAGGTTTTTTTTTTAATTTTTATTGTCGCCACGTAGGTACCTACATATCCACTATTCGAGATTATATGTATGTAGTCCTTTTATGAAAACTTTAGTGGGTGATTTGATTTTAATTTTTGAGAATTTGTTGAATTTATGTTTTTACCCAGTTCAATTTATTCAAGGAAATTCTCCTAAAATGTCGTAATTAGTGTTTTATTTTTGGAAACTTTAAAATAGTCCTAATTTGAAAAGGGTCCATTTATTTTTAGAAAACTCGATTTTTCTAAGTGTCAAAACAAATTTTATTCACTAACCTATTTATTTATTTTTATTGTATTATCTTATTTATTTTATTACTTGTTCTATCTATTTCTATTAAACTTTAAATAAATAGACTACTTCTTTTTTTTTTCTCTCTTTTTGTTTTTCTTCTCTTCCTTTTTTCTCTTTCATTCTCTTTTACTTTTTCTCATTTATAACATTTACAAATAAATAAATCAATCAAATTAAAAAGAGAAAATAACAACAACAAACTGGGTCGGCTCGGATTGGCTCGGACGACTCAAAGGCAGCTCGGATTGGCTAGGGGCGGCTTGATCGACTCACTTTGGCTTAGATCGGCTTGTATTGACTCAATCGACTCACTTCGACTTGGATCGGCTCACTTCGACTAGGTGGGCTTTGATTAGCTCCGATTGACTCACTTTGGCTCGGATCGGCTCATGTTGGCTCAAAAAAATCCAATGGTGGTGGTTTTCATCAAAAAACATTGTAGGAGATGCTATCCTAGAGAGAGGGAGGAACTGTGCTAGAGAGGGGAAGCTTAAATTTTTGTTTTTCTAAAGTATTTCAAAGATTTGTTATGTGTTGAAATGAAGAGTAAACCCCTATTTATAGGTATCATGGTTGAGTTAAGGATGAAAAATATTAAATGCAATATGATTTTCTTTTATGTTTAGACTGGACAAATATGAACAATATGTAATGCCAAATACAAAGCTATGTTGGAGTATGTCGGAGTATGTCTAATGCGTGTAGGAGTGTATATACCATACTTAGAAGTGAGTTGATAAATGATGTGGTGATGATGTAGCCTATGACGTGGAGATGACATAGTGAAAAAGTGAGAAAGTGAGAAAAGAAAATAAAAGATGCATTTTGCACCTTCCATAGATCGAACTTAAGATCTCCTAGTCATATGCAATATGAAGTTCGAGTGGTTATTCAGCTAAGCTGTTGGTTTTTCCTTAGTCATATGTATAATTAATTGCACATATGGATTAAATTAATCTAGACTAGATTTAAATCTAAGCTTAAGCCCAATGACCCTTTCTTTATTTTATTATATATTCTACTAAACTATCTAAAAGATTTTTTTTTTTCTAAATCTTCTATTTTTTTTTGTATTTTTCTAAATTTCTTATTATTTTGTGTTTTTTCTTATTTTCGTATTTTTTCTAAATTTATTTATTTTTATTTTAGGTTTTCTTTAATTTCCTTTTTTTTTTCTATTTTCCCTAATTTTGGACCTATTGAGGAAATAAAAATAAAAATAAAATAAAGGGGTTAAAAATTAGGTATCTACACTACTCATCCCCCGGTTTAATCCTAATCTGATGGTAGCCACTTCTAAGGTCAATTTTAGAAAACCAATTAGACCCTAAAAGCAAATCTAACATGTCATCTAATCGGGGAATTAGAAACCTATATTTGATGGTTATTTTGTTGATGGCTCGTAAATCTACACTCATCCTCCAGCTTCCATCTTTCTTAGGAGTAAGGAGTGTAGGTACAACACATGGACTGAGACTTTTCCTAATAAAATCCTTTTGCAATAATCCTTTTACCAACCTCTTTAACTCTAAGTACTTACTAGGGTTCATCATATAATGAGATAAAATAGGTAAAGTTGCTTCAGGAACTAAGTCTACAGCATGCTATATGTCACACATGGATGGTAACCTATTTGGAAGTTCCTCTGGGGTAAGATCCTTAAATTCCTTATGTAAAGGTCTTGCTTTTATAGATAAGTCTAAATCTAACTCAAGGTTATACTCATCTACCTCCTTAACCACTAAAGCGTATAAAGTACTCTCCTTAGACTCAAGCTCAAATTCTTTCGCACTCAAAACATAAAGGGGCATCTTGGAATCTGAAGTACTGATTGACCCTTTGTTGGTACTAACCTTAAGCTTTTTTAAGGGTGAAGGACTAAGTTTAATTTTCTTACCATCATGCATGAAGACATAAGTATTAACCCTACCATAATGAACTACATCTAAGTCATATAACCAAGGACCCCCTAAGAGAACATGAATGATCTCCATGGGTACTATATTACACTAAATTTGGTCTATGTACATAACAAATTGCAAAGGGACTGGACATCTCTACGTGATAGGTTAGGTGGTTTTATCTACCTACGCTACCTTGTAGGGGTTAGGATGTGGTTCAAGCTTAAGACCTAACCTAGACACAACAACTTGTGAAACTACATTCATGTTACTACCCCCATCAATGATTACCTCACAATTGTGACCATTACATTTTGTGTAGATATGGAATATGC
Organism: Lumnitzera littorea; assembly: GCA_024138015.1. NCBI lineage: Eukaryota > Viridiplantae > Streptophyta > Magnoliopsida > Myrtales > Combretaceae > Lumnitzera > Lumnitzera littorea. The sequence goes on from JAMXBB010000002.1 coordinate 32,554,295, forward strand.
TAGTTCGTTGCCAATTGTCCTCCTTCCTAAGTTGGGTAATAAGATACCTAACAACATTCAAGTTTCCTTCCTTACAGTTTAAGGTCATGTCATCCTCATCACTAATGCCCTCTTCTAGGATATGATTTGTAAGCCTCGTAATTAAGTATTCAGGATTTAGTTCGAAGAATTTAGGGCAATTGAGCAAATTGCTCTCAATTGCTCGATCCAACCCAAATTTTACGATGAAATTAGGATTTTTAGTAAAAGTGATCCCATAAGTTTGAATTTAGGAAAATAAGTAATAAAATGATTAATTAATATAATATTGAAATTTATGAAAATTGTCTATTATTTATCAGAAACGCTTAAAACGAGTTTTGATAACTAATGAATTGCTAGAAATAAATTATATGCACACTAAAAATCATAAAATAACTTAAATAATATTTAAAAGTATTTATTTATACTATATGTGAATTTACATGTAGGTAGAAATACGCATAATTACTTAAAATACGTTAAATATGCTAAAATAATGTTAATTAATTAAAGAAATTTATTAAAAAATCAAGAAAAAAAAACCAGAGAAGTTGAGAACAATCCAAATTTAGGTCGTAGCAACTAGGGTATGAAGAAACAAATTTGAACTAATTAAATTCAAACACTTAAACAGGCAAATGGAAATGGAAAATGCACATTATCTAATCAAAGTAATATACAAAAATTGCTTTAGAGCTCTATAAATAACAAAAAAATTACAGAAGCTCATTTTCAATGTTTGTAGCTGTAGGAAATTGAGAGGGTTGAAATTTTAAGAGAAAATTAAGGTTTACAAAAAAATTACGAAAATCTGTATAATTAGAGCCTTAAATGAGATCCCAAACCCGATGATCGCTTGGGAGTGGACGGCTACCACCACAATATGGTGGTGGCAGTGCCCAAACTGGTCGACAACGCCATAGCGGCGAGCGATGGTTGGAGCCACTAGTTTTGGTGAATTTGATTTTCCTTCCGATTTTTCATATTTTATTAAAAATACTAAATAGTTTTATAAAATTATGAAATTTGTTATTCTGGGGTTTTTAAGTATGTAGATCTAGGGGAAATTTTTATTTTGATAATTTTGTATCTAAAAATATACTGTCCTTAAGAAACCATGTAAACTAGAGCTTTATTCAATTTGGAAATAAATAAGCTTAGGAGTGTAGTTTTTGACTCAAAATTTTTATGTAGACTATTTAGGGCTATATAACAATGCTATGAAGCCATTTTTAAAAAATTAATTTTTGAAATTTTTAGATAATTTTTAGGCCTTAAAATGATGTATAAAATGAGTAATTTAAGATTAATTAGGTAATTAGAAAAATAATTACTGATTTAATACATGATTATATGTTTTAGGATATTGAAATCTGATAAAGTATACTCTTTGTAGTTTTTGGAGTGTTAGATGTAATTATTAGGGTATTATGTAGTAAATAAGTAATAGGAAAAATAGTAAATTTTAAGTTAATTTTGTAAATTTAGGTAATTAGGTGTAAATTCTGATTTAGGATGAAATTAGACATTTGACATGTTATTGGATGATGAAGGATGTTATATGTTGTGTTAGGAGTGCTAATTAGGAAAAATAGGTCAATAATATGTAATAATGCATAATATGCAAAATTGGAAATATAACAAACAAAAGATATTAGTATAAAAATTAATATTATATTAATAATAAGAATATATAATAAATCTGGTAGAAAACTTAAATTTAGGTGTTTATATAAAAAATATAAAATTTTCTTATATCGAAAATAAATTCGGTACACTAATAAGAATTTAAGTATACTAGGTAGAATAAAATATTGACTAAGTGTAATTATGATATTTAGGATACTTGAAAATAACGTGATTAATTTCATATTATGGATCAAAATGGGTTTCTAGGGTTCGCATATAAAATCATACTTAAAAACAAAACTAAAACCTTATTTAGAAATCGATGCGGAAACTGAACCCGAACCATAATTATAAAAGACTTAAGAACCTAGATAATTGGGTATATTAAACCCTAAACCAAAAATAACAATAAGTGTAATGGAATAAAACTAATCTATGACAATTATGTGAAAACTAAAACAACGTTGGTATTATAAGAATTATTGGCGAATGACTGAGCGAGTCCTACCTCGACCGAGTAAGTGAAGATTAATAAATTGTTGTATTTCGAAGTACTAATTTATAATACTTGGAGGCTTGAAATTATACTTGATTGTGCTTATTAAATAGTTGACTATACGTATGTGTTTGTTTTGAGTTGATGATATGATGTTGATGTGTTGCTTTGACTTATATTACGTGAGTTGAATGAAATGATTGATCGCCCTAAAATGGACTTAACCAAATATTTGACTCATAAATCTAAACTGGACCTACATAGCAACTCATTGGGAGAACATTATGATTCTCCGGCTAAATACAAACCTCTTTAAAAGGGATAGCGTTGGATAGCACAATTGATCCCTTTTTCATTCTTAGTCGAACTAATTAACAAGTAAGGAGATTATGGTAAGGGTGAAGTTAATGGTTCAAAGGTAGTCGCGAGAAGAGCGATGTCTCCATTGCATAAGCTTAGGTTTGATCGTGAGCCGTTATATTAACGGAAACTCCTTAACTCGGATTAGAGTAGGTACAATTTCTCTAATTTCACGACTGGTTAGATAACGTCATACGATGTCATTTGTTTGAGCATGCATTGTACTTAATAATTTGGTTGATATCCTTGTTTGTGCTTGCTTTATGGTTTTAAATCTTCGTCTCAACTTATTGAGCTATGGTTGCTCATATCTTTATAAACTTTATTGTAGGTGCTAACTAGGAAGCGGATTGCATTTATCTTGAAGCTAGCAACTATGGGATTCTAGGGAGTGAGGATATAAAGTGAAGACTAGATACACTTTCAAGTTTAGAATTATATTTTAAGCTTTTAGTATCAATTAACATATTACTCAAGTAAATTATGTTAGGTTGTTAAATCTTGTGAATATACTCCAATTATTTTAATGTAATTATATATTTTTCTTAAGTTCATAAGTAAATAATATATTTAATTCATGAGTTGTTTACTTCAAAGCGGGTTAGTCGTAGACACCTTGTGTAGATTAGGTCTAGGATAGCGGCTGTAAGGTCAGTTTCTATCCTAGAATAGTTTATATGACGGGACTATTATGACTTTGTCGCTTTAAAGCGTAACATGATTTAACTCCCTACAGTCTTCATTTTTAAGTGGTTCTCCCTCTCTTACATAAAGGTTCCTATTTAGGCATTGGTAGGTAAGGTGACCGGGACTACGACACTTGTAACACCTCTGACTAGAACTAGCCTTAGAATTCTCAACAGCAGTGTTCTTACCTTTAGTGTTCCTATCTTGAGTCACATTAGGATTACTAACCTTAGGTGCTATAAAGGTATTCCCAGTGGACTTATTAGATCTCTCATTAAGATTGTTACTCCTAAACACTCACTCCCTGACTTGTAAACTAAACCTCATAGGCAGTCTTAACCAATTTTCAATCTCTAAAGCTTCCTAAAAGGTTTATTCTAAGGTCTCATCATAACGTAGATGAAGCTCTCTCTTAATCTTAGGTCGCAAGCCATTCCTAAACCTACAAAGTGTCATCCCAGGCAATTCTAGCTCATCACACCTAATCAAAAGTTCATCAAACCTAGCCATATATTTCTCAACTGTCATGTTTCCTTGCCTAAGGTTTATGTATTCTTTGTAGAGTTTATCCTGATAAGATAAAGGAAAGTATTTTTCCTTAAGTTTAATATTCATCTTTACCTAATGCTCTATAGGTGGTTGTCCTAATTGCAAAAGTTGTCGTTCTACATTGGTCCAGTATAATTTGGATTGACCTATCAATAACATCTTAGTAAAGTGTACTCTACGGTCCTTAGGCATCCTATAGAAATTAGATTATTGTTCTGAAGCAATGATCCAATTTATCAAGATTGTAGGGTTAAGACTCTCATTAAATGTAGGTGGGTCAATCTTAATTTGCTTAGTGATGTCATCAACACAGTATTCATGATGTGGGTTTTTATAGCTGGGCTCTATAAGGTCATCTCCTTGAAAATTTCTACGTAGTACCCTATTACGAACTGGCTTAACCTTACGAATGTTTTAAGCTTTAGGGTTCCTAGGTGAATATCGTTTAAGGGGAGAGTTATTCTCTAAATTAGGATTCTTGTCTAAGGTTCGATTTACAGTTTCTTCATTCTCACCTTAACCATCGGCTAACCTAGTAGCTTCTAGGACTTCTACTTGATTTGTAAGGATCATTAATTGGCGACTCATTGTACCACATGTGGTTGTAAGCTCATCCATCTTAGACAATATTTGACTTAGTTATTAGATGGAATTATCTTTTAGAGGTGAGTCATTCGGGTTTTTTCGGTATTGGATTTTTTTTTTTTTTGGGTAAGGGTATGCAAAGAAAAAGTTTTTTTTTTTCCAAGAATATAAGCTAATCTAGGCTTTGATACCAAAATTGATGTAGGACAATAGAAATGGTTTAATTTTTAAAAAAAAGAGATAATGTACTGTTGTAGAAAATAAATTAAAAAATCAAGTTAAACATGAATTATAAATATTCCAAAGAAAATAAAAAACCCTAGATTTAGATAATTCGAATTTGATAACTCTTGAATTTATCCTTGTCAATGGCTCTTGTAGTGAATGCTTCTATAATCCTCAAGAACTGATGTCATTATACTATAGTTAGACCTGTGTTCTCTCGGCGAAGAATCAATCAACGGCAATCAAGTTGAAGTTTCAATCGGCCTTCGTGCTATGAAATCGTATGAGCCGATTGACGTTAGCTGTGGATGGTGAGTATTTCCAATGTCAGGAAATCTTGAAACAACTGCTTAAGGGGATGCAGCCATGAACTTGATGTCGTATAAGAAACTAGGCAACTTATGCCTTTGAAGCAATATTATATTGCTTTATATGATCCTAAAATTGATGTTTTGCCTCATGAATTCGTGCTTTTCGATTAACGTATTCCCATCTGAGCTTCAATAATTTTTAGGACGAAGATTCTTTAACATCCACCTTTGGATGACGAGAACCTTTAGTTTGTACGCATAATTACGATTGTGATGAAGCGAATAAGATGGATGTAAGTAAATTAAAATAATGTGTTGTTGATCTCACACCACCAATGAAATTTTGATAGCCTTATACTATCGGCAAAAGAAGGAATTACTTTACTCTTGAAAGAAATCGATTTTATTCAACTCAATAATCAATTATTCAATTGTGCAAAACTCTAGAAAAAAATACTATTTATATATTTAATGGCTAAAAGATAAATCTCTTGAAATAAAAAATACTAAAAGATATTTTCAAATTTAAAATATATCTACTTGCTAAAAGATATAAAAATATATCTTATCCTAAAATAATAAAAATAATAAAATCTCAAATATAAAAATCATCATATTAAGTAGGACGATATTGTTACTCTAAACTTTTATTCATGTATTCATGGTCCCTCTCATTAAGAAATACACTTTCTAATAGCTTATAGAGGTGATATATAGTTTTCACCTAAGGGTAGTTTGTACTGATAAATTGTTATTGAGGGTTTTGGAGCGATATTTTTAATGAGGGCATGTGGGGGAGTTAAACACGTTTCAACGCGTTTACAACGTACCATTTTATATGCTTAGTGTGAAAAAATCAACCTTGGAAATGTTTCTAAATGAATACTTATATGTTCGTATTTGTTAACTAGCTCTTGGGATAGTATTATTTATGTAAAAAGCTATAAAATATTGCATATATTTACTCGTTTATTGAATGTAATAATTTCGTCTAGGAAAAGGTTTTGTTATTACATCACCAGTATTTATGAGTTCGTAAGTTAAAATATATTGGTTCTACATATTTTAATTTGACAAGACATCAAATTCGGAGGTCCCAAGTTGATGTTTATATAGTATTATTTGATTAATTTAATTTAATCATTTCGATAGATGGACTTAAATAATCACTCCAACTGACAAATCAATGAGAGTAAAAAGAATCAATATGCTTTGAATCTTGTATCTAAATTTCATAAATATAGCAATATGGTGAATTTGGAGATCAACATTCAAAAAAACATCCGCTCAATAGTTCCATATAATTTGAATTTTAGGATTTCCTAGAGTCAATGAGGTTATATTTTATTAAAACTTTTGTTTAGATTATAATTTTATATTAAAGTGTCAAGATCCTATATTATTTGTATTTACATAAGTTAATTTTATTATCACTCTTTATCCTTTTTATTTATAAGTATTTTGTAAATTTATTTATCTTTTTCAAATCGATAAAACTGGTTTAACCTAAACACTAAACACGTTTATTAAATAGGTTGAACTATATATATAGGTTTCCATAGATGATTAAAAAGTGAATCATATAATGAATTGTGGTTCTCCAAACAAAACCCTGTTTAGACACAAAAATAAAACACGATATAATAATATGAATTGTTAGCCCTCACTATCTTTGCCAAGACTTCAATAGATGCCATCTCAATTGTAAGGTTATTAAAATTTCTTCATAAATTACAAGAATAAAATTGAGATGATACATTTCTTAGGACAATTCTTGTTGTGCCATTGTGAATTTCCCAAAAACTTCTCCCACTTTTAAGAATTATTGTAGAATGAATCACTTCATCAATATGAGTAGACTTGGAAAGTGAGTTGAACCGATAGTTCACCGGCTGGTTCAATGGCTAGTGAATTGGTTGTCTCTTTTTTTTTTTTAATTCGTGAAAGTTTCCTTATTTTTTTTCTTATAATTCCTTTATAACCAATTCTTTGTAATTTTTTTTTTTGCACTTTGATTATCGGTATTTTTTTCATGAAATTCTTTTCCTTTTTATATTATTCACTTCAATTCATATATAATATGTTCATTAACATATATTATGTAGTATGATATACATATTATATTATATATATTAACAAAATTACATATATATTTTGCATATATTATACATGTAGTATATACATTTACAGTATACAACAATCCACATATGCACCAAATTTATAGACTTAAGCTTTTGCTTTATTGTGAAAAATGGATAAATGCATAAACTTAAAGGATGGCTATTGATGAATTTCAGTATTGCACAAGTCTAATGTATCACAAGTACAATATAAATTACAAATTCATTGAAAATCTAAATCACAAATAAAATATACATGCATGTGTAGGACACATCATGTGTACATGTTATGAAGTGAAATTATAGTGTCGTTAAAAATCTAAATTACATTGTTATGGTGCCTCTGAAACATAAAAGAAGTTGTCAATGTAAGGAGAAATTCGTAGAGCATGGGGAAAATTTTTATCTTGTTATTTTTAAGGTTACTTTGAATGTGTTTATATATTCGATAATCGGAATCAAAACATCATAGTTCAATATAGTTTTTTGGAAAACCTTTAATGTATTGGTCACTTTTAAATTAGATGAAAAGAAGCCAAGTTTACACGATTACCATTTTAGTTGTTATTGTAAAAAATCTCTAGAAAATACCTTAACTTTCATTCGTTTGCCACTTTAAAAAATCTTAAACATTTACCCCTAGCTTTGATAAAGAAACAAATTAATTATTGTTTTTTCAGTAATTATGAAAACATTTTTGAAATGTTTGTAATGGATAAAAAGGTGTTTTTAATCAATCTGACCTTGTGTACGAATGGGAGTAAAGCCCAACCTTGAGCTTTCGTTTGATCTGTTGAAGTCATCAAAGTTCTCATCTTCCTCAATTGATGTCCTGCATGACTTTTATTGCTTACACGCAACTTTGTATAAATCTTCAATGCTAGTGGTTGCTTTAACATTGTCAGTGGAGAGGGAGACTTGCTATACTGAATGCTTGTTCAATGGTCACCGTTGATACCAGTGCAGCGAGAGCTTGTTGAATAATGTGGGATAAGATTGGATAGCCCTTCATATGTGCTCTCTACTAACTGAAAATGTTAAAAGTCTTTTATGCCAACATTATTGCTAAACTCAAAGTTGGTGCTCAGGTAGTGTTGAAGCTCCATTTGATACCGATTAGACCTATGTTTTTTCAATTTTTGAGCAAGCAATTGTTCCCCCACAAATGAGTAAAAGCGATCAATGGGTAGTAATGAGGGAGAAACTGATGTTTGCCTACCATATGTGAATTGGAATTGTAAAAATAGTTCTTCTAGGTCATTTCTGGCCCATGTAACCTATGTTCATACATTTGTAGTATGCAAATCTTTTGTGTCCAATAATGAATCAATAAGATTACAACACACTTTGAGATTATCTTTTATTACATGAACTTTATATTGAGGGTCTAAAATAGTAGCAATAAGAATATAATAATATTAACGGCTAGTAACCATTTTTGTGCCATTTCAACTGCTCTTTGTTAAAGCTCGAGGTTTCCGTATGTTCAATCAAAACAACAAGAGTATTAACAACTTCCATCACAAAGTAGTGTACATTGAGCCTATAAACTTGAAAAAATGTTTTAGTAAAGCCATGAAAAACCTTAAGAACCTTAAGCAACTGATTACATACATCCTAATTGGTTGGGTGAATTTGTATTTTTGGTAAATGGTATATAACAAAGTTACACAAAAGGTCTTTATAAGATACTTTGCTTTGCAACATTTCATACTTAGAATTCCATCGATGTTGAACATCCTTTTTGAATTTTTTAAACCTCTTATTATTTTGGTGGCACTAGTCCCTTCATAACTTGTGCACCGAGGGCCTCCATCTGCTTTAATTAAAACATCAAGAATATTAATAGTTTTGATCATAAAGTAGTGCACACTAGGCCTGTGAACTTCAGAAAATGTTTTAGTAGAGCCATGAAAAACCTTAGGAACCTTAAGCAATTGGTTACACACATCTTAATTAGTTGGGTAAATTCCTATTTTCGGTAAGTGGTATATAACAAAGTTACATAGAATGTCTTTATAAGGTACCGTGCTTTGCAACATTTCATATGCCAAATTCCATCGATGTTGAATATCCTTTTTAAATTTTTGAGGCCTCTTATCATTTTGGTGGCAATAGTCCTTCCATAACTTGTGCACCGATGGCCTTTTGGTTATAAGTTTCACCAATTGTTTTATCAAGAACACTTTATTTTTCAGAGCAGACATTTCATTATTAACACATAAATTTAAAATATAACATATACATCTTATATGAAAAAACATGCCACCAAGCATTGGTTGATGCGGGTTTTTAAGCTCTTCAATTGATGTGTTGTTTACACTTGCATTATCAAATCCAATGGAAAAATTTTTTTCTAATCGATCAATACTCATATAATACTTATAATTCTATATATATTTTGTGTCGTGTGACAATCATTAAACACTGTAAGCTCTATTAACCGTTTGCCTAATTACCAGTTATCATATATCCAATGACAAGTCATGCCCACGTATGAACCATCCTGCTATTGATCATACCATATATATGCACAAATTAAGACCTATGTGTCTAAGGAAGCCAATTTACTTTCCAACTCCCACTTATCTTTATGGTACATTTCTTAGTTGGCTTTGCTTAACACCTTTAGGATTGAATGTTTCTTTTTCATATTTAGATTGCCATAGGATCACACTTGCGCTGAAAGATAGGGATGCATTTGCAAGATACTCTGGTAGGTTATACTTGTACCTCTCATGGTCAAACCTGAATAGTGCTTACCTTTGTGAACTAGAATCCCTGGTGACTTTGTGCTGTGATTGATCGGTTCAATTCGAGGAGCTTTTCTTTCAAATGTCTAGTTAACATCCTTTATCTATCACCTATTTTCCATACATAGCTTGTTGTGTAGTAATTGCAAAATACCCATGAATTCCCTTTGTGTATCTATACCTTTCCTGAAATGTCTAACAAATATTTTAGATTTGCTGGACTTATGAGGCTTTCCTATGCTTACGCCGCTACTGTGGTAGCCCATCATTTCCTATTTTGTGTGAGCCTTGTAAAATTACGTATAGGATTTCCTTAGCCTTACGTGTTAGATTCCGAGCAAATAATTTAAAGTGTACGTAAAATTTAACCAATTAGGGTAATATTACACGTATGAATCTAAGAAGTTAGACAATGACATGTTGCAATTGTAAAATGTTGAAATATAATAAAATAATATAATTTTAGCTAAAAATAGATAAGTTTATTAAAGTACATTATATTATAATTTACCTTGTGTAAATGTGTAAATTGGGTAACGGAAAATAACCAAACATTAGAGATAAATTATTTAGATATAAAAATTATAAAGTGGCCTAAAATAATATATAATACGTGTATCCCGGGTATAATTATTATATATATTTATGTACCCTAAAAATGCTTAAAAATACCTTAAACTAAGTATAATTAACTAAATAATTATGAGGAAAATCATAAAAAAATTGCTTAAAAATCAACAAAAACATCAAATTCACTCGTGTGAGGTGTGGACAACTCCCAAGCCAATTGTTGATGAAATAAACCACCCTTAGGACACTTAACAACATTGAAAGACTTTAGTATATAAGTTAAATAAGAGAGAAAACATCATATTTCATTCTACAACCTAGGTATTTACGCCAGTTCTCTCCAGAATGTAGTTTAACCTCTTAGGATTCTAGGAAAATTATAAAATTAGGAAGAACAAAGTAAGAAGAAAATTTTGGAAAAATGAGAAGAAAAATTGCGTAAACTGAGCTTAATCTGTGAACCCAAGTGCAAAGGCTACCTGGGCATGAATCTCCACCACCTCTTAACAGTGGAGGCAGTGCTTGGAAGTGCCAATAGGGTAGTGGCTGGAGGCCAATTTTTTCGGTGAGTTAATTTTGGTACTCGGTTCTTTGTAAAATTACAAAAATATCAAGTTAACTTTGAAAATTATAGAAACATTTATTTGTACATATTTTTATATATACTTTAAGGGGAAAATATTAGATTGAAAAATTTTTAAGTAAAGATAGTATTTTCTTAAGAAATTAAGCAAAACTGATCAATTTTCGAAATCGATTTGAATAACCCTATTTACATAGTTTCTAAGCCAAACTTTTTCTAGAAAATACTTATATTGCATGTGAACATTGTATGAAAAGATTTCCCACAAAAATGATTTCCATAATTTTTAGGGATTTTTGGGCCTTTAAATTGAATAAAAAATGCCACTTTCTTAAGAATTTTGTGTATGGAGATTGATGAAATCTTTGGTGTCAGAGGTTTATTTGGAACATATCCTATTATGAAGAATAATTTGGAGTTGTATGGTTTAAGTTAGAGATGAGATATAAGCAAGTTGATGAATATGGGTTTAAAGCATTAATAGGTAAGTATGTTGATTTGAAGAATTTGGTAATATAGTGTTGCTTGGTATGATAAACCTGATATATGAACATAATTTAATATGTTTATAATCTAGAAAATGATATTGGATGAGTTATTTTGAGTAAACTAGTAAAATGACACTATTTAGACAATTTTTTAGAATGTTGGTATATTAGAAAAGTGCGTTAATTTCTGGTTTAGAAATTTAATTAGAGAGTTGTATTGTATGAAATATTTGGCTAATATAGCATTCGCAGGTTAACTAGAGAATATTTAGTCAGTGAGATTGTTTTCAGATATTTCTTTAGAAAGTTCCTAGATAATGAAACTTGTTTTAGATATTTTCATAAAGAGTTATAGAATAAAAATTGTGTTAATACTATTGATCAGAAGGTTCCAGGGCCAAAAACTATATTAAGAGTAATGTTTAAAACCTTATTCAGAGACTTTAGTAATAAGTTAAAACTTAATCTAGGACATAATTAATCTATTTAAACTATATGTAAGACATTAAAAAGTAATTGTATACTTTCTATTTAGCAAAAACTAAAATATTTAAATTAATTGTTTAGGGACTTATGAAGGGATTGAGCACGAGAAGCAAGATTAACTCGCATTGACATTGGGTCAGTTGTAAGCCCCAAAGTTCAGCCAAGTGACCGTAAGATTGAACTTAGAATCCAAGGTTTAGGGCGATCGGCTAAAGGATCCGATCACACCTAAATTATAAACTATTGAGAGAAATATTAGTAAAAATGACCCCGTAAACTTAAATTTAAGAAAATAAATAGTAAAATAGGAGACTATAAAATTTTCAAATTTTAAGAAAAATAATTGCTGATTACTGAAAAGGCAAAAAATGTAATATAATAACTAATAAAATACTAGAGATAGATTATATGTATACTAAAAATTTTAGAATGACCAAAATAATATTTAGGAATGTTCACGTGTACCCCACATGTATTTACGTGTAGATAAAAATACGCGTAATTACCTAAATTGGTCGAAAACTAAGCAAATAATTAAAGAAAAATATAAAATAATTATGGAAAAATCAGAAAAAATCAGAAGAGGATAAGCTGATGCAAGATCAGGTCGTGGTCAGAAAAATAAAAATTGACCAATAAAAATTGAACAACTTAAAAGCCAAAAATCAAGGAAATTGGACAAAATCTTGTCAAATTAATGCATAATAATTACAAAAATCGTCTATAAATAGCAAGAAAAATTCAGAAGCTCATTTGGACAGATACAAATCAGAGAAAATTAGAGAGAGTTGAAAATTCGAGAGAAAATCCAGAAAATAAAAAAAAATAAGAAAAACTGTGCAGTTAAGGATTTTAAAAGGAACCCACACCAAACGAGGAGCTGGGAGTGGACGGCCACCACCACCACACGGTGGTGGCAGCGCCCAGGCCGGCCGACAAGGCCACGGCGGCCCTCGGTGGCCGGAGCCACCCAAATCGGTGAGTCCGATTTCCAGCCCGAATCTTGTGTAATTTTGTAAAAATAGTAAATATAATTATAAAATTATGAATTTTGTTATTCTGAGATATTTTTGTATGTAGTTTGTAGGAAAAATATTATTTTGATGAAATTATGTTCCGTAATATATGGTCCCTAAGAAATCGTACAAAACCGAGCATGTTTCGGTTTAGAAATAAATGACCTTAGGAGTGTAGGTTCAAGTCCAAAATTTTTCTGTAGATTACTTAGATGATATAGAACAGTGCTATGAAGTCCTTTTTCAAAAAATTAATTTTTGAAATTTTTAGATAATTTTTAGGCTCTAAAATGAGGCACAAAATGGGTAATTTAGGGTTAATTATGTAATTAAATGATTAATTTCTGATTTAGTGAATAATTACATGTTTTAGGATGTTAAGATCTGATGGAGTATGATACTTATAGCATTTAGGGTGTTAGATGTAATTATTAGGTTAATTATGTAGTAAATTAGTAATAGAAAAACATAGTAAATTATGAGTTAATTTTGTAAATTAGAATAATTAGGTGTAAAACCTGATCTAGGATGAATTTAGACATTTTGAAGTGATAATTTATGTTAGAGATGGTAATTAGGGTAATAGAAATATTAGAAATGCATTATGTGCATAATATGCAATAATGCATAATGTGTAATTTTTGAAAATATAATAAATAGAAAATATTAGGATAAAAATTGATATTATATAAATAATAGGGATATATAATAAATCTGATAAGAAACTTGAATTTATGTAATTATATGAAAAATGTAGGAATTTCTCACATCAGGAGTAAATTCGGTACACTAATAAGGATATAAGTGTACCGGGTGAAATAAAATACTGACTAGGGGTAATAATAGTATATAAGAGATCGGGAAGTAATGTGATTAATTTCACATTATAGATTGAAACGGATTTTTAGGGTTGGAATCTAAAACATTACTTAAAAATCGAACTAAAAACCTGGTTTAGAAATCGATACGAAAACCGAACCTGAACCTAACCCCAAACCTAGAATAATTATAAAAGACTTAATACCTAGATAATTAGGCATATTAAACCTTAAACAAAACCTAACAATAAGCATTATAGGATAAAACAAACTTATAATATTTATATGAAAAGCTGAAACCACGTTCGTGTTATAGGGATGATCGGCGATGGCCTAAGCAAATCGGACCTCGAGTGAGTGAGCGAGGAGTCGAGGTAAGTTGGGATTAATACGATGTTGTATTTTGGAGGCTTAAGATTATGCTTGGTTGTGTTTGTTAGATAGTTGAATGTATGCATGTGCTTGATTATGGGTGATGCCATGATTCTGTTTGTTGCTCTGCACATATTGTATGAAATGATTGATCACTCTAAACTGGACTTAATTAAATATCCGACCGGTAATTATAATCGGACATGCATTGCAACCCGTTAGGGGAACTTAGGACTCTCCGGCCAAATACCGATCCCTTCGGAAGGGATAGCGCAGGATTGCAAAATGGTCCCTTCTTCATCCTCAGTCGAACTAAGTGACAGGAGAGGAGGTTGCGGCGAGGGTGAAGGCAGTGGTTCGAAGGTAGTCGCGGGAGGAGCAAGGTCTCCATTACACAAGCCTGGGTTTGGTCGTGAGCTGTTGCATTAACGGCAACTCCTTAACCCGGATTAGAGCGGGCGTAATTTCTCTAATCTCACGACGGGCCAGACAACGTCGTGCGATGGCATTTGCTTGCACATGCATTGCACCTAATAAGTGATTGAGAACCTTGTTGTGTGTATGGTATAGTTTTAAGTCCTCCGTCCTAACTTATTGAGCTGTGGTTGCTCACATCCCTATAGACGTCGTGCAGGTGCTGGCTAAGAAGCAGCAGCAACAACTACTCTGAAGCTAGCAACTGCTGGATCCTGGGGAGTGAGGGAAAACATTGAAGAATCAACACATATTTTACTTTTCATTTCTGATTAATGTAATAACTGAATTATAGCGATTATATATAATTTTTCTCACTTTCTTAGGTAAATGATTTGTTTAAATTACAAATTATCTACTTCAAAGCGGGTTAGTCGTAGACGCCTTGTGTAGATCAGGTCTAAGATAACGGTTGTAAGGCCAACTTCTATCTTAGGATGGTTTACACGGCGGGGGCTGTTACGACTTTGCCGCTTCGGGGCGTGACATCAGTTGGAATCGATACTTAACGATATATTTGAGTATCATATAATGATACTTAAAGAATTAAGAGTGCTTGTCTGTGGTTGCAGCTAAATGGTTTGTACGTTTGCCATGGTGTGCTTATGCTATTAATTGATGAATGGGAGTTAAACTCTAAGTGTTGTTTTCTGCTGCTTGTGCTACTAATTGGTAAATGGGAGTTGAACTCCGAGTGTTATTTTCTGCTTGAGCATAACATGTATTATGTATATGAACTTCATTGCTTACTTTATAAATTGAACTAATCTTAAGACGCTTAAGGCTTAACTTGATATTCATGAAAACCTAATAGGGCTAATGATTAGGTTGTCAAATTAAATATCGATACATTCGTTAAGGATAACAAAAATATTATTTTCTTACTTTTAGTTGAACTAAGTGACAGGAGAGGGAGTCACGGTAAAGTTAGAATTCGTAGTTCGAATGTTGTTCAGGGATGAAGGTATTCTACATTGCACAAGCCCAGATTTAGTTTGATAGTATCGCATTGAAATTCCATAGAATCCAGGTTAAAGTGGACAGAATTACTTTAATTTTATAATGAACCAGTTAAACATTGTGAGATGCTCTATCATTTGTTTGTTGCATTTGCATTTAAATAATGATTGAACAATTATGTTGTTAATGTACTCTTATGACTATGTCCCTTCTTACTGATTGAACCCAATGATGCTTCGTTATTGTAATCTACAGGTTAATTTTGACAAGCTAGAAAGTGAGGCATTGAAGACTAATAAATGGGTCAATGTTCATGTTGTTTTTGTTTTTGTTTTTCTTTGGTGGAGGACTATAAGGTCTTCCTTTAAGATCTTATAATTTTCATTGACTTGCTGATGTATCTATGTTATATAGTGGGGTCTTCCTGTGAAGTTGTACCGTACTTTCAAAAGTCTTAAAACTTATGATGCATATATAAACTATGTAAAGGACTTGAACTATTTGTAAATATGAAAAACTATATTTTGTAAAGTGTTACTTCACATGTATTATATATCACAGGCGCCTATCTGACTGTTTCAAAGTTGGTTGAGTTGTTATTCATCTTATATAAACTATACTTATATTAGCAACTAAAGAGGATAACTTTTAGCTTATGTTGATTTATACAGTAAAGTTGTTACGATTCCTTGAGTTTGGGGCATGACATTCTGTCTCTAGAATTATTTCACTATCATCATCCTCCACTTCTTCTTCATGTAAGATATTCTCAATGGGACCCGCACTTACTCAT
The DNA here is from genome assembly GCA_024138015.1 of Lumnitzera littorea. Taxonomy (NCBI): domain Eukaryota; kingdom Viridiplantae; phylum Streptophyta; class Magnoliopsida; order Myrtales; family Combretaceae; genus Lumnitzera; species Lumnitzera littorea. The sequence continues at coordinate 32,570,591 of JAMXBB010000002.1, forward strand.
ACAAGTCGAAATCTTGGTAGAGATGAAATAATTGACTAAGTCATATATTTTGCCTTATCTTCTGTGAAGTCGTGGTACGACTATATGTTCACAAACTCATTAGAAGGAGATGCTTTCTTTCTTCCTTTTGAGCCTTTTTTCAAAACTTCATTGTTTTCGAATGATGAAGTCCGAAAAAAGTGATCTAGAGTGGTCTATTGTATGTTATAGCATGGAAGGGAAAAAATTATGAGAAAATAAATACTAAATTTGTAACATGTAGTGTCGATAGCAAATATTTTTATTATGAAGAAAAATTACGAAGAGCAATTTTTTTTTTACGAAGAAAATTACAAATAAATATGTACTAAATTTATGAAGAAAACAATATTATTTAATTTAAGGTATTGCAAATATATATTTTTTTTTTGTTGAAATTAACTTCTACAAGGAAAATTAGCACAATATCTAAATGAACAAAAAAATTTGACATGAAGGAACCAAAGAGGTAAAGTCATAGAGTGCAAAATATGTGATTGATAGCTGGATAGAACTTAGATATTGGAGACATGAAGAGCACAATGCAGATATTTGAATTTGCCGTGTAAAGAAATTAATGGCTTACCACATATTTATATTGCTTATTCGATCATTTGAATTTCAAATTATAGCTCGCCTGCTCCACAACTCCGTTAATTTGCTTCTTAGATTTTAGATTGGTAGGCTTTTAGTGTTCAGATGGAAACTTTTCAAACTTTCATTGTAACATTACATTTTCCTCTCAACTTCTCCATTGATTTTCAAATAGTGGACAAATTTTTTAGTGTTTTAGTTGGCAAATTTTTCATTACATTGATGAACCCTCATGCAAAGGGATAAGGAAAGGATAGAGCATTAGTTGACATAAGATGGGATGATGATGGGACTAGACTTAGGAAAGAACAAAAAAATAATAAGTCCCGTATACTTACAATTGAAAATGAGAAACGGAATGGTAATTGTCAAATTGTGGTAAAGACTCTTCACATGCCAACTACCTAGTTTATCACATATTTTAAATGGACATAGATTATTAGATTGTACTATGTATACTTCTAGATGCGATCGTGAATGGAACATGAAATGGATTGGAGCTTTCACCTCTCATGAAATTTTATACTTGCAAAGAATTGTATGTATATTTCTCAGTTCCACACATTTTTCCTATCACAAATATAAAAATTAAAACTTTGAAATGGTATATAGTCAGAATAAAATTACACGAGTTTAGTATAAGCCATCTAAGCCTAATTTCTAATCATTTTTCATCAATTCATTGTATCGACTTATCATTTTTATTTATGTAATTTATTAATTTTATAATAATAAATCATTAAAGGTACTATAAACTATACAAATATTATAAGATTTAAGATGGAAAAAGGGTAAAATGCATGCAAGAAAGGTATGTTTTCACTTCTTTTTTTTTTTATCTTTTTCATCTTTATGTTATAATACAACTATTTCAATATTATAAATATTAAAATGTCATATTATAATGAAAAGTTATCTTTTCTCTCTCTTTTTTTTAACTTATCACGAGGCGAGCGACGCCACCAATGACTTGCCAAGCCTGGTGTGTCAGAGGCTATGTCAAGTTCATTCTTTCTAGGCTCAGGCTGATTTGTTGAGCTAGCGGGCCAATAGGTGCAGTGAGTCAAAGGCCAAGCTAAGCTCATTCTTCTCGAGCTTGGATTAGTTTACGGGTCCAAATAGACTCTTTTTCAAGCGTAATTCAAACGAGCAAAAAGATTTCACACAAAGGAACCAAAGAAACAGAGTCATAGAGTGCAAAATATATAACTAACAGGTGGGCAAAACTTAGATATTAGAGACTTGGAGAGCAAAATGCAGGTATTTGAATATGCTATGCAAAATATGTAACTAATATATTTTAATTTACTTCTTTGATTTCAGATCGCTAGGATTTTAGTTTTTTAGGTGGCAACTTTTCTAACTTCCATTGTAACGTTGCGTTTTCCTCTCGACCTCTCTATAAATTTTCAAAAAGTCGTAGATTTTTCAGTGTTTCAGTTGGTAACTTTTCAATGTTTGAGTTGACAGATTTTTCATTACATTGATGAAGCCTAAATAGAATGGATAGGAAAAGGACAGATCATTAGTTGCCATGGGATGTTATGATGATATGATTAGACCTTGAAAAGGATAAATAAATAATGGGTTCCATATGCTTTGCCGGTTGAAAATAGTAAATGGGATGAGGATTGTTAGATTGTGGTGAATCACAAGCTAGCTTGTTTAATACATATTTTAAATGGACAGATTATTAGATTATATCGTGTATACTTCTAGACGCGATCAGGAATGGAATATGAAATGGATCAAAGCTTTCACTTCTCATGGAATTTTATAATTGTATAGGATTGTATGTATATTTCTCAATTGCATATATTTTTCCTAACACAAGCATAAAAATTAAAACGTTAAAATGGTATATGTTCTGAATAAAATTACATGAGCATAATATAAGCCATTTAAGCCCCCAATTTCCAATCATTTTTCATCAATTATTTGTGTTGACCAATTATTTTCATTTGTGTAAATTTATTAATTTTATAATAATAAATCAATAAAGACACTATAAATTACACTTAAAGATGAAAAAAGTGTGTAAAATGCACATAAAAAAGGCGTGTTTTCCTTCTTTTTTTCTAATTTATCTTTTATGTTATAATATTGCTATTTTAATATTGGGAAAAATAAAAAAGTATATTATAATGAAAAATTGTCTTCTTTTTTTTTTCTTTAGTTTTCCATGGGGCTTGCCGGCCTGTTGATTCAAGAGCCACCGAAGGTGCAGCCCGAGATGACCCGCTAGTCTATTCAGGTCAGAAGACGGGTCAGGCTTTTCTTCCCGGGTCTCGGATCGATTCCGGGCCTAAACCAGCTCTTCCTAGGTCTAAATATGGGTGGCCTTTTTAATACCTGAAGAGCATGTAGCTGGCAACAAAAACTTCTGTACATAATAATAGATTTGTGCTGTTGCACGATAAGATTACAGAGATGAAGATGGATATTTCAGTTTCCGCCGAAGGAGATCATCAATCATCTCTGGCGGTGGAGGAAATATCACGGGAAATGTAAAAGAGGAGAGGCGGTTGACAGTGCCTCAAGAAAGGGCAAATACAGAATGGGAGAGACCAAGGCTAATCAGTGTCCTGAATGGAAATAGGTCTTCAAAATTTAAAACCGACCCACATTTCCAAACTCCCAATTTTCATTCAAGTCGAAGTACTTTGTTTTAGGACCATGAACCATGTGTATATTGTACGTACTCATTAGCATTCGTTCGTGTAGACATTTCCAAGGTGGTTTCTCAAAGGGGCACCTTATAATCATGTACTCGATTTATTACGTATACACCAAATCCTTCATGTACTTTACAAATCCTTACTAATGGTAGTAAGTAGGTTCCAAAAAAGATGCTCAAAATCCTTCATGTACTTAAATAAATTTATATGCCATGTGTTGGAATACATGGATAGTGGGCGGTAACAGAGTACAGCCCATGAGAAAAGAGAAAGAAATTTACTATGGAAGGTTTAAAAACAAAAAGAAACAACCAGTAATCAGGCAGTTGCAATTCCTTTGGCCTCTATGAGCCCTCCATGAGCATTCTGCGCACATTGACAGAACACATTTGCAGTTAACCTATGGTAGGACAGAACATATTATACCATCTTTTAGACATCCACATCAGCCGGAAAACTAGAATGGTAACAGCAAAATTGAGTCCATGATCCAAATGGGCAAAGTTTGTACTTTCATTAGACAAATCAAATCTAACAGGTGCACATAATTATCAAACAATAGGAAGAAACCATCCATCTACTTGATCTTCTTCTTTGGCCTTAGCTGCATAACATAAACAGCTAGAACTTATTGACAAGGCACAGACACGATGCATAAGCAAATATGTTTAACATGTGAAGGAAAAAATAAAAGTACCTGATTGCTGTGGCCACACTTTTTCTTTCTGCAGTTTACAGCTCTAGGGTGCAGGCGTGCATAGCATCTAACAAACATTAATTACATGAAATAAGGATATGAAAGAAAATCACCAGAAAAGGATCAAGCAAAATCAAACGCTGTTATAAGAATTAAGCAAAATCTAACACTGTTATATTTAATCAAACAAACATGAAATACAATTCATAATTTAGAATTGTTGTACTAAGAACAGCTCATTATTAAACATTGAAGGATTTCCACAAAAATTTCTTCAACCAAAGGATGAATTGATCAATAAAGAAATAGAATATGTTCTAACACACTAGACTGAGGCTTCCTCTTAAAAAAGAGGGTAGTGTACTTAAATGCATAACAAAAGCTTAAGAAAACAGACAAAAAGAAAGAGGAGGGGGCTGGGGTGGGGGGTGAAAGATTTATGATGTACGACCCATGAAAATCAACTGAAAAAACAGAGCCCAGCTGACAAAGTTCAAAGGGAAATCACTTTAGGGAACTCGGATGCCCTCTGTTGCACCAAGACAGCAAAAGAGGGTTCAACAGATAGTCCCATTGCTTGCAATTGCAATGTGACAACTGGCTACAACAAGGAAGAAACATATTGGCTACCAAATCCATCAATTTTGGGTGGGGTGGGGGGAGGGATATCCCAAATGAGACAAACTATTTTTGTGTGCATGGGAAAAGAAAGGATCTATCAGTGATGTCATAGATAAATTTTATACCACTCAAAGACTATATAAGTGATTCAGCATATAAAAAATGACAGAAAACTTGCAAAGTATTAAACAAAGATAGTAAATAAAATTAGCAAATAAATCAGAATTTGAGTGTGTCATCCTGAGAAAATCAACTGAATATTTATGAAAACCAGTTGACAAAGTTGAACAATGACAATCGTTATAGGGAACTTGTATGACCACTCACGCATGGAAACGGCGAGGAGGCTAAGTCAAGCCCCATGAAATACCGTACAATTACAATGCGATACATAAAGCCAAGAGACCCCTCAAATCAATTAACACAAAAATTCTAATTTTATCCATGCACATCCAAGCACATAATAGAAATTGTAAGAGAAAGGAACTAACTTGCGGCAAATCATCTTGTCTTGGTTGTACTTTCGAGCCAAAGCCATCAAAGAAGGCTCGATGATTCCTCCACGAAGCCTTAAAACCAAGTGAAGTGTAGATTCTGTCACATTGAAACACAACAAAAAAACTTTCAAATTTACTACATAATCACTCAATCATCATCATTACACAATAACGATTTTCTCAACCTTAAGTAAAGGACTTGTGAACTATACACTGCCTACCTTATTTAAGAGAAAAAGTGTGCAATCTATAATGCACTGATTACAGACTTCATGACAGAGATGTACACGGAATATTCTCTTTTAAGTTCTTAACTAAACCAGATGCTTACAGAAACGATAATAACAACAACAACAACAATAATAACAATTGGAAACAGAAGAGGAATATAAAATAAAAAAAAAAAAAGAAAAAGGTAAAACCTTTCTGAATGTTGTAATCAGCAAGAGTCCTTCCATCTTCGAGCTGCTTCCCAGCAAAAATCAACCTCTGTTGGTCGGGAGGAATTCCTGCTCATTCATTCGCTAGGTCAATCTCAGTGAGACCGTATCAAAATCCATCATATCATTAAAAAGAAGAAGAAGAAGAAAGTGGCGGCGTCTGAAAGGAACAATACCCTCCTTGTCTTGGATTTTGGCCTTGACATTGTCGATGGTGTCACTGCTCTCGACTTCGAGAGTGATGGTCTTTCCGGTTAGGGTTTTCACGAATATCTGCATTTTGACTTCCCCAGCTCCGAGGGTGACGGTGTGGGTGTTATCACGGAATTTATATACGCTGTGTCTAGGGTTTTGGTGTGGGTGACCCTTGAGAGAGAGAGAGAGTGCGCGCGCGCACAGGATGGGCTTTAGTTTAGGAGCCCTACCGAGAATTAGCTGGGCCATGTCGACTGCATGTATTCAACATCAAAGGTTATTATCTAAACTTTCAATATTTTTAATTTTTAATATTCAATCAAGTTTTCATTTATTAAATTTACTATCTCCACTTTAATTATTGACTTATACTCAATAATTTTTTTTTTTAGGTAAGTAAGCAAATTCATTGATTTAAGGAAGACATATAGACCCATTAAAACGCAAGGTTACAAGACAAAAAGCTCCAAAACAAAAGGAGCAAAGAAACTAGATACAACCATTTAAGTGAGGACACTGAAAAAATACATAAGAAAGGATTTCTTTACCTAGAGAGCTCGATCCAGGGATGGGAGACCCCTAGTGGATAGAATTTCTAACTCGCTCGATATAGTAAACAACTGCTAATATAGTTACTCTCCAACTTATAATGAGAAGAGAAAAGGAGGATACAGTCACTATGAGTCCTTAGGTAAGGCCTTTCCAAGAGTGATAAGAAAAAGGGCCGCCAATAGCATTGATGACCTTACACCAAATTAAAGAAGAATAAGGGCATTGACATAATAAATGGCGATGGTCTTTAGCATTTCCTATGCAAAAGAAAAAATCTGAAGATACTACAATCCCTTAAGAAATCATCTTGTGAGGGTATATAACTTTTTAAGAAAATCCATTAAAAGGATGAAAGAATGTTTAAGGATGGAATGTTTGCACCAAACTATCTTATTATAAAATACTTGCTGTTTATGTGGTGTAAGCAGCTTGTATGCACTTTGAATGGAAAACTTATTGGAAGGAGCATGAGCTCATGTGAAGGTATTCGCATAATTAGGGGATGGAGAAATATGAGGAAGAATGATAGAAGAATTCCAAAAAGATCCTTAAGGGAGGCTTCATTGATCATTCTCAATTATAGAGCATAAGCGAGCACTAAGAGGAAGGTTTGATAGGCGAAGGTCAAAAGGTCCATTTAGTAGCCAAAAGTTGAACCATAGAGAAATGTTGAGACCGTTTCTTACTTGCAAACGATAAGCGAAGGTCAAGAAGTCCATTCGATAGCTAAAAGTTGAACTATAGAGAAATGTTGAGACTGTTTCCTACTTGCAAACAAAAGAGGAGCCTAGCAAGTTGTCTAATCTTGAGCAACTTCTTCCAATTCTAGGAACATGAAGATGGAACTCGGGTTGTCCAAAAATTTTCCCCTTTTAAAAGAAAGGTGCTCACCCATTTTGATCATAAGCTGGAATGATCTTCCTTGCACAGGTTCTAAATGTGCTTGAGTTGTGCAGATGTGTTCCAAAACTCTAGATTTGGGATCCCTAAGCCTCTTTTGTTTTTAAGGGTATAAACATTCTCCCACTTCACTTTAGCCATTGAGTTGTGCAGATGTGTTCCAAAGCTCCCTTGATCATTGGTTAGCAATAAGAGACCTTCAAGTTCTTCCTCTTTAGGTAGGCGCAAGAAAAAGTGCAACAAATCTCCTCTAGGATGTCTTCTTCATCACTTAGTTCCTCCTGAACTTCCTAAACACTTTTTGTTTGAGTTATAGAAGCTTCTTCTTTAGTTTCAGGCATGACAGATGAGGTGTCTTCTAATGAAGCTAGAGATACCTCCTGATCTTGATCTTTACCCATCATACAACAAGCAATGTCTATAAGTGTAGCCTGAACATCCACTTCATCTTCTGCAAGAGCCTTGGAACTTTGGTCATGACCTAAGCGAGGTTTAGATGGAGAGAAAACTTCTTCACTAACCTCTTGTTCTTGAAACTTTGGGGAGTTTGGTGAAGAAAGCTTACTAGTGTTGACCTCTTCCTTTGCTTGCTTGCCTTTGTCCTTAGTTGAAATTCATTGCCATTAATCTTTACTTATGTTTGAAGCCCTAGCAAAAAGATAGCCTTTTTGGTTCACTATGTAAGGGTAGATATGACTAAAAACTTTACAAGTAGGGCATCGTTGTAGGACTATAGGCACTCAATTGATAGTTTAGCTAAGGATCCATTTGATCATTCCACCCTAATGAGAGAGACTAACTCTTCTCTCGCGTCAATCTCCATAAGCACCCTAGCCTAATTTGCTCTACTTTGGCTAGCTGTGAGGGAATCAACTCTTAAAGGAATGCCTATTCCACTAGCCATATGACTAATGCCTTCAGGGTTAAGAAACTCACAAGGAATGCAGTTGAAAGTTGTCTAAACTAGAATATTAGTGGGTTGAGGTTTATCCAAAGACATACCTTTCCTCCATCTTTGTAGAATCAACGGCTTATGAGCAAAGAACGAAGTTTTTTTTAGGATAGGGGAAAGATCAAAGTTGCTAGCAAATTGGAAGTGGAAAAAACCCTCACTACTTCCTATGACCCTAAGGATCCCAAAATCTTTCCAAGCCTACAAGATGGATTGCCAAAATCTTGCACCTTCATCTTCTACATCTTGAAGAGTGAAAACTTTAGGGATGGCTCCTTTGTAGATAGGAGGAGCAAACTTAAGCTTAAATGTAGACTTCGATACATTGGAGGAAGAAGCATAAGCTTAAGTAAAAGATTTGTTAGGAGCACCTTCAACGACAAGGGAAGAGTATACAACAACCATTTGGTATTTTTCAGGGAGAGAATCCTTCTCCACTTGGTTCATAATACCATTAATCTCCTCTAAAGTGGTATTTCCTAAAGAGGAAAAGCTATCTACTGGTGCAAAAGAGGGGGCAACCAAGGTTTACTTTTTGTTGGGTTCCCAAGTCTATTAAAGATAGAGTTAAACTTGTCACCTCTTTCACTTGCTTTGAAATTATTACTTTTGTGTAAGGAAGGTTGCTTTTAACGAAAGGTATGTTGAGTCCTATTTTGGTTTCCTCAATTTAACATATATCAAGCCCAGTTCGTTGAATATAAATTACTCGACATTAAATTAAAGAAATACTTTTCTTAAATTTTTTTTTAAAAAATGGAGTCGCCAATCAGTTCAATTGATAAAAAATGAAATTAGTGTTTTTGGGTAGGCAAATCCTAATTTGACCATTAGTTTACAGATATTCTAAAAAATTTGATTTTTAGAAAATTAAACCAGAAAAATTGGATTTGAGGGCTAACCTATTAAGATTAAGTTACCATGTAAAAACTAAAGAAAAAATTAATGAGCTTTATTTTTTTATAATTTCCTAAAAACACTAAAATATATCTAAATATGCGAAAGACAACTAAAGTAAATTTTTTATTATAAATTTTCACGAAAAAAGGGAAATTTTTTTTTTAATATTTTAGACAGTTGCCGTAAATCGATATCAAACTAGCCGTACTTCTTTTTTTATAAAATATTTAGTGGTTAGGTTATTTCTCTTTCGAAAATTGAGTTAGGTTTATATTTATTTATCAATTTATTATTATTTTTATTTTAAAAATACCTAAGAAATTTAATTTTCCCGAATTAAAGAAAATCCTAACTAACTAAATATTTTTGAAAACTCCGGTTAAGATTTTTATTTTTAAAACCACTATATGTTAAAAAAATATTTTTTCTAAATCCTAACTATAAGATTTATTAAAATACACTCTAAATACTTATCTCTTTGCGTATCTTTTCTAAATCTAAACTATTAGATACGTATTTCGAGCATCTCAACGGCAAGATATGTATATTTTTTTAAAAAACATAATTTTATTAAAAAAAAAAACACAATTTCTCAATTAACTAAATTTATTAGAAAACTCAATTTATTTAAAAAATATCCAACAATAAAAATAATAAACCTGCACTAAAACAAAAATTAATTAGTAAAAATAATTGAATTAAAATAAAATAAGCAATAAAATGAAATAAAACGATTTTTACCATTGCTCGTGATGATCATGCGTTAGATTTTGTCTACAAAATTGGATTGTTGGATATTTGAATTTCGTCTAAAACTTCGGCTTGAATTTGGATTGGTTTCGGATTTCGTTTGGACTTGGCTTGTGGAATTAGCTTTGCATCAAGAGGCTTCGGATTGTTGCAATGTGGAATTGGCGTTGGATTTGGATTTGGATCTGGATCGTCTTCAGATTTCGTTTGGACTTGGAATTAGTGTTGGATTTGGAGTATCAGGGAATTCAGGGATTGGAATTTTGAAATTGGCATTGCATCGGGGGTTTAGAATTGAGGATGGTGGAAATTGGCTTCGGATTGCTGGACGGTAGAAATTTGGAATTCGAAATTACAGACGGTGGAAATTAGAGTTTGATTTGCTAGACGGTGGAAATTAGGAATTCAAAATTGCTGGACTGTGGAAATTGGGAATTCGGAATTGTAGATAGTGGAAATTGAAGTCGTTAGGGGAGTTGGATGTTAATTGTAGGAATTAAAAAACGTCCTTAACATTACGTGTCAATTAGCTATTTATAAACCCAAAATTAGATCTTTCGTATTGAAGATAGGAAAGATACGATTACGATTACGATTACGATTACGATTACGATTCTTTAAAAATTTACCTTATTTTTTAGAAACCCTATTTAATTTGGGCTTTCTATTTTTTCAAGGCCTGATCCGACTCAATTAGAGATAGCTTAATAACTTATCTAATAAATCCTAAATCTATTTTAGCTCAATATAAATTAGATAAAAATCTACTTTAAATCGAACTGAGCCAAAATTATTTTAATAAGGCTCAATTCTTAAATGACTTAATAATTTAGTAAATTAATCACACACTGTTATCCAATTTAATACTAAAGGATCCGATGCCACTTAGCTCGGCTTGGCTCGACTCAACTCCACTTGACTCGATACGCTTCGACTCGACTCGACTCGATATGATTTGATACAATACTACTCAACTTAACTTTTGACTCGACATGACTCAATATAATATGACTCAATTCTCTCTTCTTCTTCTTTTTTACTTTTAATTTTCGTTTTTTAATTATTTTCTTATTTTTTTGTTTTGTTTATTTTTATTTATTTCTCAACCTAGCCCAACTAACGAAAATAAAAAATAGCAAAAATGAGGTGTCTACAGGGTATCAAAAAATACTTTTGTTTATCCCTTGTCACATCACCTTGCAAAAATACCTTAAGATTAGCACCGTCAATAAACTCAATATGCCCCAAAGGAAAACTAATAGTGGGAGTTCTATCTAGAGAACATTGGGCGTTGGAAGGGGACTATCGGGAAGTGTTTTTCGCCGTGGTAAGGTGTAAAGAAAAGAAAGAGACAAAAAGGAGGGCAAGGAAGATAGAGGGAAAGAAAACATGTTGGGTTAGAACTCAAGAAAAGTAGTTTCTTAAGAAAAGTTGAGGGGGCTCTCTAGAGAGAAGAAAGAGCATTTTCTCTCTCAATACATTAACTAGTTAGTGCTACTCAATAAACATTTTATCGTATCATCTTTCTTAAAATTATGAAGGTAGCAATTTTGATAAGTGAAAATTTTAATTAGTATGATATTTAATAATTTCAAACTTTAAGTGTAAAAATTTGATAAACAAAAGTTTAATAAGGTATAATATTTAACAACTTTAAATTACATAAGTAAAAATTAAAAAAAAAAAACTTATAAAGTTGAAATATTGTTTAAAATAACCCATGTTCTATACGAGGAAATCTCGGAAGAATGGCCGTCAAGAAACGGTATAGCTTACAGATAGAGGGTCGAACTTTATCATTAATAATATTTTATTGTTTTACATTATGTTAATAAAAAAAAAATAGCAAGGCCTTTTTTCTTTTCTTCTCTTACTCTTTTTTTTTTTTTTTTTACTTTCCTCTTGAAATAGTATTATAAAATTGAAGTAAATGAAAACTAGTTAATTTTCCTAAAAGAAAAAGGATACAAATGCTAATAAGCTGATGACTTACCTAGTATTGATAAATAACGAGAAGAGATGCTGATAAAACCCATAAAAAATTTTAAGGAATAGTAATACTTTTTAGATTTTGTAATCCAAATGGTACATAGACAAATGAGCCAACTCTTATCAAATATATAATTTTAAATGGACCTTTTCAACATCTTTTCTCATAATTTATCAATTTTCTTCATTTCAAAACTAACTGTACTAAACTTAGGTACAGTTTGGGTTAAGACTGTGACTCAGATCGAACCCGCCCTGGTGAGTCTATGACTCGGACTCAGACTCGGACACATCTCACGGGTCTGACCTACCATGAGGAACTAGCGAGTTGGCGGGTCATTGCGGGTCTAAATTGAAAACCCGTCATGACCTGACGGGTATGACCTGTCTCAATTTCGCAGGTCAAATCGTGTGACTTTTTTTTTTCTTCAAATATTTCCACTTTTCTAAGTGTAGAAATTAAAAAAAAAAAATTGTTCATTTAATAAGTTGTGGTAAAACTTGTTAATATTGCCTAAAATTATTACTTAACCTATACACAATCGCCTAATCTATATAATATATTATTCTCTTAAGTAACTTTTTTGTCTTTAACTTCACCTGTATATTCACTTCACATGGAGTACCTTTTTGCCTTTCACTTCATATGCATATTCACTTCACATGGACTCTTTTTATACCTTTAACTTCACTTGCAAATTCACATGGCCCACTTGATGTACCTGCACTTTGAAATTAAAAGTGGACCATAATTGAGGAGAGATAGAGAAATAAATGAGATAGACTTCAAAAGTGAGATGTGATTGAACAAGGCAGATGAATAATATACATGTAGAAGAAATTATGGATAGGAAATCGTGAAGGATACATTGCAAATTTAAATTTCAAAATAGAAAATTATTGCTCTGAAAAGCCTGTCAACTAAGTAAACATAAAGTTTGAAAAGTTGTGAAAAAAATTGACATTATAAATGCAGGTGAATGTTAGAATTTAGAAAATACAGACTCTATAAATTGGAGAATTACATTCGACTTAAATACGCGATTTTTTCTACTATCTGTTTTACACAACACAACTTTACTATTCAATATGTTTGATTTCTCATTCTAATATAATAGTGCCTACATATATTTACTTTCACATCCTTAGCTTGTATTAATTTTTAACACATAAATTCATATTAATTTTTATTTTCATTTAGCAACCTATATTTTTAGATTATAACAAGTTTTTTTTTTTTGCAACGTTACGGTTAAGAGCACTAATAGCGGCAAAGGTAAGGCACAAGCATCATCTAATGCCCCTATGCAAAACGTGGAGCTTGATTACGATTTCCAAGACTTTATACAAGATCGAGCTACTGATATAAAGCAAAGTTCTCTATTAGGGTTTGAGCAAATGATGCTTATGTATAACTTGGATGCGGATGAAAAGGATGCAATTGAAGAAGAGGAGCAACATGAGCGAAAGGTAGAAGGCCCTTTGGGTATTGGAGGGGAATCTAGCAGTAAACCACTAAGGCTACTAAAATCATATATATTTACTAAACATTTTTGTAAAGTTATAGGTAAAGATGGAAATATTCGTGCATTTTGTAATTATTGTAACAAACACTATGTATGGAAAACTAATAACGAATATGGAATATTGAGAAAGTATATGCGAGGAAAACAGCCAATGGAGTATGGCTTAGAGAATACCCAACAGCAAATAGTAAGGTCAACTGCATCATAAAGGTGTGCGTTGTTCCATTTTTCCGAGGAAAAGCAAAAGGAAGATTTGTGTAAGATGATAGTTGGTACGCATCTCTCTTCTAAGGCAGGTAGTAATCCATTTCTTGTATCATATGAATAAGAATGATTAAATCCCATGGCTCAATTGTTTTCTTCACAAACATTGCGTAGAACAAATATTTATCTTTACTACGCTGGCAAGCGACAACTTGCAGCTATGCTAAGCACTCTTGACTCGCATGTTTCCATCTATGCCAACATATGGATAGATAGATGAAATCAGAATACATACATTGGGGTTACTTGCCATTGGGTGGATGAAAAGTGACAGCTACAAAAAAGGTTACTTGCGTTATGAAAATTTAATGATCATCATATGATGCAAAATATTTATGCCATTTTACCAACTATTCTAAAAGAATACAAGTTGAGCAAAAAAATATTTTTTATTGGTTTTGATAATACAGTAGCCAACACTACATTAATACTAAAGCTACAAAGACTATGCCAGCACATACTCGGGGGCACATTCTTCCACATTTGCTATGCATGTAACATACTGAATTTATGTGTGAAGGATGGTTTGTCTTGTCTGGATTTCAAAATTTGTCCCATTAAATAAGTAATTGCTCAAATTTTAAACAAATCAACGATCTAAAAGAAATGGATGAAATTTTGCAAAACTGTTGGGAAATTCCCAAAAATATTCAAAAGAGACGTACAATATAAGTGGAACTTAATATATGAGCTCATCCAAAGTACTATCCCATTCAAAGATGATTTGTGCCGATTCGTCGTACAACATATTCAAGAGGTTTCACTATACTCAAGTGATTAGGAATATTGCATTAAGTTACTTGTTATATTAAAAAAATTTTATGATTGCACTAAGATATTTTCACAGGCATACCAGCTTAGCTCTCATTTGTTTGTTATGGAAGCGATAAACATACTAACTACTTTGGCAGATGTACATTATGATCCACTCTTATAGGAACTTATTAACAATATGGCTTCTAAAAGGTTGATTTATTATACAAAAATTCTTGATATTTATCTCCTTACCACTGCATTGGATCCTCATATTAAAATTGATGGTCTCTTTGATTATATAAATATTTATTACGGTGGTCAAATTCTGGTGAGTCCATCGCCCCACATTACTACCTAGCCAGGTAGTGTTAACAATTTACCTATTGTGGATTGTTTGCTATCACAAAGATTGAAAAGGCAAAGAAATGCTGGTGGGGCTTAATGGAACTTGAAAACTATCTTAACATAACCTTTGAGTTTGGCGACAGTATTCACATCCGAGACTTCAATGTCATTGAGTGGTAGAAGAGGCGTGCAAAAACATTTACAATTCTTTCTTGAGTGGCAAGACATATCATCACGGTTCTAACATCAATAGTTGCTGTTGAACAAGCTTTTAACACGGCTGGACTATCATAGAGCATCGCTATTGATAATAACTGTAGAAGCTCTTACATGCGTTAAAGATTAGGCAAAAGTAAAAAGGCAAGTACAAGAACCATATAGGACTATAGGACATCTAGTGAAGATGATAAATACTTTGGTGATTTCAATTCATCGGGTGGAAGCACAGCAGAATCTACATTAAAGTATTAATGAGGTGAAAATGATTATTTGTCTTAAAGTTTATTTCTTAAAGTTATGATACTTAGCAAAAATTTCTTCATAATTATAAAATAAATAAACAGATTGTTTTGAAAATTAAGATACCACATTTAGCATTTTGAAAATGTCACACAAAAAAAAAAAAACTTAAAAAAACTTTTAGGATATTTTGTTAATACAAATAATCCAATTAATCATGTAAACTTAAACTTGTTTTTTATATTAAAATTGACAAACACACTAAATTTTTTTAAAAATAAATTTCAAACTATAAGAGTTTGATTTTAGCTAGTGAATATGTAAGCATTTACAAAACGATCTTAAAATGTGAAAAAAAAAATTTTCCCTACATTTTTGTTTCGCTAAGCAATATTATAAATCTTTACTATTTTTGTTATTTTCTAAATTGTAACATATCATTTTATTTTTTTATAATATCAATGTATTATATAATCTATAATATCGATGAGTAAAATAAATTATTATTTTTCTATTGTACGTTACATTGTTAATATATATATATGTGTGTGTGTGTGTAGCTAATGTTAATATTTATATAAAGGAAAGCAAAAAAAAAAAAAAAGAAGTTCACAAGTCTAGGAATTGGACCATGACTCACCAGTTCCTTGGACCCACCCCTGTGAACCAGCTCCCACGGGCTGGTTCCGATTCCTCACTTTTGGACCCGTGACCCAGCAAGTTTAGGTCCGGGTCCATGGTGGTACAGACTCGTGCCGGTGTCTAAGCCGTAGCATGATCAGTTACCCTATCCTCTTTCTCTAAAAACTTCGCACACTTCTGACTTCAATATTTTCCCTTATTATATTTTTCCCTTTGCTGCGAAGCATGAGCAACAAAGCACGACAAAGATAGAAAATCGCCCGGAGAGCAAGTACTTGACAGAGAGAAGGAAAATAAATAAATAAATAAATAAAATGAAAAGCAAAGACAAACCAAGTTACTCCAGAGTAGCATATCATACGTGTGCTTCAGCACCTACACACCGCTCCAAGGGTCACGTTAAAGAGGAAAAACATGTGAAGTCCAGATTCACCATTTCTCAACCAATCATGGCCTAGTCTGGCCCATAAAAATAAATAAAAACAAGAGAACCTACATGACCAGTAAAAAGAAAAAAAAACAGCATAGTTCATGGAGGAACCAAAAGCCCCATCAAGAACAATCCACCTTATGCAAAAATACATTTTACTTTTTTTGGCATACCAACATCTAGATGACTCAAGCAGAGAGATTAAGTGAATTCAGTAGTTATTGGCAGCCAGGAAAATAGCATCCCAACGAATTGCCTGGAGAAAAAATTGGTTTAGAAAGTAAATAGAATATTTTGTTTGTGTTCTCTCTTTTTTGGCTAATTGAACAGCCTATACGCAGCTGCTGGATAACCAATAATATCCCCAGTCAGTCCAAAATAACACTTAAAGTGAAGCCATTTTCGAAGCCATGATGTCATGAAGTCCCTTTGGATTGTCCACATGTACCCAATGTCCAGCATTGGGAAGAACATGAACTGAAACCTTTCCTACATTTTCATCTCTTGTGAGGCTAGAAAGGTCTTCAAGCTGTTCAATCACGCTGGATTCCCACCGATCACTATTCTCTGCACGCACAATTGCTATCTCCATCCCTTTTGGTGGGTGCTCCAACAGAGGCCAATAGGATGTTTCCCTTAAAAATTATGAAGTCATCAGACCAAAACAGCAGAGAAGATCCTTCAATAATTAGAAGGTACAATAAATTTTCTTTACCCATATGAATTAAACATCTTGATGGCGCCTTCTAGGTTAAAAGTCCACGTTTCATAGTCTCCAGATTTCTTCAGGTTGCTGCCTATCCACTCTGAAAAGGATTTAGAGAAGCCAAGTTCAAGCATGTGGTTCACAAGCCACCTAAGGCAACAACAACCTCAAGATTAGTAGCTACACATAATCACTCAGCTAATGATGATGCACATTCAATGTGAAGGCTTTTTAACTGACAACATAAAATTCACCCAGAACCAGAAGCTAATTCAGTATATCATGAAACTAAGTCATAAAGCGAATTTTAGTACAAGGAAGTTCATTGGTGTGAACTGTTCTATCGAACCTTTTCACTTTTTGAGAGATTAAGTCTTATGGTGAAAAAATATCAGCTTTACCCATTGGGTTTTGAAAGGCAAAATAACCTAACTCTGGTCACTCGCAGACCATTTAAGCAACTTCTGTAGATGAATAGCTATCCTTAACTAAAACATTAATCTGAAATTAAGTTCGCATATGAAAAAATAAAATAATCCATTTTCATCCACAGAGGCACAAAAAAATCTTTTCGGAACAATTTTGAAATTTTGGATTGGTACAAAGTGGGAACTAATTTGGTGCAGCTATTCTTATGTAAATTTTGGGTCATTAAGTATCAGTAAAGCCAGGGAGTTCATACTTCCTTGATGGGATTAAAGAAGGTAAGTTCTGCAATGTCTTGAGGACTTTCTCCACTTCTCCATCACTTTTATCGGTTTCTACTTTTCCAGGCATTGAATCCAGTACCCACAGCTGTTCTGCATCAAGAAATAGAGGAAGATTTACCTACCAGCTTTGAAATGTTATGATGCACCAAAAGTGACAATAAAATCAGCTAATTCGACATTCAGTCTGATTCAACTTCCCTTAGACATTCTAAATAAAAAGCTTATAACACATAAAGGCATATCATGGCATTTCAACAGGATTTACTGACAGTCTTCCCAGAAAACCATGGAATGCATTGTATATCGAACTACCTAACCTATTCTAGATCCCTAAGAAAATGATGAAAACATACAGACCAGAAAATAACTCTTTTTTGAGTTTGAGGATTCTAGTCATAAACACAGGGTGGGGAAAAAAAAGAACCATAAATGCCAACATGTATACACATGTCAATACTGCCTACTGGAATTGTTTTTGAATAAGAAATATCTGATACTTCAGCAAGGCAGAGTCTGGTTTACAATCCAATAATTCATCATATATCCATTTAGCTTCATTGTTTGGATATAAAGTTCCTTATCCCTCCACATATAGTATCATATAAACAGTATGTTCTGCAGCTTGTATGACTAGGACATAAAATTCTAAACAGTATAGCAAATTGTTTGTCCACATGACTTCATAGTTTCATGTTGTTTGTACAAGGAAAGGACCTGCTTGAAACCATGGAACTGCTTTTACATTTAATTGAATCTCCTAAGTTCAGCTCCCTTATATTTATGGTGTTTAATTTGGTAAGAAAGAGATTGCAAATAGCCATAAGCATTTTGGTATCTTAGACAAAAAATGAAGTGCAGCAAACCGGCTACTCTGTTGTAAAGAGCTGCTTCTCCCATTCTCTCAGCATATAATCACTTCTCTAATTACTCTTTTTCTTTTTTGTTAACTAAAAAAGAAATGTTTCATATTTCAAACCATCATCAGTTCTTCATTTGGTATCTCATGACACATTCCTAGTAGCAGAGTTGCTAAAGTTTATGCTAATAGATTCCAAAGAGCAAAATCAACCTGACAACATAGCTAAACAAGAAATAGGAAAACAAATGTCTGTCTTGAAACATGAAGTCACTTGAAGGAAACATAGACAAAATGGACCTTGGCTTAAAACAATGAACTGTAAATAGCAACTTATACCTGTCTAGGCAATACAACCGAATCACCATAATCACCACAAGCACAGCTCTGGGCAAACTGCAAAGCAACTTTACCACCCATGGAATGACCAATAACTGCATCAGGCCAATCCCAGCCCTGAGTACGGACCAAATTAGCCACATCTTTAGCAGCATTGAACATGTCATGGGGAGGATCCAAATCATCTGTCTCTGCTGATCTTCCATGATTTCTCAAATCCACAACAATCATCCTCCACTCTACAAAAAGAAAAGGGAAAGAAAAATGAAGGGGAGACAAAAAAAAAGGGGCAGTAGTTCATCCATCTGAATTTGCATCATCATTGTAAAACCTACATTTAAATGTGTGCAGAAAAATTAGTTGCTTATTTTCTCCTGTTCATTAGTAATTTCATGCTGCTTCTATATAAACACAGGGACGAATACATTCGTTGCGCTCTAATTTGTACTCCTCTTCCATTTTAGTTACTTGAACAATTACAAACTTCACATCTTTATTTCAGATCAACTCCTTCATGATGGACAATGACACGGAAGATAGGTGCACATTATTATACAAGGACGACTACTAATAAAATTAGACCAAAAGTTCCTATTCCTTCCCAATTTTATTAGACATTCTATTTTCTCCTATTCCATTCCATCGATCAATTCTAAATCGGTATCGCTAGCTCAGGAGTCTGAAAACGTACATGAAAAGGCGGAAGAAGCCGATACCTGCTCGAAAATGTAGCCCTAAAAGTCTAACTGGGAGATGAAAAGAGCAAAATGATTCGAACGTTATTAGATTCAACAGGAATAGAGCGCTACGTTGTACACATCCAAAGTTCTTTCATCCTCAGTCCTTTTCCTCTTAGAGGGCACTACGTAATTTGACGGGCAACCTTCGGGCATATGAACCAATAACATATAATTCATGATAATTGCCGTAGTAATGGTGGTAACAGAAGATGAAGGGATATAGAGAGACATACGTTTAGCGGATGAAGGAGAGGAGAGAGAAGAAGCTAGGGTCCGAGAGAAAGATCTCCAGTTTCTGGCGGAACCCAAGAGTCCGTGAAGAACGAACGCTGTGCAGGTGTAGGGGGTCTGAGAAGAAGGTGATGAAGATGGGAAGACTTCTTCATAGGCTAGAGTGGAGAAGGAGGAACTCGGAGCCCTAGGTGAGGTGAGGAAACGAGTCAGTAGATTTTGGCACTTCCTCGCGATTGTACCCACAGTCATCGTATTCCTTGCACTTTCAAACTCTCTCCGCTGCTGTTATCAGAGAACAGCTCTAGCCAATCGCCAGTTACCGGACCTGCTGGAAGTCCAGGAATGGAGAACGCGTAAATAGACCCGTGTGGAAGGACCGGACTTAATCCGTTCACCCATCCCAACCAATTGACGGTTTAGTATGATGATTCAAAAATTAAAAAAAATATATAGAAAAGATATAATATAGTATATATATAATACAAATAAGCATATAATATATGATAATTAATATACTATATTTATAATGTGATATATATTATAGATATTATATATATAGTATAAAATTATATATTTACAGTTATATAGTTTAAATAAATTATTTTAAGATAAAAAAATTAAGTCAATAATAAAATTTTTGATTCATGAGTAAGAATATAAAGTTTAAGATTTAGTTGGAAAAAGAAAGATGAATAATCCATAAATTATTTATAGTAATTAAGAAAAATTAAAAAAAAAAGTATAAAAAAAAACTTCTATTAAAGAGCCTTAAATCATCTCTTAAACAATCAGTTTAGGTAAACCGAGCCTAATTCATTCCATTACTAACTTGTCAATGGGCAATTTCAAGTCAATTTAGCCTGATGACTACCTCTAAGCATAAAACAAAAAATATTAGAACTGTTTAATATATGTTAATGTAAAATATATATACATATTATGTAAGTGTGAAAATATGCCAAATCTATTCAAAAGCACTTCAATATTTATTTGAGTTTATAGTTGAATCAAGTTCAAACTTAAGTTTGTATAATTCAAATAACTTATCGATTTAAGCTAGAAATAATATATTTAGTTAACTTATAATTGTTAGTCAAGTTTAGGTATTAATATTATTAAAAATATTTTTTATATGATTATTGAGTTAAAATAAATTTAATCAAGATGAGTTTCAATTCATTGAATATTAATTCTAATCAACTTACAATTTCAAATTTAGTTTGTGTTAAACTCAATATTATATCATCTTTTTTTTTTCTTTTGTCAATCATAAGAAATGGGAGATTCAAACCTTAATCTATCTCGATAGGAGATTAATAGTAATGCTATTAGCCTACAATGATCTTAGCTAGTATTGTATTATCATAATTATACTAATATTAACTAACTTTTTGTTTGTAATTTCTTTGTCCCCTTAGTAGACAATGTGTTCTAAATAGTTTTTACTGAAGACCTTCAGTAAGTAATATAAGAATATACAACAGATTCAATAATTAAATCCAAAAAATATATAATATTGTTTCCACGTTTATATAAGGCTATACAGTATATACACTCATACATACGAAGTTCACGTCATAAAAGCCATATATTTTATAGCGGATTAACTATCTCTATTCTTAGAATTTGTTTTCATCCTTCTCCTAATTATTAGATGCTCTCACTTATTAAAAAATATTTAATACATATCTCAAATTCTGTTTATATACGATTCTATATGATGGGATATGACATCGAAAAAAAACTATTTATTAATAACCTAAATAAAATATAAAATTAAAAGAATGTTTTAGAATTGATAATTCATGTTAATTGGCTATATCTCGTATACATATATAAACAAGTTCGTGTTTTAGATAACTCAACTCGTAACACATTTATTAATCGTTGATGAAACCTAAATTAGTAAGTCCACACATTTAACAATTATGATTAAAAAGTTATAGATAAATCTATGAAATAGTTATAACTACATGGGGTAAAAAGTGATTATAAAATCAATATTTATAAAAAAAAATGGCATAGTGTTAATATAAAATTAAAACCCAATACTAGATATAACAAATCCAAATAATGATTAGCTATATAACATCATAGTATTAAGTTAAATAATGACTTGATAGAATATATCTATTAATGCTAATTTCTACTTTAATTACATTTCCTTTCTATTCTTCAAGAGAGACAATAAATGAATATGCATATAAAAAATTAATAAAGAGTAGATGTCACTAAAAAAATTATAAAATTAATTCACTGATTTATCATAATCTACCTTCTTTAGGTTTTTATCCACCCACCATAAGATAAGAAGTAATATAATCATTACCATATATGTTTGTTTACTGAAGAAAAGAAGCTTCTAATAGATTTTAAACCCTTAGAACTAAAAAGGTGAAAAAGAAAATTAGCATGTATCCTTTTATTCCTTTAGTCCTTCGCACTTTATGTAACTCCTTATTTTGCAAACATTCAAGATCGAATACCATTAAGTTTAAAACTTTCCGCTAATGTTATAGTAACTATAAATACTCAATTCATGCCACTCAAATTATATTACAATCTAGATAAATTAGACGACACTAAAACAAAAGTAAAAATTAAACCTCGAAAATCCTATGAACTTGCTATGTTGGAGTGGAGAGGCTATAAAGAAGGCTTGAAGGGAGGGATCACACAAAATATAAACGTTAGGCCTGACTAAAAGGAAAAATAAGAATAAGAAATATATTCTTTCAAAAAATAGGTATTTTAGAAATATGTCATTAGTATACTATTATAGTGTAGATAGATGGGAAAAAAATTTTAATTATCAGTTAATTTAACATTAAATAAATTCGTGGGATAAACTTGAGCATGTTTATAGGATTTATTTAATAAATGGATTCATAAACAAGTTAAAAGTTAAACCAACACTGATACAAATTTTATTGTGTTTAAACGGTTTGACTCGCTTATGTTTCTTATCGACCTTTTCGTATACAAATCCATTTATAGTCATATCGTATTATGTTCGGATTTATGAGTCATGTCACAAATTACCAACGATATCAACATTTACGATAATAGTGCTAATTATATTCTAACTTTGAGATAAAAGTTTAAAACCATTTTTATGACAATAAAGGATGTTATAGACAAAAACACATTATCCTAGAGTTAAAAACAAAATGAAAAGATTTTTTGTAGAGGATGAGAAAGGTACAATTCTGAAAATACCAATTGTCTTCACTAATTACGAAGATAAGATTATTTGGCTTAGTTCAAAGGATGTGAATCATCCTTTGAAATCTTACTACCATTTGCTACATGATTCTAGTTGTTTTGTAAATTCTAATGTAGCAACTTCATCTTACATGTTCAATAGCAAGTTTTAGAAGCTTATATGGAGCATTAATTGCAAATTTAAAGAAAAATATCACATCTAGAAGTTGTGTACTAATTTATTGGCAACTAATATTAACTTTTATCTCAGAAAAATCAAGCTAAGTGTAGCTTGTGCAATTTACTATTTTGCTGAGCATATGGTGTTTCATTGTAGTTGGGTAAGACCTGTATGGCTTGCATGTTGTAACCTTAGAACAGATGCTTATGATACTTCCAGGTTTGATAAATGGTTAGAGTCTTAGGTATGTGAAGACAACCGTTCCATAGCAAAAGTGAAGAAAAAGTTATCAACATATGTTGTAGTTTTATGGCACATACGGAAGCAAAGAAACAAGCATGTGTTTAAACGAGTTAACCCCAATCTAAAAGGGGTTATAAGGGAAATCTTTTATAATTTAGAGGAGTTAGGTGATTGGGCATATTGGAGATCAGTGTATGAAAGAGGGGTGATGCAAATGTGTTGTTGCGTGATATTGATGTTAGACGAGTTGTTCATAAGCAAGTTGAGTGGAGTTCACAACCATGACAAATATCCAATACTGATCAATCAGAAAGAATGAATGGAAGAAGATTAAATAAAGAGTTGAAGGCAACAATTTTATTATTAATCAACAACAATTATGGTAATAGGGAGGATTAGCTAAGAATCCTATGTTAATTATACCTGTGTGACAAAAGCCAACAATAATTCACTAGTTTAGGATACACTAAGGTAGAATCACATTATACAAGAAACTTCTATTTAGCATCCTCTTAACAGTAATTTTATAAAAAGTAATTGCAATGGTGCATCAAGCCTCACTTATATAGTAGCAAGTACAGACATTGTATACAGGGATGGGTTTAGCATGCTATTAGAGGCTATGGCTCAGTTTGTTGGTTTGATCGATAGTTTAATAGTAAAGGCTTTGGTTGATAGAGAAGGAATTGCAGCTCGAAGAACAGGATGGTTAAGAATAGTTGTTGAGATGGACTTAAAGTTGGTGTTAGATTCTATTGTTTCTGTTAATTCAAGTCATTGGAAAATAAAAGGTGATGATTGTGCTTGAATCAACTAGGATAGGTGGGCTCGTGTGGAGTTCGGATGAAGTAAGCTTGGATCTTACCTCTTACTCCTTGATCCCTACAAAAAAGCTCCCTGTGGGTATGGCCATGGGAGCCCTCTAACGCTCAAGTTAGTAAGGAAGATTGAGAGAGAAAGAGAGTGAGCACTAAAAACCCAAGGAGTAGTGCTCGTCCCATGTATGTGTGGCATAAAATGTAGGTTATGTATTGAAGCTAAATGCGAGTTACCAGATTTGGGAGAAAGTGATTGGATCCTTTCCTATCATGGTGCCTAATGCCTTTTATAGGAGTTACCTAGACACGTAGTGATCTAGGGTTTGCTCATACTAGTCGTTGGTAAATAGCATGCACCGGGTAAAGATTGGACAGCTTTGGGAGCTGTTAATTGTGATCCAATCGAGAACCAAATCTGTAGCATAGAAATCTGACATCCATAAAGGTTGTCGGGGTTTACTGGCCGTACTACGGATGTTAGACGTTCATTAATGGATTGCAGTAAGGAGTAAGCGCTAAATACAAATGTTGAGTTAAGATGTCGAAGAAGGGGTTGGCTGGTGCCTGGCTGAGGGCGAGTTGAAACCTGAGTTGATGTTGGATGGTTAGCGTACATAGGCTTCAAAGGTTGTTTAGCATAGTACTAGTGAAATTCTAATTGGTTTGCCACAGGTCGGTTTAAGGTTGGAAGGAGTGGTGTCCAGTGGTAGGCCAGTTTAGGTAGTTTAGGCTAGGGTAGTGGCTACCATGCCAAAGGTTTAAGTAGGAGATGCAGGGGTAGACAAATAGTGAAAGGATTCGAAATGAACCCTTCAAAATGCTAAGGTCTTTACTATCGAGATTACGGATGATGAAGACATCATGCCGTTGGTTCGTCGTTAGAGGTGAATAACTCCTCCTTTATCCACAAATTGGCCTATGTAGAGATTTAAGCAACTATAATCGCGATTCAGTCAGCTCTTTGCTGACAAAAGTGACATAGAGGCTTCAATAGAATTGCTAAGGAGGCATAATGAGGTGAGTTACTTGTAGTTTTTCTTAGAGTATTTAGTCTTGCTTTACTCATCGACTGTGTATTGTATCTACAACTTTATGACCTATTGG
Organism: Lumnitzera littorea; assembly: GCA_024138015.1. Lineage (NCBI taxonomy): Eukaryota > Viridiplantae > Streptophyta > Magnoliopsida > Myrtales > Combretaceae > Lumnitzera > Lumnitzera littorea. Next base: position 32,595,931 of record JAMXBB010000002.1, read on the forward strand.
ATTTCGTCCTTATGCGTAATCAGGTATACTGGCAATCGGTAAGGAGTTGAGCAAAGGCCAAGGTAGAGAGGCTCTAGAAAGTGTTAGAAGAGGAGAAGAAGGTACGTGGTGACCTGGTTGTCACATTCAGTAGCTTAAAGTGCTAAAACAAAGAGTTGGTTGGGTAGATCAATAAGCTGAAGGATGACTTGGAAAAGGCCGAGGAGTTCGGCAAGACTGCTGAGGAGGGGTTATCTTTTGTATGAGCCGAGTTGGAACTTAAGGGCCAAGAGCTGGGCAAGTTATGCACTAAATTTGTAGGGAGGAAGTTTGAACTCTTGAAGGGGAAAGGCCTAGCACCTGAGGTGAAGCAAGATATTTATTTGGAGACCTTCGAGGAACCCTTAATCAAGAAAGCTATCACCATTACTGGGTATGCTATGGTAGAAGAGGTGTGAAAGCAGGTTCGCTAGAATATGCTTGAGGCGAATTTGTCCTTCTTGCATTGGTTGGATGAGCTTGAGGGTACTACTGGTAGTGGGTTGGGGGGCGAGTCTTCTAATGACTTGTTGGGAGCTTCTAACAGCAGTTCGAACACATGCCTTAAGGAGGAGAGTGAAGGCGATGGGGAAGACCAATAGCGAGATGAGCAAAAACAATAAGTCGGTTAGGAGTGGCCTTAATTTTTTGTTTTAGCTAGTACATTAGGAAATATGTGCTTGTTTTGACTTTGTTCCTTTCTTTCTCATTTTTTTTTTCATGTTGTGGGTAGAGGGGTGGCAGCGGTAGCATTTGTGGTTAAGATGCCAATCTCCCCTTGCCAAATGTAATTATGAAGGACCTTAATGGATTTGAACTTCCGTCATTATGTCTGTGTTGTCTTCCCTTTTTCCTTTGTTGTACTTCCTTGCATATGTGTTGTTGCTGTATACTTAGACTTTGTTTTTCATTTAAGTCTTTTGCACAGGCAATGGTGCTTTTGAGTAAACTAATGCATCTTGTTTTTTCGTGAATCTCCTAGAGCTCCTTATCTCTGAGTGGGACATCCATGCTCTCTCACCAGCAACCTTTTGGGGGCTTCTTCGTACTCGAGGCATTGTGGCCTCACTTGGATTTAGTGTAGGCTCGTTGTTTGAGGATGGCATATGCATTAGAGTTGATCTTTTGATGATGTCACGAGATCTTCTAAATAGGGTAGTCTTGATCGAGTGAATATTTTCTAACAATAAGAATTCTCTTCTACAGGGTTCATTTCGGGCAATATGTACACTTAGTAGACGTATCATCTCAAGCAAGGTGTTTTTGGAAGCTATTTAATGTACGTATAGCACATCATTGTTTTCCCAAGCATTGCTTGGGTTACCAACGCATTTGATTTGTTGGATGATCATTATGTATATGGTTGGGGGTGCACCAAGTTCCTTATATAAAGGGTACGTAGGTCTTTGCTTTGCCATGCCATGCATCCAAATAGTGTCGTAGGGTATAGTTGATAGTTGGGTCATCTTTGTTTACTATGGGCATGTTAAGGACGATCATATTGATAGATGGAGTGCTTGAGTTGAGGAAAGGGTCTCTTCAGCCCCCTTCCTTGGAGTTGTGATTATGAGGCATGGACAGCTGCTTAATAGTTGGGGTAGCTGCTGAGCTGTAACAAAGAGCAGTATGTAAGTCTTTAGGTCTTCTCTTCTTTCTGCCCTAATAATAACGAACAAAGAGGGGGACTCAAGCACTACCCATCACTTGTCCAAGGTAGCTTCATCTCGAAGGCACTCGTTTGTAGGAGGTTCTAGGCCACTCTTCTAAGTACTATCCCAAATGAATCCAAGTAGGCAGGGGCAACTATGATGACTATGGCAGCAAAGGTCTTTTCTTTACCCTAATTTGTTGACCAAGGCACTTGTGGGGAATCTTCCGCTTCGTAAGTACTTTAGTTCTTTTGGGATGGAGCATTAACCTTACTTTGACTCTTGTAAGGCCCTTAGAGCTTCGAGTGGAGTGGTTGGATCAACTGTCCCTATCGCTGCATTTGTGGAAGAGAAGCTTGCTTGTCATTTTATATTTCTATTACTCTTGTTTTCTATTGCCCAACTATAGTGGCTTCATAAGGTTTGCTCTATCTATGCATCTCAGAATTGTTTTCCCATAACTCTCATTAGTGTAATGACCAATTCAGGCAAGTGCTCGAGGATGAAAATTGACTCAAGGTTTAGGTTTGATTTGAATCAATGCCTAAGAGGAAGTGCCTGCGGCATTAGTGTAAAGACATGCTTAAGGATGAGAATCGACCTAAGGCTTAGGCTCAGTGTAGACCACTACCTCTTTAAGTGCCCCTGGTATTAGTGTAGAGACTCACTTGGACAACACTTGGGGATGAGAATCGACTTAAGGCTTGGGCTTGGTGTAGATAGATGCCTTTGTAGGTGTGGTGGTGTTAGTATAGAGACTAACTTAGGTAATGCTTAGGGATAAGAATTGACCCAAGGCTTGGACTCAGTGTAGACTGATGCCTCTGTAGGTACCTATGGTGTTAGTGTAGATATTAACTTGGGCAATGATTAAGGATGAGAATCGACGTAAGGCTTGGGCTCGATGTGGACCGAGGTTACATAGGTACGCGAGGTGTCGGAGAGAAAAAGAGACAAGTGTAAGAAACTTGTCAATTCATTACGTTCAACCATAAATATTGTTAGGTCTCTCTCATGAATTTTAATGATAACAAAAAGAGAGGAATATTAATGTACTACCAAGTGTATAGGTATTTAGATAGTTCATTAGAATGTTTAAATTGTAAATTAAGTTTCATTCATAGATTTATTCAAAAGGTCTGAATCACTTGAAAAAGAAATAAGTTTAGAGAGTATTCAAAGAATGTTTCAAAAGCTCATATAAGAAGAGTCAGTACGGTATTTCAGAAAGTTCTTCAGAGACCTTACAGATAAATAAACCGACATATTTTTAGAAGGTTATTCAAACAGTTGACCTGGAAGAATGAATCTAGAAAATATAATAAGGCGTCAAATTTGAAATGAACAAGGCTCCATTAGATTGAATGTATTAGAGAAATACATTTAATCTCGTTTCACTAAAGTTGGAATTAAAATCAACGGAGATTATTTTTAAGAGAATTAATTTTTGGAGATAATCAAATAACAAGAAAATATCTAAGATTAGATAAAGATGAAGTTAATTTCGAAAACCAAGGGGCATCAAATTCAAAACTTAAGATTATCTAGAGTTGCCAATCAAAGTATATTCATTAGGGAGATATGAACGAGATAAGATCACATTCAAATTCAAACTCTAAGATTTTTTTAAAATATCTATGTATTATCCTTGAACATTAAAGGTTAGATGAGCTTGAGGAGATTAAAATCATCAACAATCTAGTCGTTGAAGGACTTCGTATAAAAGAAGAGATGATTAAAAATATTCAACAATCCTAAGAAAAAAAAAATATTAGACATCGATCGTAATCATTGGCTATTATCTAAAAAAAGCACATAACACTTCTTGGAGACTTCTTCAGAGAATTGAATTGAAGCTGCATATTCAACAATCTTCATTACTATTTCTATGCCAAATTATTTGAGATTATTATTATTCTTCTCACTTCTGTTTTGTAATCGTTATTTATTATTTAAGAGAAGTTTGATTGTACTTTGTAGATCTGTAATTAACTTAGACTGTAGGGAGACTAGATAGGTAAGGTAGAGAGTTACGAAGGCTAGGTAAGGTAGAAACTTATACACTTCTCTTGATTTGTTTTGATATAATGGATCAAGTAGAACAACACTAATGAGAAAGATCGGGTTTTAAGTAGTGGAGCTAGAAGAGAGTAGTAAGCATAAGGTCGAAGCTCTTTAAATCTAGAGCTTGATTTTCTCTTTCCTATCTTTTTATTTTGAACTATTTTGTTATCTGTGCACTTAAATTATTAAAGTATCACTGTTCACCAAATTAAGTTATTAAGATGGTGTATTCATTTTAACTGGAAAAAGTTTTAAATTGTCTAAAGATATCAATTTACCCTCCTTCTTGATATCTTATATGGGACCAACAGATACATATGCTTTCAATCCTTTCACTACACTCAGTAGAAATAGAGTCTTAGATTTTGAGCGTTCCATGCCTTAGGGTTAAGCCGTCCTTGAAGGATTTCAAGCTTGTAGGTTCCTTTTGTTGCATCTTCCATTACTCATATGGGGTCTTCCTAATTGGGGGTAGGCTTACCCCGACTATTTTCTGAACTAGTAGCTTCTAATTTTTTGCATACTAGGTCCCCTAGGTTGAAGACCTTATGTTAGACATTGCAGTTGTAGTATCAGGCGGTCCACTATTGATATGCTGCTATGCGTATTCATGTGGCTTCGTGCACCTCCTCGATGGTATCAAGGCTTGCTTGGAAGGCCATGTAGTTGGTATCTACATCGAAGTGCTAGGTCATGCTAGTAGCTAATTCTAACTTGATTAGGAGGACAACTTTTGCTCTGAATGTGAGATGGAATGGGGTTTCTCCGGTTGAGGTCCTGTGTATCGTACGATATCCCCAAAGTATGTTTGGGAGCTCATCGACTCATCCATCTCTTGCTCACTCCACCTTTTCTTCAAGCTATTAAGGATTATCTTGTTGATAGCTTCAACCTAGCTATTAATCTAAGGGTAGGCAATCGAGGTATGGTATAGCCTAATGTTGTGATTATCATAGAATCCTTTGAATTAGTCATTGTTGAATTGCCTCCCATTATTGATGATCATCCTGTATGGTACCCTAAAATTAGACGGTGTGTGGATGAGTACAAATCCTTCAATGGCTTGGGTTATGATGGTAGCTACATCTAACGCCTCCGTCTACTTAGTGACGTAATCCACCATTATTAGGATGAATTATTGGCTTGACGAGATTTCGGGAAAGGGTTGAGGACGTCTAATTCTAATGGATTGCTGACCTCCGGACCCTTCACTTTTGCCCGCCTTTGAGGCCTACAGTCTCTTACCAGAAGGATTATCTCTCGTTAGCCTACTAAGGACGAACACCAATACATGGAAGAACAATGAGTGAACTCTTTGAAGTCTTAGCTCGAACACACTTTACTCTGCACCGACCCCTACCTAGTTACCGACTTGTCGAGTGCCATGGTCAATCTATCGAAAGCTGAGGCAAAGGTGATTGTGCATCGAGCCCTACTCTTCTAATCTACAGACATGATAAGTGTCGAAGCTAAGTTATCAAGTGCCGAGCTCTACTTATTCAACCTACAAAGTAGAAGCATTCTTTATTCATGTTTAGAACTCTAAGTACCATTCATCAACAGTAACTACAATGTCCATACAACTCAGCCACTACGCCTTAAGATTCCCTGATATGAACCCATTGATAAGTTGCCACCTATCCATTACTTTTTCTAATATTTGTACTATATTCTTTTCATCATTTGTCTTATTTATCCTTTTTGTACATTCTAATAACCTCTTTCTTCATTGTCTTTTATATAATTTTCCTTATTTATATTGTTACCCTAAAGGATTTACTATAAATAATCCTTTTATTGTAGCTACAAGGCATCTTACATCTTTTTAATATTGAATATATTTGTTCTTATGAGATACCCTTCTTCGAAGGGTATTTGAGTAGCTGCATTAGAATTTACTAGATATGCAACATTAGAATTTAGTAGATATGCAGCAATGTGGTGGAAAAAGTTACGGAATGTACGTCAAAAAGCCCAACATAAGATCCAAACATAGAACAAGATGAATAGAGTTTTGAGGAGTAGATTTGTACCAGAACACTATAAGCAAGACACTTTTCGACACCTCGAAGAACTCCGGTAAGGTAGCCGATCAATTGATGAGTATGTTTGAGAGTTCCAATTATTAATGATCCGATGTGATGTTGATGAGCCTAAAGCACAAAAAATAGCAAGGTTTATTTTTAGACCGAGGATTGAGATTAGTAATTTGGTAGAGGTGCAGAGGTTAGGAAGTTTAGATAAAACCATTCAAGTAGTCCAAAGAGTAAAATGGTAGAGGAGAAGATAGCTTAGATGAGCATTGAGCAATTGACTTGGCTTGCCAAGCAAAACTAGTATGCCGAGCCAAAGAGGACATGATCGAGTTTAATACAATTCCAAGGTGGATCATTGAGGTCAAATGTCAAGCATACTTGATGATGGCTGGGGCAATAGTAAGGTCGAAGAGCTTGAGGTCAGGAAAGACTAAGGTCAGAGTTCAGGAAGGAAGACTTGAGAGATTAAGTGTTTTAAATGTCTCGGTTTTGGACATACGGCTAGTTAGTGCCCAAACAAACGCGTCATGACCATAAAGGGAGATAAGCCTCAATTCGAAGTAGAGAGTACTAGTGAAGTTGAAGATGAAGTAAGAGTTGAACAATTGCTAGAAGAATTTCAAGGAGATTATGATGTCGTGACTCCACCTAAAATGGGAGTTGAGTACTATATAGTCATACGAAGATCTCTTAATACCTTTACATCTGATGAGAATGAGCAAAAGGATAACATCTTCTATACAAACTATCAAGTGAATGGCAAACCGTATGCTTTGATCATCGATGGAGGAAGTTATACCAACGTAATAGCTTAAGGAGTGGTGAAGGCCTTGAAATTACCAACCTACCCTTACCCTAAGCCATACAAGATTCATTGGCTAAATGAAAAGAGAGGTCTACCTGTTGCTGAGCAAGTTAAAGTGCCAATTATTGTTGATGACATATAAAAGGACGAGGTACTATGCGACATCTTACCCATGTGTGCTTCACATATCTTACTTGGCTAACCCTGGCTGTTTGATTTGAGAGTATTGCATGATAGATATAGGATCACCTATATCTTCCAAAAGGATGGGAAGAAGGTCATGCTGATCCCCATGAGGCCTAAAGAGGTATAAGAATCCCAAGAGAAGATCACTGTAGAGGAAGTTCTTAGTGATTTCTTGTCATATCTCAAAGTGGTAGAGTTTTAACAATCCCATCGTGTAAATCATTCTAGGATAGAAGTTGATGTTATAGTCGCTATCTTAGACCTAATTTATACAAGGCATCTACGACTAACCTGCTTTGAAGTAAATAGTTCATAAATTAAACAAGTTAATTATCTATGAAAATATGAAAAATTACTTATTAAGATTTAAATAATCTGAGTAAAGTTTACAAGATTTAGTAACTTAATCATAATCTACTTAAGTAATACATAAATTGATACTAAAAGCTTTAAATATAAAATTCAAACTTAAGAGTGTAATTGATCATTGGTTTTTATCCTTACTCTTCAAGATCCAGCAGTTGTTAACTTTAAGGTGGTTATATGATCGCTTTTTATCTAACACCTACAACAATATCTATAAAGATGTGAGCAATTAACTACTCAGTAAGTTAGGACAGAGACTTAAAATTGTACATAAAGCACAAACAGTATTATCAATCAAATTAGTTAGATGCAATGCATGTATAAGCAAATGCCATTGCCCAACGTTATCCAATTCGTTGTGAGATTAGAGAAATTTGACCAATTCTAATCTCCATTCTAATCTGAGTTAAGAGTTAAGCACATATTTCAACAGCTTATGACCAAACTTAAGCTAAGCTTGTGCAATAGAGACACCACTCATCTCTCGACTATCTTCAAACCATTGACTTTACTCTTGTTGTAACCTACTCTCATGTCAATTAGTTCAACTAAGGATGAAGAAGAGACCTATTATGTTATCCAGCATTATCCCTTTCGAATGAGTCGGTATTTGATTGGAGAACCTTAAATGTTTGCCTTAATGGGTTGCTATGCAAATTCATTTGAAACTTCTAGGTCATATATTTAGTTAGGTCTAGTTGAAAGTGTTCAATCATTTCACACAAATTACACAAATTTTAATATAGAACATTAAATTAGAATCATACCATCAAACCTAGAAACATGCATACACAGGCATGCGCATAATCGATTATCTAACAAATATCACCAAGTATAATCTCAAGCCTTCAAGTACTACAAAACAGTACTTCGAAATATAATAATGTATTGATCCCAACTTATCTAGGCTTCTCGCTTGCTTACTTATGGTACTGCGATGGTCCTTATAATACAAATATTATTTTAATGTTTATATAACTATTATTTATATGTGAACTTTATTTTATAATTAAGATTATTATCTTTAATTAAGGGTTTTACTATATCTAATTATTTACGTTTTTAAGTTTCTTACAATTATCCTTGTTTTGAGCTAAGTTTTGACTCAATTTCTAATTCAACTTTTGATTATGGTTTTACACATAAATCCTAGGAACTTCCCTCAATTCATTCTATATAGTTCAACTAACTATATTTCAGGTATAATAAGTCTCTAAATTAGTTGCTAATCAACTCCGTAATTTGCCATATACTTCTAGTTTCTAATTTAACTCCTTAATTTGTTTCTGATCTAAGGGTGCTCCATATTTTAACATAACTTTCATAAGTTTGGGTCACAATTAGATTCAAAATGTATTATATAGTTTATTTCCACTTTTTTAGCTACCTTTTTGCCATAATGTTAATTATACAAGTTTATTCTATATTTTCATATTCGACAAAATATGCATAAACACTAAGAAAATACATAATACTTAGTATCTAAGCTCTATTAAAGCTATGGAAAATATATTATACTTAGTAAATTATGGTTGTTATATTATGATCATTAAAAGTACTAAGATATTTTAATACATATTATTTTCCGAAATATCGATTTAGGTTCGATTTTGCTAAAAATTAGTTGAAATTAGGTAAATGACTAAATAAAATTATAAAATTCAAATTGAATATTCCCAAAATCATAAATAATCTTTAGAAGTTATTACCAATCAGATTCATTTAGAAATTTAAATAAAAACCTATTATTTATTTTGTATGAAAAACATGGTAGATTCAACAAAAATAATTTTAATAAATACTAAACGTATAGTTTATCAAAAATTATTTTTACCTAAATTAAATGTATCATATGAGGAATATTTACACTAAAAATTAGCTCAAAATAATATTATTTAATATTTTTGAAAATTCATACAAAATTCATTAGAATTAGGCCTATCATTGAGGAACCTATATAAGCACTTCCAATTTTAAAAATCTAGTTTGATATTATAATTCTAAATGAAAAAATATCAAGAGAAATCAAATTTCATAATTTTTTTAACATTGTTTGATATTTTTAATAAAAATAGTAACTTACAAGCGAAAATTGTGCATTTTTGGTCCTTCTGCCATTGAGCTCCACTCCACCGGTAGAGCTCCAGTGGCAAGGGTAGGTTAGCCAAAACCAACACCATGTTAGACGTTGGACCCCCAACAGCCACCATGTCAAGTCTTCATTTGGTACTTTTTCCTTATCATACATAATTACACTATAATTTGTTAATTTTTGGTAAAATTGGTTTCTCTCTTCTTTTCACCTCTCTCTAATTTTTTTAGAGCTCCCAATTGATCAAAATGACTTATGGATGAAGGTTTTTGAATTTATAGATGAGTTTAGGGTTTTTCTTTTAATTTCCAATTGTCATATACTCCTTATCTCTTCCCTTTTCACTTTCTATTTGGCATATTTTTATTGGTTATTATTTTTTCTTTAAATCCCAGCATGCAAGGCCCTTATTCTGGACAATTCTACATTTTTCACAAATTTTATTTAATTTTTATGAATTTTTTTTATTAATTAGCATTATTTTGATATATTTTAAGTATTTTAAGCAATTTCGTATATTTTTACCTATACATGAATACATATATGGTATAAATAAATACTCCTAAATATTATTTATGTTATGTTATGATTTTTAGTGTGCATATAATTTATTTCTATCGATTCGTTAATTATCGAAACTTATTTTATGTATTTTCAATAAATAATGAGCAATATATATATAACATAATATTATAATATTTAATTATTTATTTTTTTAAATTCAAACTCACTGGATCATTTTTATTAATATTCCTAACTTTATTATAAAATTTGGGCTCGATCAAAAAATTTACTTGATTACCTTAAATTTTATGGACTGAATCTCGAATATTTGATTGCAGGGCTTACATTTTCCAAGCTCAATTTTCTAGAGATGTCAAGACGGAAGAGTGTGTACTCCTATTATTTAGGAAACTACTAGAGTTGAGAGAAACCAAAGCCTTACTTGCCTAAGTACAGACATTACTTTAGGAGTATGTCGACTTGTTTTCTATTAAGATGTAGAGAGGATTACCACCTATTAGAGGTGTAGAATATTGTATTGACATTCAACCTGGAATTGTCCTACCTAATTAACTTGTTTTGGTGTCGAAGAAGGATGGCTTACGGAGAATGTGCATTGATAGTCGAGCAATCAACAAAATCACTATTAAATATTATATTTGATCCCATGATTAGATGATATGCTCAATGAGTTACATAATACCCAAGTCTTTTCGAAGATTGATCTGAAGAGTGGCTATCACCAAATGTAGATGAGACCTAACAATGAATGGAAAATTGCTTTCAAGACAAAGGATAATCTATTCGAATGGATGGTGATGCCGATTGGTCTAACAAACATGTTGAGCACTTTTACGTGACTAATGAATCATGTCTTGAGATCATTGATTGGCAAATGCGTTATTGTCTACTTTAATGATATTTTGGTATATAGTGCCAACCACATTTCCTATGTTGTGCACTTGAGATTTGTGTTTGATATCCTCCATGCCAAAAAGTCATTATGCAATTTTAAGAAATATGTATTCTGTTAGAGTGAGGTAGTATCAAAGTTAATAACGAGAAATTCTAAGTTATTCTCAAATGGCCAATGTCGGTTAGTACTATCAAAGTAAGGAGTTTTCATGGTTTAGCTTCATTTTATTGAACATTCATTGGGAACTTTAGCTATATTACTACCCTACTGACCGAGCTGATTGGGAAAAACTCTAAATCCAAATGGTCTAAGAAAGCTTAGAGAAGCTTTGATGAGATTAAGTCCAAGTTAACTTTTGCTCCAATACTTGTCTTACTCGACTTTGAGAAAGTTTTTGAATTAAAATGTGACGCATCTAGAGTTGGCATTGGAGTTGTTTTTACATAGGAGTGACGACTAGTTACATACTTCAGCAAGAAACTTAGAAGTGCTACATTGAACTACTTGGTGTATGATAGGGAGTTCTATACCCTTGTTCAAGCACTTTAGAATTGGTAACACTACTTACTACTGAGAGAGTTCATTATCTACACAAACCATAAATCTCTCAAAAATCTCAAAGGACAACAGAAACTTTCTTGATGTCATGCTAAATGGGTTGAATTCTTGAAAACTTTTGCTATGTCATTAAGTACAAAAAGGAAAGTGCTAACATTGTGGCCGATGCTCTTTCTTGTCGACATATTCTTATTATAGTATTATAAGCTAAGATACTTGGCTTTGGTACACTACTTGATCAATATAAGTATGATTTGTATTTTGTACCCTCAGTGGCTAAATGCAACATAGGAGGAGTAGTGGATGGGTTCCATCCAAGTCAAGGGTTTTTAATCAAGGGTAAGCAAATTTGTGTGTCGAGTGAGTTTGCTAAGGAATTACTAGTTTGAGAAGCCTATGTTGGAGGCTTAGTTGGCCACTTTAGTGAGAAGAGAATGGTTAAGTTACTAAAAGAATATTTCTATTAACTAGGGATGATGAAGGATATGTATAAAGTACTTAAGCGCTATGAGGTGTGCAAATTGGCCAAGGGAAGAAAGGAGTCATAAGGAGAGTACACAGCTCTGCCTATACCTGAATGTCCATAGATCGATTTGAGCATAGATTTCATGGTCGGCTTACTTAGAACACCATGGAGACATGATTCTATTATAGTGGTGGTCGATTGATTCAACAAGATGAGCTACTTCATCTCTTCCCATAAAACCAATGATGTTTTATTTGTTGCTAACATCTTTTTGTAGGAGATCATACGATTGCATGGGGTACCAAGGAGTATTGTGTTTGATCATGATTCAAAGTTCATAAGCTTTTTTTGGAGAACCTTATGGAAGAAGCTCAGCACTAAGCTCATGTTTAGTGCTTCTTGCTACCCATAGACAAACAACCAGACAAAAGTTGTGAACAAAATTGTAGGCAACCTCCTTCGAGCTACTATTGGAAAGAATTTACATAATTGGGATCTATGCCTGCCTATCCTTAAGTTTGCTTACAACTGCTCCACCATAGCTCAATAGGAAGGTCATCTTTTGAGGCCTTTTATGGACTTAACCTGAACTTACCCTTAGACATGGTTATTAGCCTAACCACCCAAGGAGAAAGTCAATCAGGCTTACAGCGCATGAAGGAGTTTTAAAAAATGCATCAAAAGGTTGCCGAGTAACGAGCCAAGACTGTAGCTCGATAGAGAGAACAGGGGAGTTGGGGAAGCTAACGAATCATTTACAATCTCGAAGACCTTATTTAGATCCACTTAAGCAAGGAGCGATTTCTAGGGAAGAGGACAAATAAGTTATACCTTAGGTCGGATGGCCCTTTCAAAATCTTTCGATGCATCAATGATAGTGTTTATGAGTTAAAGTTACTTGAAGGATATAGAGTATCCCCCATTATTAATGTTGTCGACTTAAAGCCCTATGTGTCGAAAGATGGAGAGGAAGATCAAGATTTAAGGTCGAATCTTTAATAACTTGGGGAACTGATGGATTACCAACCTTCGAACCCTTTACTTATGCCCCTTTCTAGGGCTTACAGTCTCCAGCTAAAAGGATTATCTCTCGTCAACCTACCAAGGAAGAGTACTAGTACACATAAGAATAGTGGGCGAACTCTTTGAAGTCCCAACTTAGATACACTCTATTCTACATAAACTCTTACCTAGTTACCGATTTGTTGAGTGCTATGGCCGACCTATTAAAAGCCAAGGCCGAGGTAACTGTGCATCGAGCCCTACTCTTCTAATTTACAGACATCATAAGTGCCAAGGTCGAGTCCCCAACATGCCGAGCTCTACTTATTTGACCTACAGAGCAACAACATCCTTTATTCGTCTCGAGAACTCTAAGTACGATTCATCACCAGCAGCCACAATGTCCATACAACTCAACTAATACACCCTAAGATTCCCTGATATAAACCCATTGATAAGCTACCACTTGTCCATTACTTTTTCTAACATTTATATTATATTCCTTGTCATTATTTGTCTTATTTACCTTTTTTCATACATACTAGAAATCTCTTTCTTCATTGTATTTTATGTAATTTTCCTTATTTGTATTGTTGCCCTAAAGTATTTACTATAAATAGTCCTTTTACTATAAGCACAAGGCATCTTGCATCTTTCTAATATTGAATATACTTGTTCTTGTGATATACCCTTCTTCAAGTATAGTTCATTTATACTCCTATCAAAACTTACCGAGTAGCTCGAGATTAGTGGCAAGTGAATCTTAACATTAGTTTGTGAGTCACATCAAGTGAAGTGTTAAGTTGAATATACTTGTTCGTTGGTGTATCGTGTTTGTTAGTGTGTCATATCCTTTGAGCAGCTCACAAAAGTTACTATGATGACAACTCTTCCATTTCATTTTCTTTGATATCTCAAAGAATCTATCCAGTTACTATTCCCTATGGTAATCCTTAGTGATTACTAAGCTCTTAAGCGCATTTTAAATTCCCACTACGTGAATGGCCAGGGGTTTGTCAAAGGATGTAGTTCCAAACTAGGGGAATGAGTAAGCGACATGTGCTTCTAGTATGAGTAACACTTCTATATTAAGGATTTGGCATCTTGCTTCATTGTCGGTCGATAGTAGCCCGATCGAAGCGCTCGAACACATAGTGCTTAGGACTGAATGTGATTATTGCAAATCTTAACGTAGAGCTCCTCAAAGGCTTAGGTGCCCTCTCTTCCTTTAAGGCATCTGAGGAGTAGGGTTTTCTGTCTTTGGTGATAAAGTATGTCATCAATCAATGTGTAGTTGGCAATAGTGTAAGCTAACCTCTTTGCTTCTGTTTGGTCCTCGGGTAATGTTTTGGTCTTAAGATATTGTGTGATAGGTTCTATCCAAGAGGGCTTAGGACTCGCTTCTCTTACTTTGTGTGCATTGAGCTCGAAGGAATACTTCATCATTTTACTCGAGGTGTCGGGCCTTTACCAGGCAGCTATGAGTGGTATATTCGTGAATATGATGATTGGATGTAATTGGAAGTAGGACCTTAACTTTTGAGCTGCGATGACAACAATAAGGGAAAATTTTTCCATTTTCATGTATCTAAGCTCTAGCCCTCATAGGATGTAGCTAACATAGTAGATAAGTCGATGTTCTCGACCATTAGTTCAGACGAGCATTGAGGATAATGCTTTATTACCGACTATGAGGTAGAGGTATAACTCTTCTCAAGGTATTGGCCTTAAGAGTATGAATGGGGTAGCTAAAAAATTCTTTAGGTCTTTGAATGCCCACTAACATCCAAGTATCCATTTGAATTCAACGGGGTTTTCAATAGCTTGAAGAATTCTACACACTTGTTTACGCTTCAGGATATAAAGCGATTTAGTAAGGCGATCTTACCTGTTAGGCGTTGAACCTCCTTAATTTTTGTCGAGACTGACATGTCTTAGACTGCTTTAATCTTGTATGGTTTGGCTTCTATCCCTTGCTCTATCACCATGAAACCAAGAAATTTCCCTAATGCGACCGAAAGATGCATTTCTCAAGATTGAGCTTCATTTGAAACTAGTGTAGGGTTTGGAATGTTTCACGGAGATCGTCGATGTGTCCTTTTCTGGTTTTGCTTTTGGCAATCATATCATCAACATAGACTTTGATGCTTTTGCCTATTTGTGGCTTTAAGATATTGGTGACCATCCTTTGGTATGTGGATCCGACATTTTTGAGACCGAAGAGTATTACCTTGTAGTAATAGGTCTCGAAGTTTGTAACGAAGGATGTTTGGACCTCATCCTTAAGAGCCATCCTAATTTGGTTGTACTTAGAGTAGCATCCATATAATTGAGAAGCACATGGCCGGATGTCGAGCCGATGAGCTAGTTTACGCGTGACAAGGGGAAGCAGTTCTTAGGCATATCTTGTTAAGATTGGTGTAATTGACCCACATTTGCCATTTGCTTTCTCTACATGTGTAAACACCCCATTTTTGCCCCCTTACCTATTTATATATTTATTTATCTATTTTGAGCCGAGTTTACAAAAAAATCCAAAAAAATTTAAAATTAAAAAAAAAAAGTATCCGGTCAAGTTAATCAGTTGTTTAAGATTAGATTAGGCAATAATAAAAATATATACATGCAATTTAGTAAATTCTAAATCTTTAAAAAATTGACTTGTTTTAAAAAAATATTTTTAGGAAAGTTCAGTAAAAATTTAGATTCATGAAAGTGGGATTTTATTCAATTTCGAATTTTGAAAAATAATAACTAGACAACTTAAATTAAGACTTAGGATTTATTAAATTAAACTTGTGTTGAAAACCCTTGGGCATGTGTATTTTGGGTTCTTTTGGTGTATTTGGGTCATTTTAAAATAAGTTGGAATGAGTTGGGCTTGGGTTTAGAAGCTAAATTTAATGTTGGGCCCAGTCTTATTAGGTTAAGAAAAATTAATTGCATAATACAATGAGAAATGATCAATGGCTTAATTGGTAAGGAACTTAGACTTGGAGAGAAAGTAGTGTAGGTCATAAGTTTGATTTCTAAAGATGTGCATTTATTTAAACTCGCACAGGTCATGTGCTATGCACCTGACACCATATCATCTTCTCTAACAGACGTCTTTGGTCGAATCTACACGAATCCATAGCAGATTAGACAAAATCTTCAATATTTTTGTGGGATTTGGGAAAAAAGAATGATAAAATTATTATTGAGAGATTTGGATCTAATATGGATTTACATTAAAAACAACAAAATTGAGATTTGGTGAAATCTAGTTAAGCTCTAACTTCATCTATGGTGGTCATGAAAAAATACGTGTTTATCTTGGGCCTTCAAAGCAATTTCAACTACATATCTACTGATCACCTCTAATTAGATATACCGAGTCTTAAAATTTATAAACTTATATTTTACCCTAACTCTGTTCAACAAGCAAGTGTATCCATCGTTTGTTAGTACGGATGAGTATAGGATTGTCTCCATTGAGAATAGATACAAGCACTAGCACTAATTAATCTTCCTATTATCTAGCAACCCAAATTATCAAGTAATTAAGTACTAAAACTCTAAATTACTAGCTAAACTATACTAATCCACAAACAAATTTCAGTTAACATAATGACTATAAAAACAATTAACAACACCACACTTAACACGCAAACTTACTTCACCACATAGCATGATGTCACCAATAAATTTTATCCTAGTGATTATTATTTGCAAGGAATTACTAGTTTATAAGCATTTGTCTTAGAATTACTCACTTCTAACCTTAATTATGTCTATTAAAATCTTTTCTGAATTAACAACCAATTAGAATCACATTAATATCATGATATTTTATCAAATTCTCTAGAGATACAGCAACTTTCCTAAAAATATCTCTATTATTAGAAGTATGTTGGTCCAATGAATTAAATCTATTCAATAGAATTGTCTCTCAATATATTCTATTGAAATCAATCCTAAGTTAGTATCGTACATTATACCATACTTAGATTTATTAAGTTCAATTCATCATAACTAACAAAAATTGGGAAATCACTAATTTAAGCACTTATGCATGTTAAAGTGATGTAGCAAGCCCTAGATTATTACTCACACATGATAAAATAACAAAACATATCAATAAAATGCGGAAATAACAAGGAATTTAACATAAAACAAGTAGAAGAATAAAAACCCCTTTTTTAGATCCAATGTAGAAGTCTTTACAACGCACGAACAATGAATTCCCGATATCTCTCTCATGTGATTCTAGGAAAAATATACGGAAAACATAAAGCACAATAGGTACAAAAATGGATGAACAGATGTGTTTTTGGTTAATGTCGAAGGTAAAAGTTTAGAATGTCTAATAATGAATTCGATGATGTCTATTTGAAAATTGCAAATGTATTTATATTCTTCTTGTCAAAAGGTTCGGATACACCATTTCAAGACCCCCCCCATGGGTTTTAAATCGGTTAAACACACTTGTTCACGTGAAAAATTTAAAAGGGAATAGTTGTGTCCACTCTCAACACTCCTATGATTCGAGGTGTAATTGTCTTGGAAAAGAATAATCTTCACCTATTACGGCTGTGATGTGGCATGTGATTGCCTTATCGCAGATATTTCATCTCTTCACGCCATGATAGAGGGTGTGATCACTCTCCTCATATACTATTACGGATGTAATGAACAAGTAGATAGCTATCTTCTCCCTTAGCCATGTCCATAATGGAAGGCGTGATATGTACTAGGCACTCAATCTTCTTTGATAACGCCTGTGATCAGATACATAGTGATCTTCCTTTAGAATTATTCTTTCATTATGAATGCGATAACTCTAGATCTCATTGTTCTTGTGGAATTTCATTCCCTCTTCACTTCGTCTTAAATAAATATCGTCTCCATTTTGTCTAGCCTGATTTTTTTTTCCAGTTTTATAAGTAAGTTTTTTTTAAACCGATCAATATTAAACCTTACTCATTTAATATTAATCATCGATTAAAGTTTAAAAAAATGTTGTTTTTTTTAATGTTTGGAGTTGCCACCCGATTGAGGTTGGGAAATGGTTTAAGTTAAACCAAACAAGTAGATTTGGTTTTGGTTTTGATTTTGATACTAGTTTACGAAGGAAAAACTGAAAAGGTTTTTGAAAACTTAGAGAAACGAGTCTAGGGGTTAGGTTATTTAAACTCTTACGAGTACCACAACTTTCCAAATTTAAACTTAATTCCTTAAATTCACTTGTTAGGACAAAAACTAATATTTAAATAAAGCTATTTTTACCAATTTGAATAATTTTAAAAAAATGGGAAAATACTAAATTTTTTAGTTTTTACATCACTCTAAAAGTACTTACGTACCCGCTATTCGGAATTAGACATATGTAGTTCTTTTAAAAAAAATTTAAGTGGGTTGGTGATTTTTAATTTTGAAAACGAGTCCGGTTGAAGTTTTTTAACCTTTTCTATTTATTTTAAAAATCTTCTAAATGGTACTAATTGGTTTATTTTGGAGAGTTTTAAAGTATTCTAAGAGATTTATTTATTTTTATTTTTTGAAAAATTGATTCATTTCTAAGTGGTAAAATACATTTATTATTTTATTTTATTTTATTTAAGTCTTAATTGAGAAAATAAAAAAAAATAATTCTCAACTACTCTATTTTTTCCCCTTTTTTCTTATTTTCCTTTTTTTCCTTCTTTTTAATTTTTCCTTTTCTTTCCTTTTTTTGTTTTTTTTTTCCTTTTCAGTTTTTCCTTTTCTTTCCTTTTTTTTTTTTCAATAAGGTACAAGAATAGATAAATATAAATTAAAAAAAAATGCAAGACTAAAATTAAAACAAGTTCGGACCAAAGGAGAACTTGCGCTCAAGTTAGAGTTATTGGATAGGTCGAGTTGAATCGGAGCTCTGTAGGTAGGATTCAAACTTTGAAGAAGAGAATAATGGCTATTAAAGGAGTGCTTCCAAGTAATTCCAAGTCGAATTTGATGTAGGCAAGGGTGTTTTTGTGTGATTCATATTAAGTTTGGGAGGTATAGGACTAACGCCTTGGTGAATGGTGGCTGTTTGGTGGTCGTTTGGCAAACTGCTGCTGCTTGGTGATGGTGGTTTGACTGCAGAGTGGTAGTGGTTTAGCTAATTAAGTGTTAGGTCTTGGGTTTTTTACGATGGTGAAGCTAGTGGAGGCAATGGATTCACTTAAAAACTACCATAGAGTGATGATTTTAGAGTGAGGAAGGGAAGCTCGTGGGTTAACGAGTTCACATTCCCCTATTTATACTTATGCATGCTCGAATTCAATTGGAAACTCTTTAAATTGCCTAAAATCAAAGTTTTGTGTTAATGGGTAATTAAGTTTTTTTTTTTCTAATTTTCTGACCGATTTTGACACCTTTAATCCACAAATATGGACAAGTTTTTGGGCTCAATGCGAACTATCTTAAGTATTCTTTGAGTTTTTGTAATTAATTTGATAAAATTTCTCTAAAAAATCAGCTTAATCGGGTTAAGAAGTAAAGGGATTGTGTAAGGATTTAATTTTCATTACTATAGCATTGCGAGCTTTTAAAGAATCAGTTTAGGCCATAGTCACGTACTAGGCACGTGTCACGTGCCCCTACATGTGCGTTGCAAATTGAATGGGTGCGCAATAGCATGCCCTGTTTTCGAATGTTAGGTTTTTTTTTTTTTTTTTCAAAGAAAAGAAGTAAAAGGCACTTTTGTGCTTATTACAAGATTCTTACCCCTAAACCTCCAGTTCCAATGCTAAGTTTAGTTTAAGCGTGTTACTAATAGACCATTAGCCTGTACCTTGTTTTATTTTGCAACTAAATATTACTTAACCTAAAAATAAAGTGCTAGTTAATTGAATTATTTGCAACTCTAAATATTATTTCCTTAAAAAAATTCTAACTTTCTCCATTATTTTTTTTTTGTATTCTTTGCTATTTTTTTTTAAATTTTGTTTTTCTATTTTCTTTTTGTAGTTTTCCACTTTTTTTTTTGTTTTCTAATCCTTTTTTTTTTTTTGTATTTCTTATGCTTTTTCCTAATCTGATACCCTTTACCTTATTCTAAAAATTCTAAAATTAAAGGGGGGCAAAAATATGGTGTCTACACTTGCTCTTGAATAATCTGAAATTGATATATTACATACTTAGGTATTAAGAACTTGAGAAATGAACACAATTATGATTAATTTATGTCTAAATATGCCTAAAAAGTGTAGAATAATTTATGCTCATCAAAATTCACCGCATTTAAGCTTTGCTTGTCCTCAAGTAAACACTTTGAAACAACTAATGAAACTTTGTGGCTTTTCGAATATATATTCATCAAGGTATTCATTTACCAATTCAAAAATCATAGTGGCTTAATTTTGTGCCTACCACTCAACCTACTATATTGTGTTCTTAGAATACAACTATCAATATTCTAAGACTAATCCAAGTAAAATAAATTTTACCCTTACTATTTAGGGAAAATTTTCAAAGGTACAAAGTGAGCACAAAGTTAATTAGAAGAAAAGAAATCTGGTCATACTTTATCCATTTTCGTAAGTGTATCAAAAACTCTTCAATTACTTCTTTAAGCATAACAATCTAAAAGGAAAGTATTTTGCATCTATCTTTCTCTTGTATTTCTACTTCTTTAATTTAATCTCTCTAAGGACAACTTTACACATTGCATTTTCAATTTTTTTCCCTTTGTGTATAAGCTAATGAGTTGATAGCGAGAATTATCAACCCAACTTTACTTTACTTCTTCTTCTTTAATTTTTACTATTTTTTTATAATTTGCAGAGTTACAAAGACAAAAATTAGTAGTGGGGTTAGATTTCACTCTTCTAAGGAACCAAAGCTTGCCCTTACTAACTTAATCCTTTTATGTCCTTAAGCACTTTAATTTACTTTATATCGAAGAGATTTTCAAGAAGCATCAACAAGTGAATTATTTCATTTGCCTTTTCCACTCAAGATTAAATTAGCTCTAAAAGTATTTGAAAAGTATCACGCCCCGAACAAGAAGAGTCATAACAGTCCCGCCGTGTAAACTAATCTAAGATAGAAGCTGACCTCACAGCTGTTATCGTAGACGCAGTTTACACAAGGCGCACAACTCAACCAGCTTGAAACGTCTGTTCTGACATCTGTTAATATCCAAACCTGTGGTAGAGCTTTAACAAAATACTTGTTCTATACAATCTGTAGTTTAGTACTACAACAGTAATTATACAACATTTCACGTCCAAGGGTAAGGATTACAATCAGAGTCTTTTAAAAACCACAGGTTATACGATTTATATACAATAAGTTAGAAAACTAGTGGGCTCCCAGGGAATTCCCATTTAGTTTTCTTCAAAACTTAAAGATAAAGCAAAAGCTCAGGTTCAATTAAATTCCTCGTTCCTCACTTTCCCACACAGCAGCACACTAACCTGAGAACGTTGGTACCGGAACATCTTTTATCTTCACTCAGTACCTGCAAAAGAGTCTGTAGGGGTGTGAGCACAACTAGCTCAGTAAGTGGAGCGGAGTCAGAAGAGTACTATACAATCACAAATAAGGTTAATAATTATGATGAAATGCAATGCAATCACTCAAATGAAAACATCGCACAGTGTTAACCGGTCCACTGTGAGGTTAGAGAAATTTCATCCGCTCCAACCCGGATTGAGGAGTTTCATCGCGACTAAAGTTAAACCAAACCCGGGCTTGTGCAATGGAGAACACCCCCCTCCCAAGACCGCCTTCGAACCACAGCCCCCAACCTTGTCGCGACCTCCTCGCCTATCACTTAGTTCGACTAAGGATGGGGAAAGGACCATTTCAGCTATCCTCATCGAAGGAAGTCGGTGTTTGGCTTAACACTCTTAATCGTTTCCCCTAACGGGTGATTATGCGTGACCAATTACACTTTAGTTGAATAATCATTAGAAATAATCAAGGGTGACCAATAAGTTCACACAATACAGAATCCATGCAAATATGCAGAACAGCACACCAAGGAGTTGAACTCCTGTCACATCAGAGTATCATTCACACACATAGCATGCGCATAATCATCTAGCTACAAACACAACCAGAAGTACTCTTGGGTCTCCGGATACTTTTAAAATAGTACCCAAACAGCGGCGAAGCTACCATCCCAACTTACTTGTTCAGACGTTCGTTATTTCTGACTTGAATTGTCAGCCGTCTTTGGAAGGTCCTAATTACACAAAAGGTCTAAATTTAGTTTTCGTAATAATTACGAAAACATTAAGGTTTAATCTAAAACATATATATATATATATATATATATTATTTCCATAATATACAGTCATGTTATTAATATTATTAATTATTAATATTGTACATCATATTTACTATTACGTATTATATATCGTTTTGATCGTATCGAAACGTACTTTTTATTTATTAATTCACGTTTTGATTCCGGTAAAGTTACCGAAATGTATATATTCTTGAATATGTTATAGATATAAGCTAGTTTGCTTAAGGTTATCCGATTTCAACAAAACTAGTGTTATTGAGTTCGTATAGACTTAACGACACATCTTATGAGTCCTGTTCCTAGAGATGGATTTTAACGGGTAGTTTGAATTTTTAATACAATTATACATAATTATATAAAAACGACCATATTATGCATAATTTACAGTTTTAAATTATATTTTATCCAATTTGTCCTTATATTGTAATAATATAAGTATTATTCAATTTTAATACACCTAAAGTACATCCCGATCAGAAAATATTAATAATTGTAATAAAATCTCTATTTAACCCAATTCGACCAGCAATCCTATATATAGGTTTTATTTAAGCATTTTACTCATTTTAGTCTATTAATATTACAAATACACCCCGACTTGTAATTTAAGCTATTTTACTTAATAAATTCGTAGTAAATAGTTCGGATTACCTAATAATTCCCCGAAAATTTCTATGGACTTCTAAAAATATAGGGAATTCAATTATCACTCGGTTTCAAGTTTTCGACCTATTGCCTATATTTTCGTATTGACGATTTTACCCCTAAATTTGATAAATTATCCAATTATAATTATTTTAGCATCCAATTAATTCCAATCTGACTCAATACCATTATTGTTTATTATAGATCAGTACATGTCCATTTCATCAATTAATTTCATAATTTCCTATTAAATTCATAATTTCAGCCTATTTTCGGACCAATTTCAAGCCTAAAAATTCAATAAATATTAAAATTATTCAAATAAAAATTTAGGCTACGTAGCAATTACCCATATATCATACACATCCTACACAAAAATTTTCAGTTAGAAACAACATCATATAGTATATTTATTTCACTAATATATATTCGGATGAATTATAGATTTCTTAATGAAGTATATTAAATATTACGAATTTTTCAAAAATAAAAATATCACACGAAAGCATGTCTAAAATAACCTAAGTGTAATTTTTTTCATAATTTTCTGGGCGGATTTACTATTTTTTAGAAATTATTGAAAAACAGGGCAGAAATTTGACCTTGGTGTTCTTGGGTGCTCCGGTGGCCGGCGGCGGCTGGGCGGTTGTTGGACGGCTGGTGCGATGGGTGGACCGTGTGGGGTTGGCTGGGTTTCACAGCAGATCTACTCTAGGTTAGGTTTCCACACTTTCACTAATTTTTCTGTTTTTTCTAAATTTGTTTTTTTTTTCTACGATTTTTTCTAATTTTTCTTTCTGATTTTCTCTGATTCCAAATTGCTAAAACTACCTTGTCTGATGATCTTGGCTTTTTATAGTGTTTCAAAGTCGGTTTAAGAATTTTTCTTTAATTAATTCATATTTTCTTTTCCAATTTCTTTTTTTTTTTTTTATGCATGAGGTGTCCAAATATTATAACTCCACCTTTTGAATCAGCAATGTATTTCCATCCTCCTGCCACGCCTCCTTCCAATATTATTTAATTAATTTTTCTTTTTCTTTTATTAAATAATTACTTAAATATAGATATTATATGTTAGAATTAATTATTTTAATTAATATACAAGGTTATACCTTATGTAATAACATGTGAAATATATAACTTTACTCATATAATTAAGTTTCTAGCATATCTTTTATTTTTAGAATACATTCTAAGGTTAATTTCATGAATTCAACACAATATATATATAATTACTCAATTTAAAGTTAATTTACAAGTATAATTATTATTTGTACCGGGTATACTAAAAAATTACGTGTATTTTTTTATAGTAAATTATACTACATTATCTCATTTTATAGCTCAATTAGCTTATCTCTAAATTCTCGTTGTAATCTAAGTTCAATTTTAGGAGTTCTGAACATTTTAGGGCTTTAGTAAATACTCCAATTTCTAAGGGCAAAATTGGGATTTCGGATCATTATTACTAAAATCTAACTTCACTGTAATATCTCGACTAACATTTTCATTCTAGTTGCAAAGTTTGGGCTCAATTGGATAAGTTACCCTAAAAGCCCTAAATCTGAGCTCGGTTATCTTAAGCTCAATTTTGGAAGCTTACAAAAAGTAAATATACTATTTAGTAAGTTTAGAAACACAATTATTTAACCTTGAACTAAAGACTCTGATTCACTTCTAACCTTTAAATTCATTCATTAAATAGGAAGTAAGTTTACTTCACTTAGATTTTATCTCATAACTTTGATCAAGTACACTAAGTCCACAAGAGTTGAGTAAGGCACCAAATTGACTGCCATTTTGCCAAATTTACAATCTATTAAGTCAATTTTGAAAATCATAACTTGAAAACAAATTGCTCATACATGATTTTCACAAATTGAAAACAAACTACTTAAACAGAGAACTTTTGATAAACGAAGCTAACCCTTCTCAACACGTAGAGAAAGACATTGTCCCCAATGTCTCATGAACAGGCATAGAAAAGAAAAACTAGAAAAATGAGAAGCAATAAACAATGAAAACATGACTCCCCTAATATATGAAGTTTGACTGATGAATTGGCCATAAACCATCAGAAAATATATCCTTCAAACACCGTGAAAAAGGAACAACGAAAGAAACCTAACCATTAAAACAAAACTAAGATAAACTACAATAAACACTTAATATGAGAGTTTCCATCAATATACATCAATGAGGGTAAGCTCTTAAATAGTTAGTAAGTTTGAATGAAAAACAAAGCAAGATAAAACAAAAAGAATGAAAAAAAGTTAGTCGGTATCAGCTTTGGTCTTTTCATTTGAGCTGTCCTCTTCCTTAGACCCATCTTCCTCATCCAAATCATCATCCGATTCTTCTTTTGTAGTCCCACTACCTTCTTTTTGGGTAGCAATGGGGGCACTTTCTGGTTGGTGAATAGGAGGCTGATTGGTACTCGCATTCTCTTGAGTTGGAAAGCTAGAAAAATAGGAAAGGATTGTCGCTCCTACAGTTGTAGCAATATTTTTTAAGAATTCTATTATCCCCTTTTGATTTTCCTTTATTTCAGCTACCTTATTGTCCAAATGTTTCAAATTTCCCATAAAAAAACTGGAGGTAGCTAGTGCAAACTCTAGAGCACCAAGATCCTCAATATCTATATTAGGGTTTAAGACTTCTGAAATGCCCTACTGATTGAAAGGGGTTCTGGGAAGTGGTTTAAGGTTAGCACAAGAGTCTTTTGGCCCATCACCATGAGGGCATAGTCTCAAGTTCTTGAAAATCCAAGTGATTAGGCCCCCTATAAAAATACCTTTGTTTTTTTTAAAAGTTTGCTAGCAAATTCCAACGCGGTTAAAATATCAACATTTATCGGGTATCCTCGGAGCATACTGTGTAAGGGTAATAAATCATGTTCCCCTATTGCCTAGGACTTTCATGCTTACCGTAAATGGTCCTCACCAGCATATAATGAAAAACTCTAGCATTAGTAGTCTTCAGAGTAGAGGCATTTGATTTACTTGCTTAGAAATTGCTCTAATTGGAGATCTCTTTCCAAAATTCATGAAGAGAAGTGTCTAAGGTTAAAGTCACTAATATGTCCTTATACTCTTCATCCTCCAATTTTGATTTTGTATAAAGACCCATGGCATGAATGAATGTAATCATATCAAAAGTATGAGTTTTGCCAAATGCAAAAAACTTAAACTCATTCACCAATTTTGTGTCGATATACTTAAATTTGATCTTAAAAGAGGAAAGGTATTGTGCTTAGGAGCTTAGTTATCACTAAGACTTACTGTACAAAATCTAAGCTAAGTGGGTCATCCGAAATATTGAAGAAAATAGAGGAAATTGGTCTACGGACAAACTGGAGTAGTTGATGTGAAGTAACTTGGAGAATGTGACTTACCAATGAATACAACATGACTTGATACTTTACTTGATATGACGCATAAGTTGATGCCAAGGTTCACTCGCCAATAATTCTGATCTACTCGGTAAGATTAAATAGGAGTGTATGAAAAATGGAGTCAGAGAAGGTTGTCTCATAAGAACAGGAAATTCAATGTCTATCTATTAAGTTCTATTACGACTTACAAGGGAAAGGGACTATTCATAGTAAGTTCACAGGGCAACATTTTAAATAAAGAAATTACAAGAAAGTATATACAAAAAGGAGATTCCTTATACATACCAAAAAGGGTAAAAAGGATAAAAGACAAAAAATGGAAAAGCAGTACAATGTTAGATGAGATAGACAGGTGGCAATGCAACATTAATCTTGTACGAAGATTCTCTGAACACAGCTAGCGAGAGGGATCAAGATGTTACGGCAATAAAGAGGTCGAGACGAGAAGAGGGTGATGAGAGAAATGGTAACAAGTCAAGAGAAAACTATTCGACTAGTAAGTGGGTCTCTCATCACTCAGTAAGAACCTCTCAGCAATAGTTGGTCAGATTACTTGGTACAAGGTCCTTGGTAAGGGAATGGTCGGTATCATCACAACCGAGAGTATAAATCAATGTATAACAATGTGGGGAGTTCAATGAGTTCAACTACCTTCCTTCTGTGTAATGTTTCTCGTCATTAGTAAGTTGTCGAGAGAAGGTTCTTTAGGTGAGGGATCAGAGGCCTCGGAGCCGTATGCGAGTAATGGGACCGATGGTCCACAGTTCATCAAAAGGAAAGCGAGAGTTGTTTGCTTGTAAGCCTTCTCTTGAATGCTAAATAATTAGGCCATTGCCCATTTCCCAAAAGCCATTGCATGGTTAGCTTCAAGCAATACTCTCTTAGCATGTCCTAATCTACGACACAGTGCCTTTTTATAATTTTCTTCTCAAGAAACTCCTTAAATTTTGCTTTTCAATGTTCATGATGTTATTTCTATATTAAGTTTTGAAGTAAAGCGACCTGGACAAGATCTAGTTACCTTTAGCCTTGCCTATGTCAATATATGTCATGAATTTCACTTTGAGGCATTTTTGGCTAATGAGCATGTCAAATTTTGTGATGCTTAGTCGACAAAGGATGGCATTGTATGGTGACCAAAGATCAATGATGACAAAGTTTATCGACTATGTGGTGACACGCTTATCGTCGCCCAATTAGATGAGTAGGGTGATGATTCCCTTTATTGGCACTAGTTTGCCTCCTCTAAACCCTATGAGGCCATGTTTATATGGTTGTAGAGGCTCTTGAAGCTATTTCTTCATTTGCTCGTAGGCAGTATAGAAGAGTACATCGGCTGAGCTTCCATTATAGATGAACTTCTTAGGGACATCAAAATACCCAATTCGGCATTTATAATGAGTGCATCGCTATGAGGTAGGTCAACTCCCTGTTCATCTGCTTTAGTAAAAGTGATTGTTGTTTTAGTCTTCAGCTTCTTGGTTCTTACGAGATATACCTCATGTTTGGCTACTATGGTTGTGTTGTTTGAAAGGAGGCTGGGTCTTACAAAGATGGTGTTGACTTGACCTTGCTGCCTCCAGTGATTCTGATTGTCTGTTGTGGCATTGGCTTATTCATTATCATGTTGTTGTTGGTGTTCCACTCAGCAATGTTGGGTTTATCGTTGGATTTGATTTTTCTTGTCTATGATAAGGTGGTCAATACAGCTTTTGTGAACAAGGCCTTCGACTACATTCTTAAGGTGGCAATACTCATTAGTGTTATGTCTATGCATTTTGTAGTAATCACAGTACTTCTCGGACTTCATTGCTTCTGGTGTTTCAAGAACACTAGGTGGTCGTGGGAGTTGTTTTTGAACATCATACATGATTTTGTTGAGCAATCTGTTGAGGGGTGTATATGAGCGGTAGTCTTGAAATTTCTATCTTTGCTTATCGCATTTGTCGCGTGTTGGTAGTTGTGGTTTAGGGTCATAGGGACCCAAGTAGTCTTTTACTAAGACGCGAGTGCTATTATCCACTTCGAAACGAACTATGATGGTGTCTTCTTGAGCCACATATTTTTCGACTACCTACATGAACTCATCTAAGGATTCAAGCTTGTTTAGTGAGATTGTGTTAAATAGCCTTCCATTAGGGTCTATGCCTGTGAGAAGTGCTTATAGGGAAATTTTGGTATCAAGCTTGAATACTTATAGCTTTGCTCGGTTGAAACACTTGAGATATGCCTGCAGGGTTTCATTGGGATGTTGTAACATTGTAGAGGATGGAAGAGTCTCTTCATGAAACTCGAGAGCTAAGGAAGTATTGTTGAAATCTACCTCCTAAGTCATCAAATGAAGTGATAGAGGCATTAGAGAGGGTGTTAAACTAGAGTAGAGTAGCTTTCGCTAGTGTATTAGGGAAGACTTTAAACATAATTGTGTCTAAAAAGTTATGGAGGCTCATCATTGTCTTAAAATAAATAAGGTGATAGTTTGGGTCAATAGTACCATCGTATGTGTTCGGGAGTGGCAGCCTTACGCCTGCAAGCAACATTTCGTTGAGGATGGAGGGCATGAATGGGCTTTTTGTATACATGGAGCGTAACGCTCATGAGAATAATTGAACTTTCTTTTGTTCGCATAGTTTGGAGGCATGGCGAATATGCTCATTTAGTTCGTTTACATTCATGTCTTTGTAGTCCTTTGGCGACTGTTTTGGTAATAGATCGTTGATTGGTTTGCTTGCTACTGTGCACTTGCCTTGTGCTTGGGTTTTGCTACAATTACGATTTAGCCATTAGTGCATATCCTTATGGTATTGTTGATTGTGTTGAATTTGGTTGCGTGAACGCATCGGGTGTGCAACACACAGTTCATCATTTTTGCTTGGTTGTGAAGAGGAGTTGATGGTTGCCTCCTTGTTTAAGCCTTTTTGGGATACGTTTTTTAGTATTACAACATCTTTGTTTAGAGTTGTAGTAGCCTCTTGATATTTTTTATTTTCCTCAAGCATTTGTTAGACAAGCAATTTGAGCTATTGAACTTCGGCATTTTCTTTTTGAGGTGGTGGAAGTGTTTAGTCACCTCCATCTTGTTGAGATGTGGTAACATCCCCTATCTATGATGCTTGTGGATTGGTGTTTTTGCTTTTATCCATTGTATGCATGGTGGCTTGAAACGATCTGCGCCAAAATGTTAATCTTGTTAGAATCAACTAGGATAAGTAGGCTCATGTGGAGTCTAGATGAAGTAGGCTTGGATCTCGCTTCCTACTCCTTAATCTTGCAAAATGACCCTTTATGGGTGTGGCAACAAGGGCCCTCCGATGCTCAAGTTAGTAAGGAGGAGTGAAAGAGAAAGAGAGCGAACACTAAAACTCGAAGGGTAGTGCTCATCCTATATATCTCTGGCATGGAATGTAGGTTGTGTATTGAAGCCGAATACGAGTTATCAAGATTAGGAGAAGGTAGATCAAATCCTTTCCTTTCACAATGCTTGATTCCTTTTATGGGAGTTACCTGGACATGTGACGATTTGAGGTTTGCTCGTACTAGTCGTCAATAAACAACATGCATTGTAGTGGAGATTGGTCAAGTTTGGGAGTGATTAACCCTACAACCAAATTTGTAACATAAAGATCTGACATTCGCAAAGGCCGTTGGGTATGTTGGTCGCACTACAGATGTTAGATGCTCATTAATGGGTTATAGTGAGGGGCAAGCACTAAAGATAAAGGTTAAGCTAAGATGTCGAGGAAGGGGTTAGTTGGTGCTTGGTTAAGGGTGAGTTAAGACCCGGGTTAATGCTGGATGGTTGGCGTACACAGGCTTGATGATCAAGCTAATTTGCTTGGGTAAGACATTGCATGGCTCGCTGAGCAAGTGCGATGCAGAGGGCAAGCTCGTTGTTCACTTGCACATACCCTATCGGCCTTGCATAGCTTCACCGAGTAGGTCGCAGTATAGAGGGCAAGCTCAATGTTTGCTCGTGCATACCTCGATGGGCTTGTTCATATGTTAGGCTTTGCATATTGGGTCTCGGTCTGGGCGAGAATTAGGTATCAACACTTAATGGGCTTTGCATGTTTAGTCTTAGTCTGGGCAAGAATTTGGTATCGACAAAAGGGATCGTTGAGGATATTATATCCCTCAAAGACTAGTTTGTTTCTTGTTGTTTTTGTTTGATTCCTAAAATAGCTAATCCTTTTGCTAATTAGGTTGCTATTTAAGGCAAAGTAAAGATGAGTTGCAATTATAAGCTCTTTAAACCTCTATCTTAACTTCGTGGTTTATTATTTGTAGACTGGAGTGGTTACTCGCCCGAGGGCCTTTTATTGTTTTGGAAAAAAAAAAAAGAAGAAAAAACTAGTTTAGCACCATAGATATCTTTTGTGAATGCAAATCTTCTATCTTAATGAATTGTGACTCTATATTTCATCAATTGTACAATATATAAATGGAAAAGTAAAACAATAGAATTGCCTTAAATAAATAATAATATATCACAATTTCTTAAGTTAAGGAAGATACAGATGAAAAATATCTAATAACGAAAGAAAAACTAACTCTAACGTTTAAAAGAACAAAAATACATATCAAATTCGACAAGAAGTCCTCCTTAACGAGATCATCCGCATCATCAGTACACAAAACTAATATACCATGTGTCTAACGTCTGTTGATGGGTGAAAAATGGGAAAAATTAGTGAAAAGGGATCAACGTTTATTATTCTTTAATTTCATGATTACCCATTTTAACATTCCAATTACATTTCAAAACTAACAATGAGGTCTATCAACTTAGAAACCTAAAACTTTTGAGGGATTGGCCCTGTGGTTAGTGTAAAAAGATACACTTATGAAAACTTACAGAAGTCTTGTTGTTTAAATTTTACTATGGATACTTTTTGAGGTTATTTATTTAGCATAAGCTATTCTTACTTGATGCATAAATCTTATATAGTAGTTAATGTGTTTAGAGATAGTTATAATATGATTGTATCCCTCCATCATGAGTGAGAGAGAAAAAAAAAAAAACTTAGAAAACCAGAGAATGTGGATTATACTTATTATTTGAAAGAACAAAAACACATATCAAATTCAACAACGTCCTCCTTAACACGATCATCCCCATCACCAGTACACAGAACTAATATGCCATGTGTCCAACATTTATTAATGAGTGAAGAATGAGAAAAATTACACGAGAGGGACCAATGTTTGTCATTCTTAGTTCATGATTACCCATTTTAACATTCCAATTTCATTTTGAAAATAAGGAATAAGGTCCTTAAGCCTAAAAACCTAGAGAATGGGGATTTTACTTGGCATTTAAAAGAACAAAAAAAATACATATCAAATTCAACAACGTCCTCCTAACACGATCATCCCCATCAAGCTTAATTTGCTGTCATCACCTTTCTAAATCCCATTTGAGTATATTCATTTCGATTGTAGTGTGTAATCCTAGAGTAGTAGCTAAATATATAAGAAAAGGGCCGAGTTCAATTATGTTGAGTAAAATTGCTTTAGAATTCAATTTGAGTTTGAAGGCAAAACTTGAAATGCCTTAAATTCCACCCGATTACACATTCTGAGAAACAACTTTCCCGAAGATCATTTAAAAAACAAAAAAACTGATTGCTTTATTGCATAGACCTTGTAATTCTACATGGTTCATAATGAAAAAATCACTAGAGACTTAGAATCGAATGAATAAAATAACTAGAGCCAGAGAAAGATCGATTTTAAGACTCCACAGTACTTGTTCTTCTGTTTGTCATAGCACAATGCTATAAAAGGGGAAGCCAAAGGGATCGATCTCCATCCTTTCTACTTGATGATCCAGTTCCATGGGCAATTGTTCTGCCGCATATGCACTGGTAGCTTCATGGGATGAACAATTGCGCAGATAGTAATCACAGAAGGTTAAAATAGCAGTATTAAATGCTAAGGCCATATGCTGAAGCCCAACACAAAATTTCATGGGTTTCAAGAGCGAAAGGAAAGTTGGAAAGAACTTGCTTAAAAGCTATTTTCAAATTTCATCATTCAGGTAAATATGATGGCTCTTTCGCTCTCCCTGCTTCACATGGGAAATTGTAGTTCATAATAGTACAGTATTATTATAATTTTAATAACATAAGGAACATAACTATGTGTTCCATCCAGGATCAAAGTTGATATGTGACACTTTGTCACAATCTATCCTCCAAAAGAGGGTAATGTCCTATTATTTGTCAGGAGGTAAGTTGATAAAACCCCTAAAATCTGATTCTGTCAAAGCAAAAATTTGAACTCCTCATTAGTCAAATGGATCTATCCGGGGATCATGTTCACTTGCCATAAGCATTCCCGTGCACAGGCATGTAGGACACATCACCTACGCATCAAAGAACATAGTTAATGCCTTAGAGGGAAATTGAAGATGTTTGCATGTTTAGGATACTATTCGATGAAGCAAGAAAGAATGTGCACAATACTTTGTGTTTTCAGAAAATTTTCCCCATTTGGTAGGTACCTCTTTGTGATGGTGCAAAAGCTGAGGGAAAGGCTTTCAACCCAAATCCATGACTCCATAGAAGTATGTTCACACATAAAGCAAATACGTTCTCCTATTCACAACTTGAATACTCAAGACAATAAAACTTCTTTAACATTTGAAGCTAATATGGCATTTACCTTTCCTGATCCAGAGCAGTTAAGACATCGTTGAGTTGTGGGAACCTGAAGAGGGCGATCACTGGCATCTGTTACTAGAAGAGGATCAACACTCAAACACACACCGCTTGCAGAGCATCTTGCACAAGCTAAGTATCCTGCCAAAAGGTATAGAACGATGAATAATGCATCTATCAAAACCAAATTTCTGCTTCAATATGACTATGCATATGCTTGGCTGAGTTGGAATTACTAAGTTAGTGCACAGTGGGTTAGAAGGAAAATGAAGCTACAACCTGGACAGAACAAATTCTTCTATACTAGGAGTAGAAAAACAATGAAGCAATTGCTTGTATGTCACAGACAGGAAGTGGAAGCTCCACTGCAAATGGATTGCTTCGTCCCAACTAAAACAATCGCATGAAAAAATGTACGCATTGTGAGCTCTTGCTTTGGACTTTGAGCTTCTAAGCCTGTGCCAACAAAATATTATTCAAAGGCTTTCACACTACAAGTCGGTTTCAACCATTCAACTAATCACCCTACTTTTAGATATATTCTTGGAATTGAGATGTTTGGTAAGTGATATGTACCAAAAAGAAGTATTTGAGAAAATGTGACCATGTCATGTGGGTACTTTGCTTAATGAATAGGTTCTGTTGGATTTTGTACAGTTGTCACATAAATTAGAGCGTGCTATCCCCAAGCAACTCTGTATACCTAAGTGCTAAAATGATGCATTGAAATAGTTCAAATCCTCGATGATCACTAGAAATTTATTTCATGCTCTGTCAGTGCACAACCGCTGCACCCACCATTTTGCCAGCAAGAAAATCTTATTATCCTTCAATAAAATATGATGTGTAGTACAAGACTATAGTTCTCACTTCACCAAAAAGAAAAAACACGTACAAAACACAGAAAAAAGCACTTTTAGGGTGCCTTTTTTTCATGAAATATATTTTTCCAAACATCATTTAAAGTTTGTTATAATCTAATGATTGTATAACAGTATTCATTGGTAGGAATTGCAATGACTTAAAAAAGGAAATCAAGGCAGTAACAGTCACTCTTTGTGGTAGGTAGTGGTGGGTGGCAATAGTGGTTGCTGGCCAACAGTGATTGACTCCACTACTCCCTTGGCAGACCTAGCTACCAACGAAAGTCGTTAGGAAGCACCATAATTTGAGATTATTGTCCTGAAAATGTTTGGAAAATTTTATCTGGAGAACAAATGTCCCTTTGATATAATAGTTAGCAGGGGGTCTTTGACCAATCGTGATGCGAATCATGCCCATAGAAGCCTCATGCTAAAAGGATACCTACCAGTTCCGTTGCAATATTTGCACCTTTTCTTCTGTTGCTGCTCAACATTGTTTGCTTCAATTAACATCAAGGCTGATATGACACCCACTGCTCCACCTGAAAATGATGCTACAATGGGATCGACCTGACTAAAATCAGAAATTAATATACAGTAAGTGACAGGAAAGATAAAAGCCCCTTGATTTGTTGCATGCAAAAGATTTAGAGATGAAAGCAGTTCGAAAGCTAGTCTCTTTTCTCCTCCCTGACCACGTTAAATTTCTGGCTTGATTCATTATCTAAAGTGAATAATTAGTTAATATACCTTAGCTGCAAAGGCAAATGCATGCTGTGAATGAAATCTTCATATGTTGTTCCTCCTAAACCAAGTTTCAGCTCCAGCTGGAACAACAGTACGGATGTTGTTACAACTAGTCCTTGTAATAAAATCCATGGAGTAGCTCCTTATACGCATGTCTATATGTGCAAGAAGAGGAAGCTATATGGTGATTACATAGTATTATGTTCTGTAAGTGCTGATGCTGTGTTTGTGTAGCAGTGTACTGATGTCATGCTTGTGTAGAGGTATGTAGCGGTAGTATGCATAGTGTGTAGCGTTGTCGTGTTATTATATTATGGGTCAAATCATGAGTGCCGGTTGTGTGTTTAATCAGCATAAGCAGTAGTTATTATGGATTATTAATGTGTCAAAATAGGAGCAGAAATAAGGGAATAGAAATTATACCGATAACTGCAATTAATGCTTCCATGGATTATATGTACATTAAAAAAAAACATAAAGTACCAAGTCCCATTCTTCAGAATCAAGAAATCCAGAGTTCCACAGAGGTCATAGAGTTCTCTTTAACATTGAGCCCTTGTCAAGAGATCGTCAAGTTCCTTTCTAACGAGTCCAAAAATTATCATTTCAATTTGATTCTGTTATAAGTTGGTACTGAAGCCAATGTTTATGGAGGAACTGAAAATTCATCCCATTTTCCATGTGTCTTGTCTTAAAAAGTTCTGAGGAAATGTGCACGCAGAGCCCCTTGTAACCTGATGTTCCTCAGGGACATGCTGTTCCTACACTTAAAGCAGTCTCAAAGGTTTGCCGACTTGCTGCTATACCTGAGACCTTGGTGCATTGGGATGGCTACTTCCCAGCTGATGCCTTTTGAGGGGATGCTGACATGATTTATAATTGCTATCCCAATATTGTGTGTGAGCTCATGCGTGTTCTTAAAGGGGACAAAAAATTATACAACTAGTTCTAGTAATAAATCTTATGGAGTAGCTCCTTATATGCATGTTTATATGCATGAGAAGAGGAAGCTCTAGGGTGATGATGTAATACTATGATATGTAAGTGCTGATGTCGTGTTTGTGTAGCAATTTGTGATGTCATGTTTGTGCAGTGTTACGTGGCAATATCATGTCTCCTGTGTAGTTTTGTTGTGTTATGTTATGGATCAATTAATGAAGTGACAGATGTGTGTTCTAGATTAGCATAGGGGTAATTATTATGGGTTATTGATGTGTCAAAATAGGAGTGAAAGTAGAGGATCAGCAAACATATTGATAATGGCTATTGATGCATATATGGACTATACATGTACATAGAAAAAGACAGAGAACACAAGTCCTATTATTCCAAAATCAAGAATTCTAGAGTTCCATAGAGATCGTAGTGTTTCTCTAATCAAGCTCTAGTCAAGAGATTGTTTGGTTTCTCCTTTAACAAGCTCAAAATTCACTATTCCTATTCTATCCTGTCACAAATATATCTTACAATTATAGTAGCTTAACAAATACTGTGTAATGCATGCATAAGTTGACACCAACTATATGCAGATTAGGAAAGTAGATTAAGAAGTGGTTGATAACTTACTGTTGGTGCAATGAGGCCTCCAAATACAATAATCCCACCTATGAAGGATAGACTTGTCAAATAGAGCTGTCTCAGGGTTCTCTGTGTCTGCTCAGGAAGATAAATACAATAAAAACAGAATAGAGATGATGGAGGGATGAAGAGGTCAATAAGAATACTTTTTGGAAAAAGTGGAACACAGAAAAATCACAGAAGAGAGTAATATACGTTCATTCCTAGTAGCAATCATCTGTCCAACCATGGAACTCTCTCTCTAATAATAATATACAATAATGTATTGATAGAATAATGATTGAACTACTTTCATTGAAATATTACCATGGCAGGGAGAAACGGAATAGATGATGGCATGTCAGGCATCTCATTGGCCTCCTCCTCACAGGTCTCATCAATGAGTTTCACACTCTTTATTCGTTGGTGAACTCGCAACCTCCTTACCTAAAAAGTCAACAGAAGAAGTCACAAAATCAATCATATACACTGTCTATATTCTTAAGGAAACGGTTTAGTGTGGGGGACTCTAACTAGAAATCATCACACTGCCCTTCCCAGTAACGTGCCAAGCCCTTTATATGAAACTTGAAGTCGAAGCCTCACCTCCTCCATGAGGAGAAAAATCTTGTTTCGCCTGCTCCTTATGTTATCTTGGATTTCCTGCAATTGCATCTGCACAAAATCCTGAACAGTCTCCGGCCCTTCAATGATGCAGAAGTTGCTAAACAAATAAACCAAGAGGAATTTGCACTTAGTGACAAGAACATTCTAGAAACACTACATGAATATGCTAGGTAGATCCTTACTTCAGTGCCTACATATAATTTAATTTACTTGTTATAACTATGCCTGGAGATTGAATAAAAAGGCAAATGAAAAGAAAAAGGAAATGAAATACAATGTGAATTGCTCGTTAGAACTTGGAACATGGCATAACAAAAAAGAAATCATTAGCAATTGAATATTTTACTTGACAAGATTTTCTCTCGATGCATATTTCTAATTGCATCATCTTATCCTTAACCGTATCTTGTTACGTATCCAACCAATGGTGCTTTGAAAAAAGGTTTCTGAATTTAGTTTGATTTGTGTGTAAAATTCTACATCCTTCTTTTTTAGTTGTATCCTATTTGTATCTGATTTTAACCAATAGTCACATGAATAAGATAAAATAAGAGATTACAAGGAATAAAATAGGCTGAAACAACCGGCCCCTAAATAACTATAACACAAGAAATTCTTTTGTGATTTCTTTTATCTGCTCTCAACTCTCTCTTAAAGGAACTACTTTTTGGAAATTTCTATCCAACCACTACCATATAGCACTGCCAGACCATTCCCAAATGAAGGCAACCATAAGATTATTCAATATGGCACTTGAATGAGTAGAAACAGACAATACAATTCAGTAAGATAAGCCACTTATTCTCGTTTCGGTATAAGGTTAAACCTAATAATCGTATAGCATGGGTTTTTAATGGAGCTACAAGAAATCAAAGAATTACCGAGTACCATCATACATATGTTCACTAAATCATACATTTATGAAGATTAAATTAATAATCTTCAGTCTCCAGAGCAAAAGGAAGATCATAACTTTCTCTACGGTCTTTCAATTTAGAATATATCCTAATAGTGCTATCAATCAAAATATCAAAATAAAACCGCATATATGTGGGAAGATCCTGGACGAATACTTGCTAAGGAAAGTTGCATCATGATCACGTATTGCATCGGAAAAACAAGTGCATCCGACACTGTAAGTTTTCGTAATCAGTTTATCATGACATGATAACAGACATATAACACACACAGCTCTCCAGACATGTCGAGCTTAGAAATTTAAAACGATTGGTCCTGCTATCAAATTCCATCGACTCTTAATTAATAATTAAGAACGAATAGAGGCACTTATCTAATTTAGATATAATAGGAAAAAATCCAGAACAAGCGTAAACCTCGATGTGTTGTCGCATGATGATGAATCCCTGGAAGACGAAGAGCAGGCAATTCGAGTGGGTGAGTTGGTTTTGGATAAAAAGAGACGTCCTTTTGGTAACTTTCCATTAGAGGGTGTAAGAAGTAGAAATGGACGTTTTGTAGAATTGAGATATGAAGAAGTGAGTGGTGATGTCACGTGGAAGCAGAGAGAGAAAGCGGCAGCCATTACTAGTGGCTTGTGCGCATACCGAACTTGAAAAGAGGGAGAGAGAGGTGTGCGGGTGCGTCTGTGACTTGTGAGGAATTGCAAAGCATGGGAAGCGGAAGGTAGAGAGGAAGTGGGGATCTCAAATGAAGGATGGAGACAAAATTTCATGTGATGTTTTTACACGAAAATGGAGTTTTTTTTTTTTTTTTTAATTGTGACGTGTATTTAAATGTTGAGATTTTATTTATAAAAAATAATATAAAAATATATTATATATATTTAAAATATTTAAAAAATCTAAATTATTAATTTATAAGTGAAGAAAAATCGAGAAAAAAAAAATTGAAAGATGCCTAACCTTTGGTTCATTAGAATGAGGTAAGCCTAGAAGTAATTTCTCTACAATTATTTTGTCTCATAATAAGTATTTTTAGATAGTTACATGTTATGAGTGATAGCAATTTCTTTTAATGATAGAAGTAAACATTAGTCATGGTTAAGGGGAAAAAAAAAAGTCGTGGTATACTTTTTTTATTTTTAGATCAAATAGAAAAATTATTGTTCTACATAAGAAAGTAGAATGAAAGTTTTATTTTAATGAACTAAACCTTGTGAAATGGAGTTGTAAAAATAAGGAAAATTAACCTCTTGTTAGAAAACCTTATTAACATTAATTTTAAACATAAGCCTTCCACCTAACATAAGGATATCCTTTTCATCCATCTTTTGTCCTCCAACATTAGCCAAGTGTTTAGAGGCTCGATACTATTCCAAATAAAATAATTTGATTTACTAGAAAGAGACATGGTGTCTTTAGGTTAGTTCTCCAAAAGAACCACAACTTGAGAAAAGAGGGAAGAGAAAGAGGCAGAGGAAAAGAAAAGAATGGAGAGAGAAGGAAATAAAAAAAAGAAAAACATATGATTAATTTCATTATTTAGGTCAAAGGGGAATTAAGAATGAAATGAACTATGAGGAAATAGCTTCTCTAAATCCTAGTTGAACTTGTTTTTATTTCCTTGGAAATGGATAGAAAATGGG
Organism: Lumnitzera littorea; assembly: GCA_024138015.1. Taxonomy (NCBI): domain Eukaryota; kingdom Viridiplantae; phylum Streptophyta; class Magnoliopsida; order Myrtales; family Combretaceae; genus Lumnitzera; species Lumnitzera littorea. The sequence goes on from JAMXBB010000002.1 coordinate 32,634,919, forward strand.
GAAGTTTTTATTATTTAGTCCCCTATCTCAACATGACCGATCTAATCTTCTATCTCACATTTAATTACATTTCTTTAAATCTAAACTATTAAATTTACAATAAATCTAAACTATTAAATTTACATATAAAATGAATGTAAGTGTGAGATGGGGATTAAATAGGTCTTGTAAAAATTAAGATCAAGATCATAGAAAAATTTAGAAAATGGATGCAAGATGAAAAAAAATGACTTCATTTCTTAATATGTCTTACTTTTATTTACCATTTTTTTTTTAACTTCACATAGGTATTGTCGTCTTTAGGTTTTGGCCTATACAAATTAATTGAGATTGAGCTTTGTGCTATCGATTAAGTCTACAAAATAAGAACCAGTGAGGGGCACCAAGAGGTTGTTCGACATAGCTACTCCAATGCTTAAGTTGATAATGTGTAAAGAGAGAGCTAGCTAATATGCTAAGAAGTAAAATAAAACTCAAGTGCGCAAAGTATTAAGTAATTTACCATTGGGTAGTGGTGTTGTATTTATAGAGGAGTTCAGCCGATGGTAGGAAAGGAGTTAGTGGGCAGAAGCTATGTCCGAAAATAATGGATAGTGGAGTTACAGGGTTTGATATAGTCTGCAAATGTAGAAAGTAATTGTTGACTTGTTGCTCAATCTTATCTACAGTCTTCTAGCCGTTGGTGACCGTTGTAGTTGGGTAAGTTGTATAATAGGCCTAAGATGAGGTCAGCTATAAGGATAAGGAGATTGAGTCCAGAGAAGCATGGCTTAGGACATAAGCCCAATTAGGTTGGCATAGGCCTAAGGGGTCTATGTTAAAAAAACCTTATCAATACTTGCCTCCCTTCCCCCCTTACGATCTCATTGTCATTATAGAAGTAAGGAGAGGGGAAAGATAGCCTTCTTAAGCGTATTGTTGATCTGGTCCTAAAGTGCTCATGTTGGCTAGGTGACATGGTAATAATGTTGTAGTGTTAATGTTGCGATAGAAATGCTAACGTGACATGGCTAGAGTTTATATTAGCGAAAGGCTAGGGCAAAAATGTTCTAATTTGGTGACCTAAGGGTTAAGTAGGGACGACTGACTCAAGCAAGTTGTTAGCTGGGTGCTCCAACCTCGAGGTAGGATACAAGAGGTCCGACTTCCTTGGTCAACAAGGAGTGCTAAGCATCTGGCCCTTTGTTTAGTCAAGGTAGAAGAGACATTCTACTGAGGGATCTAAGCTAAACATGAGGGTCAAGGTAGGGTGAGGTGATCTGAAGAGACTATACAAAGTCATAACAGAATGCTCATGTGCCAGGCTAGATGGGTGACTCGAGGTGAATACTCAATGGGCCAAGTTAGGTACTTAGAGTTGGGGGTGAAGATTTAGCAGTTAGGACGCTCTTGATAGTAAAGGTACAGAGCGGAGGTATTGAGTATGCGGAAGCATCAAAAGGTCTGGGTTGGTTGGACCGATCAGGCAATGGTAAGGCTGTGCAAGGTTAACCTATTCATGCTGATCAATGGCACTATAAGAGCTCTATTGTTAAAGCGGAAGCCAAAGGGGCATCGACAAAACTTCTTATGAAAATAACTTTTTGAATTCTTATTTTATTGCGTGCTTTCATGGTGCAATTAATGGGACATGACATGTGTTACATCTCTGCAAACTTCACATACAGTCATGAACGTTTTGCCTCTTAAATGCGGTCGTCGGATTAAAACTATCCCTACTTGTCTGCATCACAATGTGTTAAGGGATTCATGCCTATACAAATCTCGATAATCATTGATTCGCTTTCTTAAGTATTCAATCTATAAATACCATTAACACTTGTGTAGATTGATCTTTTGCAACTGTTCTTATCTTGCTTTCTCATCGTAACCTGAGTGTTTTCATTCCTTTCTTCTTCAATTAAGCTTTCTTTAAAACTTTCATATCATCTTTCTTCCTTCAAAAGATGTCACAAATAAGAGCACATTTAGGTGAGTGTAATATAACATCCTCATACTCCAAGGCCATAAGGAGTGCTACTCTCCCCTTAATGTAGAATGAGGAATCTTCGTGCTTGTTGGCACAGGTAGATGGAGAAACAAGGAGGTGGATTGAAGTGTTTTGATAGGGTAGCATTGATAAGGGCCATCCCTTAGGATTTATACCCATGTCATCACTTATCGAATGCCATTGACGTCTACGACCGGCTAGAGGTTAACAAGAAGTTACATAGCCGGGTGAGCAAGAGTAAGGCAATTGCCATGAATTGGGTTCTATGGAACATTATCATGGGTGAACTCCCTGGCCTAGTTGTGCGGTTGCTATGGCCGGATGAGAAGGTGGCCTTGCTTTTAAGGAAGCGCTTCACGATCCATGAAGAGTCTCTATAGTATGGAATGTGCTTGCCCTTGACCAACTTTAAGGAGTTGTTAGATTACCATCATTATTGCCCTTATCAAATACCTTTGAACGGTTGGAGGCTATTAAAGGCCTTCCAGACCTTGTGTGAATACTTGGTCGTAAGAGCTATGCTCGAGCTCTTCAACCACTTTTATCTATGGAAAAATTTGAGTGAGTAGAGCTAACATTAGAATTACAATAAGAAGAAGTTGTTCGGGGGCTTAGACTCGTTAGTGAAAAACTAGTAGGATAAGTTTGTGGTAGTAAAGTAGCCCTTAATGGCTAACTTCTAGACTTGGTGGACTCCATTGGTCTAGATTGGAGCATAAAGGAAACTTGTCTCGAATGATGTGGAGGCCTGTTAGGAGATTGAGGCCTTCATGGCTTTGCGGTATGATAAGGAAATCAATGCCGAAGAGACCCTACGGAGGTACTTTAGTTTGCCGATCTCTGAGCTGTTTTCGAGTATGGAAAGAGCAATCATGAACAAATGGTTAGAAGGTATAAGTTCTTCCTTGGCATAAGTTGTCCCTTCCATCGTATTAACGTAGGCTTGCTTGAAACTATACTTCATCCATGGCATTTTTAAGGAATTAAGGGTCTTCTTCGTTCAGTAAGTGTGATAAGTTTTCCTTATGCTGATATAACTTGTCTGATTCTTTATAGATGAGAAACTAATCTAGGCGACTGAGGTTCCCTGCCCTTTCGAGTTGGAGCTGTTGAGTGAACATCGGGACAAGACTAAGCTGGCCAAGAAGGCCATTAACCCCAAGAGCAAGATTGGGGGTAAGACAAGTAGGACATAATCACCATCTAATCCTCAAGGGATTCCTATTAGTAAAGCTTCCATAGAGCTCATGGTTATTGGCCCTTCGAGCACTTTCTCCTCTGCAACCGAAATTGCTCCCTTGTTTAAGCCCATCGCAGTGGGGGATAAGGCTGCTATTGACGAACAAGAACTATTAATTCTTTCTCCCTCCTCTAAGGATAAAGGAAAAAAGCCTAAAACCATTATTATCGAAGGACTAATTTCCTAAAGAGGGGAGGAAAGAGGCATTGGCCTTGAAGAAGTCCAAGCAGCCAGTGTCGCCTAATAAACCATTGTTCGAGCTACTCTCATCTCTCTATCCTTATCTCGCAATGGACTAAATGTGAATGTCCCGAGTTAAGTCCTTAGAGAGGTACTGGAGGGATAGGATTGTGTTAGGCTCCTATAAGGAGGTTCTATACGAGTTGAAGGACAATCACGGTTATAAAGGGAGCTTTGAATTAGACACCAGACAGTATAGGGGGAAGATCTTTTGACCCTAGCAGGGAGTTCAAGGTGGCGATATAACGCTGCATCACTGGACTCTCAACTTGGAGGTATCAATGGGGTCTTTCACCCTAGTCGAATGGAGTGTCCTAGAGATGACATCGGTGTACTAGTTGGATAAGCCCCTTGAATTAGGCAGTTACGTCAGCTCCCTGAACCATTAGGTGTGTATTTGTCACTACAAGTCACCCCTTTTTTGATAATATTTTTCTAAGTCTTCTTTTTGCTACTAACACTGCCCTTCTCAATGTGTAGTATCATGGTCAAGTGTTGTTATGGGTTAATCACTACAAAGAGGTGTTGGCTGAGGTAAAAGATCTCCGATCAACCATGCTTGGTGCAAGGGAGGATTTAGAGGAGGTAGAGTCTTCTTCTAAGCAAATTCATATGAAATTTCATAAGGCTAACCAACGTTTGCATAGTTGCTATGTGCAAAATGCTTCTCTAAAGGCTATACTCTGAAGGAGAAGGAAGGCCAGCAAGAGGCTAAGGAGACCAACAAGGAGGCCTAGGCACCGAAGGCTCAGCTAGAAGAGGAGCACAAGTCTAAGGTTGAACTCTTTAAAAAACTGGAAGAGGAGAGGAAAGCTAAGGCAGAGCTCAACTAGCATAACTTGAAGCTAAACACGTCAGTCTCTAAGCTATAAATCGAGCTGGCAATGAAGGTAACTGAATGTGACTCTACGAAAAAAACTTCACTAGAGCTGGCTGGTCAAAAATTCAAGCTGGAGTAGAGAATTAAGGAGCTCCTCAAAGAGGCTGAGGGTATAAAAGAGCTCATCACTAATATGAAAAGTGGTAAGGTCTTCAATGAAGCTACTAAGGATAAGGTAGTGAAAAACTTCTACAAGTTACGGTAGTGGGCTAAGGAGTACTAGGATGTTTTCGTTGACTGTAGTTAGGAGATTTGCTAGGATGTCTTAGAACATCGTCCCAACCTCGACTTAGGCTTTTTGGATTGGTTAGATGAGTTCACATACAGGGAGGAGAAGGTGGCCAAGCAAGAGAGAAAGATGCTTCCTAAGCAACTAATGCAATCCAAAGCGCTCTTGCTACTATTATGGATGGTTAAGACATTCCTCTATCTACTTCTACCTTGACAACTCAACAAGAGGTCACTCTTGAGAGTGCTTTCAAGGATGATTAGGGTCAGGGTGATCCTCTTGTTGACATAAGACAGCTAACCTCAACTCTTCCCTTTGCAGCCCCATATGAGACATCTCAGGAGCAAAGACCACCAGTAGATTAGCCCTCCGAATGGATTCAAGCGTTAGACCATTTAGAGCTCTTGGAATTCGATGATCTAAAATAATGAACAATTATCCCCCTTCCCCTTTTTTGTACTTGTTTATTTTTCCCATTCTTAGGTAGGAGAAGCTATATAGCAAGTCGAGATGCTAACCTTCATTCTATAAATGCCTTCTTTAGTAATGGAATTTAAACTTTTGTGGGTCCCGTAATCTTGCGTTGTTGTTCAAGCGAGTAATTTAGAACGTAAGTGAAACTAACTCGAATGACCTTTAAATTTATGAGTAGACTCGAAACATTAGTTGAAGATACTTTGTGGACTTAGATATTAATAGGATTCCAGGTACTGACTTGACAACATGCTCTGTTTCGGACTACATGGGAGGCTTGCTCGTGAGCTCTACACGAATGGATGACCTATTTATAAGCTTTATCGACATTGGATGGCCTGCCTTACTCTATTGGGTTCACCTCATAATGTTGAAGACGCCCTACTCTATCCTGACTAAGCACTCCCGCAGACTTAACTATGAACTAGGCAATATCGGAAGACCCGACATACTCTGCAAGTTCTGTCTTAGCCTACTATTTGTGCCTTGTTTTATCAAGTCTTCCTTACCATACTAGATTCACCTTGCCCTATTCTGGTCGGGTCTGCTCTACCATTCCAAGTCTTCCCTGATCAATTTGGTGTACTCTTCTCTAGCTTAAATGGTTCTGTCCAGCTCTGCCAACATCATTTGCACCACTAACCTATTCCACTTTACAGGAGTATCTTGCCCTGCCCATTCGCACTGCTTTTCTAAGATTGATATGCTTACTTAAGTTAGCTTGGCTAAAAAATAAGAAAATTAAAGAAAATCCAAAAAATAAGAAATTTAGAAAAAAAAATAAGAAGTTTAGAAAAATACAAAAAGTAGAAAAATAGGAAAAAGCATAAAAAATTAAGAAATCTAGGAAAAATACAAAAAAAAATAGGAAAATAGGAAAAAGCACAAAAAATAAGAAATTTAGAAAAAATGGAAAAATTTAGAATAATTGAAAAGTCACAAAAAAATTGAAAAAATTGAGAAAAATAAGGAATTTAGAAAATAATATAATAGAATAGATTTTTTAAAATTTAAGGAAAGGACCGTTGGACCTAGACTTAGATTTGAATTTAACTTAGACTCACCTAGCCTTATTTGCACATATGGACAAGGCCTCTAGCGGCCTAACGAATAAGTACATAAGCATAACATTGGGTATAACTTAGAGGTCAGGGGTTTAAATCTTGACAAAAGCAAGGAAAGCCTTTTTATTTTTTCGATTGATACACTGCTACATCAGGTACTGCTACATATTAGAATTTCATTATGCCACGTGTCCTGATACATGATAACTTCAGATTGGCTGATGTTGATGTGGCGCCACGTCGACTGCCCATTACTATGTCAATTGCCATGTGTTACGTGAGGACACATAGCACACTGTGATTGGACAACGTAGCTGACATGGCGCCACATCAACGCTATGTCAACTGCTTTCGCTCCCTTTCCTTTCTTTTCCTTGCTTTTCCTCCACTTTCCTTAGTAAAACGGATCTGTACCCCTCACTTTAGACTCTTTTTTCGCACATTTTCCACACTTAAATGCGCCATTTAGTGGTAAATTAACAAAATAGACATGGCCTAGTTTTAATAGTGACTGAATTCTTATTTAGATTCGATCAAACGTGTATTCAATTCGGTGGTTGAAAATTAGAAAAAAAAAAAAACTAAAATTCTGGAATTTTCATTCAAATAAGATTTTAGCTTTCCTTGTTTTTTAAGTTGATTGGGTGTATAAATAGGGGTCTTGGGTTTGTTTCACAACTGACATGATCACTAAGCATTGCTTAGAATCACTCACAAACAATCTTTCTCTCTTTGGCACTCACTTTCTCTCTCTAATCGTAGCTTTCTCTCTCTCTAGCTTGAAATTCAGCTGTAGTGGCTTTTGAACAAAACTAACATCACGGTTGCAATCCCCATACTCCCAGCTTTCGGTCATTACCCCCTACAACTATTGCCATCCACCATAACGTCTTCATCATACTCTTTATCCTAAACCCTAACCACCATCACCCCAAGCTCGAAACACCATCCTAGCCACCACGATAGAGTAAACTAAACCTACCACAACACTCCTCAACTTCAAAAACCTCAAACCCAACACATGTACAACCCCCAACAAGCCGCGCGCAACTTGTCTCTCACCCATCATTGCTGCTCAACTTTGACCAACATCCAAACTGACCCCAGACACTGTGGCATCGTGTCTTACCCCCTAAAGTTTAATAAACCACTAATCAAACCGCCTTTACCACTTTGAAAAACCCATCAGATTGTCCCGAACCACCTACCACTATTGTTGCTGCTTTGAGGATGTTGGAGTCTGATCCGAATTTGAGGAGCGACTTGAACATTGACCCACATATCACTCCTACTCGACTTGTGCGCACTTCCTGGTCCAAAGCCTTCACTATTCGAGCTTTGGTTTTGTTGTTATTTCAGTTTTGTATTTTTTTTTATTTTATTTTGAATATAAATGTAATAAAAAAATAAAAATAAAAACAAGAAAAAGGGAAACAAAAAAGAAAAAAGAAAAAGAATAGTTTGTTTTTTTTAGTTTAATAGAAATAGATAAAACAAAAAAAAATAAATAAGATAATATAAAAAAATAATAAAAATAAAAATAAATAAATCAGTCAGTGAATAAACAAATTATCTTATCACTTAAAAAAGCATTTTTTTTTCAAATAAGCAAAATAAATCAACCATGTTCAAAATTAGGGTACTTTAGAATTTTTCAAAAAATAAAAGTTTCAATTTAGGACTCTTTTTTTAGAAATTTCCTTAAATAAATCAATTTGGGTTAAAAATGTAAATTTGGCATATTTTCAAATTAAAACAAATCCAACCCACTAAAGTTTTATAAAAAGAACTACATTCATCTGATTTTGAATAGCAAATACGTAAGCACCTATGAGGCGATGATAAAAAATAAAAAACTTATTTTTTCCTTTTTTAAGTTTTGATTACTCAAGTTATCCAATTTGATTAAAAAATTGAATTATGCTTTATAGAATTGAGGAGTGATTTTTAAGATTAAGATTAAAATTGAAAAGTTTACGATACCCATTTGGGGTTTAATAGGATAGCCCCCAAATCTAGATCTCTTATTTTAGAAAATCATTTTGTAAAATTAGTTTTCTCGTTAAGATCAGTAGCTAAGTTATAATCAATCTACACAATTGGTTATAACTTAACTTTTTTTTACTGACTCCGGTCAAGTGGCAACTCCAAAGCATTTTCAAGATATAAAAAAACCAGTTTTCTTTAAACCATAATTGAGGGTTAGTATTAAACAGGGAGGGTTTAATATTGGTCGGTTTAAAGAAATCTAATTTATAAAAATCGAGAGAAAAAAACCAAGTTCAATAGCTTAGTAACTCCATTGGGAATGTCAAGAGGGTTAGCCATCTAACTTTCTAAAATTAAAATTAATTTCTAAAAATCACCTTAATACAATTTCTTTACTTATTCATTCTTTATTATTTATATCATAATTGTACTAACATTTTTGCAAGTTTAGTTTTATTTATTTAACTATTGTTTTTTATTAGGGGGGTGGGGATTTATTTTTTGTACCATGAATACATAATAGATACAGTCAAACTCGGGCCGTTTTAGGACTTTAGGACGAGAAGCCATTGTGTAAATTCCAGGCATAGTAGGACAACCACCGTTTAGGGCTGATTAAGCTGCCTTACTTAGACTTCGATGTGACCGAGGAATTGTTTTTTAGAAACGCGTGAGGTTATAGAGTTTAAGGACCTTTAGAATCTACCCTTCCTGCGTACATTTTTAGGGTCGATGAATAACTAACAAGGTAGCATTGTTATAGAAAGAAAAAAAAAAGAAGAAAAAATGACAAAACCAGGAGTTTTTTTCCCTGTATTTTTTCTAGAATCCATGCACATAGGAAATCTTTTGTAATTTCTTCTGATGTAAATGGTCTTTCCTTTATAATTTATGTTTTCCTTGTAATCTTTTAGAAATGGCCAACTCATCCAATGCTAAGGTCTTCACTAAAGAGATTCATGTCCATAAGCCCATAAACCCAAAGCCCATATTCAACTAATGGTTTTAAACTTTCAACCCAAGAGAACAAGAGTTCATTACCAATTAAATTAAGTACATACTCTCATTAACTAAGGTGAATATTAACATCACATTAAAGAGAGCCTTAGTCCATTTTTAAGAGCCCAAAGAAGTCGCATTTTGTTTTAAGCCACACCTAACTAATCCAACTCTAGAAGAATACACCCAATTACTTCAAGCTCCTCCCTTGGACAAAATATACGTTCCAGAGCTCAACTTTAGTCCAACTTACATTTTATCAAAACTCTTGGGGATTCGTAAGACTGAGATAAATGAGGCCCTAAACGATTGTCACAAATATGCTATCAAGATATGGGATCTTATCCATTGGTTCTAAACTGAACCCAGCTCTAACAAATGGGCTTTGTTTCTTGGAAATTGGAGGGGAAATCGAATCAAGGGCTATATATTAGCAGTATTTGCCACCATCTTATTTCCAAGTGGATTTTTTCTTATACACTTTAGGGTGGCAAAGTTAGTGACTCAATTTTGGGGAGGGAAGTCTTATATTCTTGCCATAATTGCTGAACAAATAAAGAACCTCAATTTCCTTAAGAAAAGAGGTTGTGGAGATCTCAGGTCAAGTATGACACTGTTAATGGTATGGTTCGTCAGCCACATCAAATGCTTTGGGTTAGACTTGATAAGGGGTGCATTCACCAATAAGATTGATCTTATTGACTCTTTTGTTGATAAGATCAAATTGGTAGAAGATATCCCTACCTTTCTCTAGATAGAAGTTCTACAAGATTGCCGGGTCGAGGATATATTGTGGACCGCCAGATGGAGCAATTACACTAAGGTTATACTAGTTTGTAAAGATTATCATACCGTACCATTGATCGGAATAAGCTGGTATACAGGCTACTATCCAAACAACATGGTGAAGCAGTTCGGGGGGATCGAGGACATAGTTCACAAGCCTTAATTGGAGCCATTTACCCTTAACCACAAAGAGCCTCACCTTATAGAAAGGGTATCCAAGCTTCGCAGGATCAAAGCTTGGTGGGATACTAAGACCATAAGCCCAAACATCGATTTAAGTGAATTCATAAGAGAAGTAGACAAACATTGGGTCACCAAAGAGTACTTATACGATCAACTTCACAAGGCTGGCATGATGCAATATTGAGTGCCAGAAGTCCTTCAACCTTCTCCCATAAATGCTAGCTCCAAAATGGTGACATACATAGACCAAGTAAAAGCTCATGTGGGGGTGCTCTACAATGAAAAAGATAGGTGGAAAAACCTCTTCCAGGAGTTTAGGCAAAGATCGTGCGCCCTAGAACACTAGTTGAAGATGGCCTAGAAGAAAATCCAAGAGTTTGAGGAAGCAACTGAGCATAGGTAAAAGTGGGGTAAAGCAATGGCCATTGAACCCAGCAACCAAAAGAAGAAAATGTCATCTAACCCACAAAAGAAAAGAAGATTAGTATAGATGAATTTGTATTTTTCTTTTCTCTTTTGTAATAAAACTTCAAGAATTAAAGAATAATGAATAACTTGCCGTTTTGTTAGTCAATCACCGATTCCTTCCTTTTCATCAGTGTGGCACACTTAAATTTCATTTATTTATTTCAATTCCATATTTTAAAATATTCATGTGCTAACTTATTGAGAAGTGATCTTTACCAGGTTGCCAAGATAGCTCCCAAGCATTAAACCTTTTAGAGAAGTCCCATCCGAACCTGCTCTTAGACTAAAATGGTTAGCCAAGGAAATGACAACACCAATAATAGCAGTATCAACCGAGAAGTTATTGACGCCACTGAGTTGAGGTTCTAATCTTTGGAACGAACAGTGGGGAAGATTGCAGATCAACTGAGCTTCCTTGTTGATAGCATTACCTTACTTAGGTCCATGACTCCATCAAACGAAAAAAGTTCTAAATCTCGAAATAGAAAGAATGCTAAAGTAGAAGAAGCCTACCTCAAACCAGGCCTTTAAATCCTTTGAGACAGAAGGGGTTTTTCCAAAGGTCAACCCGAATTTTGAGTTGAACACTTACTTATTTCTGGTTAATCCAAAGCCTGAAGCTGATTGAGGCAAACTAAAAGAGCATGAGTAGTGGCTGACTCAACAAATCACTAAAAAGATGAAAATGCTTGAAGGGTATGATGGATTTAAGTAGGTTAGTACAACAAACTTCTCTACCTACAATTATGGGAGTTTCTTAGGGAAATTCAAAGTACCTGACTTTAAAAAATACAATGGGATCGAATGTCCTAAACTGTACACCCGACTATATGTACGCAAGATGGGAAAATATGTGTAATATGACCAACTTATGGTCTAAACTTTTCAGGATAGCCTAATTGGACTTGCTTTGACTTGGTACATCTAATTGGATTTGAATCAGGTGAACATATAGGAAAAGTTGGCTAGAGCATTTTATGAGCAAAATAGAGGTTCAATGTTGAAGTTTGTGCTAACCATGATGGATTTGGTTGCCCTATGGAAGAGGCACAATGAATCTTTCAAAGAGTACGCCCAAAGGTAGAGGTCCCTAGTTGCAAAGGTATCCACCCCCGTGACTGAGAAAGAGCTAACTTCAACTTTTATCAATACCCTTGAGAGACCCTACTTCGTTCACCTAATCGGACAAGCCTCTTCTAGCTTTGCAGAAGTAGTGGCAGCAGGGTATTGAATTGAAAGTGCCATCTCTTTCGGCAAGTTACAAGAGACATCGGACAAAAGACCATCCTCTGCTAAACCCACCACCAGCAAGCCTAGAGAAGCTACTGTCAGCATGGTCGATTCAAATATCAAACCTAATGCCCAGGTCTCTTTTAGGACAAATCCTTCGCTAGCTTAACAACAGTATAGAAGCCAACCACAAGTTAGCAAGGCCCCAAGGCAGTTCACCAAAATACCTATTCCACTAAGTAAGGTATTTAAAAAACTAAGAAAAGATAATCTGCTCCATTTTGTGGCTCCTAGTGAAAGGTACATGCCAAGATTTTTTTGTCCTAATGCAAGGTGTTAGTATCATCTAGGGTAAGTGGGCCATTTAGTTGACTCGTGCTAGACGTTAAGGAACAAAATTCAAGACTTAATTGACAAAGGCATGGTACAACTGGATTTTGTGGAGGCTCCTATTCTAAACATCAACAACCCCTTGCCTAACCATGGCCCATCATCAATATGATATTTGATCACTCAGAGCCCGCCATTAACATGATCGATTCTAACCAAGAGCCCAAAGTCTATAGATTCTATAAATAAAAGGAGAAGTAAGTTCCACAAACCAAAAGGTACACCTTCGATATGCTTGGAGCCCTTGAAAATGATAAAATTACCCTCTCAATTACCAAGAAGTAAATCAGGGGCAATCAAGCTCACGTATAGGAAGGATTACTTACTCTAGTAGAATCTACGATTTAAGGGAAGACCTGAAAAAGAAGGTTGTACTGGAAAGGCCAAATAATGAACCAACTAAACATGAAGAAGGATTGTCTGCCTTCACTAAAATAATTAAGTCTAGCGAGTATAAAGTAATGAATCAGCTCATTAAGACTCCAGCACAAATATCCCTCAAGATTTTATTGATGGCATCGGAATCGCATCGAGAAGCTTTATTCAGAACATTGAGGGAAGTCAAAGTCCCTTGTAAAATACCGGTTGAAAGGATTGGGTCTGTCACCAACTTTATCCTCACTATGGATTAGATTTCTTTCTTCACTAAGGAACTGGGCTAAGAAGATAACCAGCACACTAAGCCTTTATTCATAATAGTGAGGGTAAACAACATCATCATAACAAGAGTCCTCATTGACAATGGGTCATCCTTAAATATCTTCCCTCTAGCTACCTTGGATCTATTAGGCATTAATATGACCGCTATCAAGCCAAGTTTAACAATAGTAAGAGCTTTTGACGAATCTAGGAGAGAAATTATAGGGGAGATTGGCTTACCGGTAGATATCAACCCACATACGTTTAACATCCAATTCCAAGTTTTAGACATTCCAAGGACCTTCAACCTGTTATTGGGAAGACCCTAGATACACTTAGTAGAGGCCATACCTTTGAGTCTTCACCAAAAGGTTAAGTTCATCTCCAATGGCCAGGTCATCATGGTTTTAGGTGATCAGGATTATGAAATTTATAAAGAAACGGCCATACCTTATATTGGCACTGAGGAGCAAGAGGACTTTGGGCTCCAAATATTTGAAAAGATGTACATGATTACTGTTCGATAGAAAGATGAGAGGCCAAAGTTCAAAGAGGGCCAGTTTGGAACCTATAGGCTAGGCTACATCCCAACTCCGACGAAAGAGTTGCAAAGAATGCAAGCTAGGAGTAGAAAAGATGACATGTTGTATCACGCCTTGATGACCTTCTCACCATTGTTAGAAACTTTCATCTAGGTCGATGTCTAGAATTCAGAGCCTACCAAAGAGGACACCTCCAGTAGAAATAAAATAGCTGGCCTATCCAATAAGTCTCAATACTTAAATAATTGGTTCTCGATCCCTATGAATAGTAATAAGCCTTCTCTAGGGTAAAGGATGAATCGTGGTCTAGTATTTTATAGAGTTTTATAATAATTACCATTATTCTATAACTTTGTAATCAAAAGAATTTCTTTTAAATAAGAATCAGTCTTCTTTCTCTTCACTTCTTCCTTACTTACACTCTTTCTTTTACATACTTTTCTTTTTCCTAGATCCAATGCTCCAAATAAAGGCCATAGATACCTTATGCAGATAGGAGATGAAAATGTTGATATCACCTCCAGTCTTACTGAGTTAGTCGTCGGGAGTGATGTTAATGACCATAGTGACGTGTAAGAAAGCTAGCAAAAATATGAAATGAGTAGAATTTCCATTAACGAGCCAACTAAGATAATTAATATTGGGATCGATGATAACCTTAAGGTATTGAAAATTAGAGGAAATTTGAAAGAAGACTGAAAGGAAAAAATGACCATATTACTATCTGAATACCAAGATGTATTTGTGTGGTCTTATGAAGGTATGCTTAGATTAGATCCATCAATTATGGTCCATCGCTTACCCACATGAGACGATATCAAACCTAAGAAACAGAAGTTAAGAAGGTTCCGACTTGATGTGCTGTTGAAGATTAAGGAAGAAGTCAAAAAATTACTGGCGGTCGATTTCATTGACATATCTAATTATCCTGACTGGGTAGCCAATATAGTGCCAATAATGAAGAAGAATGGAAAAGTCAGAGTGTACGCGGATTTTACAGGCCTTAATTAAGCAACCCCTAAAGATAATTTCCCCTTACCCTATATTGATGTCTTGGTCGATAACACAGCTGACAACCATTTTTTTTCTTTTATGGATGGATTCTTCAGATATAATCAAATTCGAATGTCCAAAGAAGACAAAGCCAAGACAACATTTATCATAACTTGGGGTACAGTTTGCTACAAAGTAATGCCTTTCAAACTAAAAAATACTTGGCCAACTTATCAAAAGGCTATGGTAACAATCTTTTACAACATAATGTACAAAGAAGTTAAAGTATATGTTGATGATATGATTGCAAAGTTTAAGGAAAGAGAAAATCATGTGAATAATCTAAGGAGATTTTTTGATAGGTTGAGAAAATTCCAGTTGAAGCTTAACCTAGAGAAGTGTACCTTCAAAGTGACTTCAAGGAAATTATTGGGTTTTATAATCGGCAAAAGGGGCATCGAAGTCAACCCTGATAAAGTCAAAGCAATAGTTGACTTGCCCCCTCCACACACACTCAAAGAAATCAGGGGCTTATTAGGCCGTTTAAACTACATAGGTCGGTTCATATCTTAACTCACAAATAAGTGTCGTCCTTTGTTTAAATTGTTGAGAAAGAACGCCAAGATCAATTGGGACGAATAATGTAAGCAAGCCTTTATGACGATTAAAGAGTACCTCATGAACCCTCCAATTTTGGTAGCTCCAAAACCTGGGAAACCTTTATTTCTATACCTAACAATATTACCAGAATCCATGGGGTGTGTACTTAGCCAAAAAGACAAGGAAGGAAAAGAACAGGCTGTATATTACTTGAGCAAGAAATTTACTAAAGGGGAACAAAAATATTCAGTAATTAAAAGAACATATTGTGCTCTAGTCTGGGTAATGCATCGGCTCAAACAATACACACTCTATTACCAAGTTGAATTGCTGACTCAGCACAATCCCTTAAAGTACTTGGTAGACAAATCGACCCTAATTGGCAAAATCTCAAAGTGGCAAATGTTACTATTAGAGTTCAACATTATGTACATGAACCAGAATTTGGTCAAGGGACAAGATCCAGTAAATCAGTTAGCAGAAAATCCTTCCGATAATACCCCTCAGGAGGTACAAGTTAATTTCCCCAATGAGAATATCTTAGCAGTTAAAGGAGGCTTTGATAAAGGAGAAGAGGATGAACCACCAAGATGTTTTTTAATGGGGTAGCTAATGTGTCTAGATGTGGAATTGTGGCAATACCGATATCCCTTGAAGGTACTCAATACCCTGTAGCTATAAGACTCATTTTCCCATACACCAATAATATTGCTGAATACGAAGCATGCATCATCGAACTCAAAATGGCCTTAGATAAGGACATCCAAGAATTAGAAATGTATGGGGACTCTTCACTCATTATTGGCCAAGCGCAGGGAAAATACAAGATGAAGGATCCTAAACTAGTACTTTATCATCGGCACTCGACTAAATTGATGGAGAAATTCAAAGAAATCACCTTCAATCACATACTGAGAACTCAGAATCAATTTGTTGATGCCTAATCCACTCTAACATCTATGATCTAAATATCCGGTAGAGTCGAGATTCAACCCCTCAATATTGAAATTGAAGACAAGCCTGCCTTCTATCTAGCAATTGAGGGTACAAAAAACTAAAAGCATTGGTACTATGATATTAAAAAGTTCCTATAACAAGGTACATACCCCGAAGAGGCTAAGAAAAAGGACAAAAGGATGATTGGAAGATTAGCTACCCAATTCATAGTGAGCAAGTCCACTTTGTATCAACGTTCTTTTGACGATACACTTTTAAGATGTGTGGACGATAAGGAGGCTAAGATGTTGATGAAAGAAGTAAACGAAGGAGTGTATGGCCTTTGTATAAACGATTACATACTAGCTAAGAAAATTATGAGGCTAAGGTATTATTAGTCAACAATGGAAAGTGATTGCATCAAATATGTTAGGCATTGTCACTTATGCCAAATTAATGCAAATACGATAAATGCCTTACCTCAAGAACTATATACACTCTCAGCACTATGGCTTTTCTCAATGTGGGGAATAGATATCATCGGCCCAATTACTCCAAAAGCATCTAATAGGCATTGCTTTATATTGGTCGCCATCGACAACTTCAACAAATGGGTTGAGGCCTCGTCTTACTTGAATGTTACTAAAGGGGTTGTAGTTAAGTTCATTAAGAGAGATATCTTGGCCAATACAAGGCTCCAGAAACGATCATCACTAATAATGGCACTAATCTGAACAATAAGTTTATGTCAAAGTTGTGCCAATAGTTTAAGATCATTCACAAGAATTATCCTCCTTATTGACCCCAGATGAATAGAGCCATTGAAGTAGCCAATAAAGACCGGCATGAGATCTTGCCATTCGCACTTTTAGCCTATTGGACTTCCATCAAAACATCAATTGAGGTAATACCCTACTCTATGGTATATAACACTGAAGCGATGTTACTAGTAGAGGTTGAGATCCCATCGCTCAGAATACTATTAGAAACCCAGTTGGACAAAGCCAATTGGGTAAAGAAACGAATCGAGTAATTGAATTTGATGGACAAAAGGAGATTGACAACTTTGTATCATAATCAATGTTATCAAGAAAGAATGGCTCGGGCTTTCAACAAGAGGGTAGGACCCCGAAACTTCAAAGAAGGTGATACAGTGCTGAGAAAGGCTTTCCCCAATACATAAGACTCTGGAGGGAAATTTCCTCCTAATTACGAAGGCCCTTACGTCATGAAGCGAGTATTACCAATAGAAGCTTTAATTTTGTCTCAAATGGAAGGTTTAGAATTGAGAGACCTTGTAAATGCTGACACTGTAAAGTTGTACTACTTATGAGAAGTCAATGGAAATTTTTGCTTAGAACACAAAAATGTCAGTTATTTTGGATGTCATTGTGGTCTAATTTTCATTATTTACAAGCAAAGTTAGTATCCTTGGTCGTTGTCGCCATTGGAATAATCACCCTCTTCATTGAAAGGTTTAACTCCCCTTACTCCATTTAATCAAACCCATACACTGAAAACATGAGAGAAGTTGAGAAGTGAGATCTAGGACATTGATAATTAACAAAACTTTTTAAAATACTTTATTACAGATTGATCCCCCTCAATGGGAAGTTTTATTGTCTATTTTTTAGGAAAGTGCAAAATCCAAATAAGCAATCACCTCATAGCAGATATTTATTAGTCGAAGGCAAGGGCTTCGATTCATAAAGGTTCCAGAAAGACATAAACAATGGGTGGCATTTATATGATATCTCTAAAAAGAGCTGGCAAAGTTTCCGTATCAAAATCAATTAAGTTGACAACAAAGGATCAAAGAATGAGTTGGTTTGTTTTTATGGGACTTTCCAGGAAAAGGTTTGACAGTTTAGGTGCCATCAATAAAAGATTAGGTAAGTACTTTCACGCGATGTTAGCATACCGATTTTTGAACATTGCATTTGCATTTAGACTATGACCAGTTTTTACTCGTAACAGTCTTTTTGAGCTAGCCCATAAGACACTCACCTTTTGTATTTGGTGTTTAGCCAACTTTTGAAGGCACGATCTTAACTCAGTCTCTTTTCGAAGTTCTTTTAATGAGCTTATAGGGTGCTTCTGTTCACCAAGTTCTCTTAACAAACTCGTAGGGCGCTTCTCTTCATCAAATCCCTTTGGCAAGTCCATAGGACACTTCATTAAGTCCAGCTTAGGGTTGCTAGTCCCCAAAAGATGCTCCCGCTGAAGTTAGTAAGCCTAGGAAGGCAAGACCCAATTCTTCTAGATCGATCCCAGCCTAAGGTTGCTAGTCCTTAAAAGATGCTCCTGCATAAGATAATGAGCCTAAAGAGGCACAACCCAATTCTTCTAGATCGATCCCAGCTTAGGGTTGCTAGTTGTTGAGAGACTCTCTCGCTTAGGTTAGTGAGTCTAGAGAGGCATGACTAGGTTCTTTAAATCGATCCTAACTTAGGGTTGCTAGTCCCCGAGAGATGCTTCCACCTAGGTTAGTGACCTAGAAAGGCATGACCAGGTTCTTCAAATTGATTCTAGCTTAGGGTTGCTAGTCCTCGAGAAACGCTCCCGCTTAGGTTAGTGAACCTAGATAGGCACAACCGGATTCTTCAAATCAATCCCATCTTAAGGTTACTGGTCCCCCAGAGATGTTCTTGCCTAGGTTAGTAAGCCTAGAGAGACAAGACCAGGTTCTTTTAGATCGATCCCAACTTAGGACTGCTAGTCCCTAAGAGATGCTCTCGCCTAGGTTAGTAAGCCTAGAGAAGCACAACCAGGTTCTTTAGATCAATCCTAACTTAGGATCACTAGTCCCTGAGAGACACTCTCGCCTAGGTTAATGAGCTTAGAAAAGCACAACTAGGTTCTTCAGATTGATCCCAGCTTAAGGTTACTAGTCCTTAAGAGATGCTCCTACTTGGGTTAGTAAGCCTAGAGAGGTACGGCCAGGTTCCCCAAATCAATTCCAGTGTAAGGTTACTTATTCCCTAGAAACACTCTTGCCTAAGTTAGTGAGCTTAGAAGGGCGCGACCAGGCTTCATTTCTTCTTCTTTTTTTTTTTTTTCTTTTCAACCCTTAAAGCACTTCCTCTCTCTTACACCACTTCACTAAATCCTCAGTAGATCGAGTATAAGATAGCTAGTTAGTCATTATAAAGTCATCCTTAGGGCAAAAAATGGCATCTCTTTGTTTTTATGGTAAAGTTTTGTTCAAACTTCACCACAAAGAGTGGTAGTTGTAAATACCTAATTTTTGCCCCCTTTATTTTATTTCATTTCAATAAGATATGTGATCTTAAGTCAAGAAAAACACAAAAAAAATAAAATAAAATCCAAAAATTAAGGAATTTAGAAAAAATAAGAAGTTTACAAAAATACAAAAAGTAGAAAAATAGGAAAAAGCACAAAAAAAAATAAGAAATCTAGGAAAAATACAAAAAATAGGAAAATAGGAAAAAGCACAAAAAATAAGGAATTTAGAAAAAATGCAAAAAAAAAAGGAAAAATTTAGAAAAACTGAAAAGTCACAAAAAAATTGAAAAAAAAAATAAGAAATTTAGAAAATAATATAATAGAATAGGTTTTTTAAAATTTAAGGAAAAGACCATTTGACTTAGGCTTAAATTTGAATCTAACTTAAGTTGACCTAGCCTTAATTGCACATATAAATAAGGTACAGGCTAACGATATAATAGATAAGCACATGAGTATGGCATTGAGTATAACTTGAGGTTGGAGGTTCGAATCTTGACAAAGGTAGAGAAAGCCTTTTTATCTTTTTAATTGATACACTGCCGCATCAGGTATTGCTATGTGTCCAAACACGTGGTAGCCTCAGATTGATTGACATTAATGTGGCATTGCATGTCAATTACCCATTACTGTGTTAGCTGCCACGTGTCATGTGAGGACACATGGTGCACTATGACTAGATGACGCCGTTGATGTGGCGCTACGTTAGCTGCTTTTTCTCCCTCTCCTTTCTCTTTCCTTGATTTTCCTCCACTTTCCTAAGCAAAATAAACCCATACCCCTCACTTTGGACTCTTTTTTCATGCATTTTCCACACTTAAACATGCCATTTAGTAGTAGATTAACAAAATAGACATGGCCTAGTTTTAATAGTGATAGAATTCTTATCTAGATTCGATCAAATGCGTATTCAATTCGGCGGTTGAAAATCAAAAAAAGAAAACTAAAATTCTAGAATTTTCATTCAAATAAGATTTTAGCTTTCCTTGTTTTTTAAGTTGATTTGGTGTATAAATAGGGGTCTTAGGTTTGTTTCACAACAGATACGATCGCTCAACATTACTTAGAATCACTTACAAACAATCTCTCTCTCTTCGACACTCACTTTCTCTCTCTAACCATAGCTTTCTCTCTCTCTCTAGCTAAGAATTTAGCTGTGGTGGCTTTTGAACAAAACCAACATTGCAATCCCTACACTGCTAGCTTTTGGTCACTACCCCCTACAACTACTACTTTCTACCATAACGTCCCTGTCATACTCTTTATCCTAAACCTTAACCACTACCACCCCAAGCTCGAAACACCATCCAAGCCACCACAACAAAGCAAACTAAACCTACCACGATACTCTTCAACTTTAAAAACCTCAGACCCATCCTATGTGCAACCCCCAACAAGCCACTTGCAACCTGTCTCTAACCCATCGTTGCCACTCAACTCCGACCAACATCCAAACTGACCCCAGACATCGCGACATCGTATCTTACCCCCTAAAGTCCAATAAACCACTCATCAAACCGCCCTCACCACTTCGAAAAACCCATCAATCGTCCCGAATTGCCTACCACTACTGTTGCTGCTTTGAGGATATTAGAGCCCAACCCGAAATCAAAGAGTGACCTGAACACCGACCTACATCCGACCCACGTATCGCTCCTACATAACCTGCTCACACTCCCTGGTCCGAAGACTTCACTATTCGAGCTTTGGTTTTGTTTGTTTTTTTATTTATTTCATTTTAAATGTAAATGTAATAAAAAAATAAAAAAAGAAAGAAGAAAAACAAGAAAAAAGGAAGAAAAAAAAGAAAAACAAAAAAGAATTGTTTTTTTTAGTTTAATAGAAATAGATAAAACGAAAAAATAATAAATAAGATAATGTAAAAAAATAATAAAAATAAATAAATTGGTTAGTGAATAAACAAATTGTCTTATCACTTCAAAAAAAAAACTTTTTTTTTTCAAATAAGCAAAATAAATCAACTCCTATTCAAAATTGAGGCACTTAAAAATTTTTCAAAAAATAAAAGTTTCAATTTTAGACTCTTTTTTAGAAATTTCCTTAAATAAATCAAGTTGGGTTAAAAACGTAAATTTGGTGTATTTTTAAATTAAAACAAACTTAACCTACTAAAGTTTTACAAAGAGAACTATGTATGTCTGATCTCGAATAACGGATATGGAGCACCTACGAGGCGACGATAGAAAAATAAAAAGCCTATTTTTTCCTTTTTTTTAGTTTTGATTACTTAAGTTATCTAATTTGATTAAAAAATTGAATTTTGCTTTATAAAATTAAGGAGTGATTTTTAAGATTAAGATTAAAATTGGAAAGTTTATGGTACCTATTTAAGGTTTAATGGGATGGCCCTTAGATTCAAATTTATTGTTTTAGAAAACCGTTTTATTAAATTGGTTTTCTCGTTAAAACTAATAGTTAAATTATAACCAACCTACCTAATTAATTATAACTTAACTTTTTTTTCCCGACTCCGGTTAGGTGGCAACTCCAAAGAATTTTTAAAATACAAAAGAACCGATTTTTTTTAAACCTTAGTCGAGGATTAGTATTAAACAGATAAGGTTTAATACTGGTCGGTTTAAAGAAAACTAATCTATAAAAATCAAGAGGAAAAAACGAGGCTTGACAGTTGGTTAGCTCTAAACAAGTCGGCCATGGTCATATCAAATTAGCCCATCCTAATGAAGTCGACCACTGTCGTGTCAGGTCAACCACTGCCATATCAAGTTGGCCTAGTTATTCGAGGTTAGCCTTGGCAACGTTAAGTTGGCCCCGATCATATAAGGTCAACCCTGGATAAAGATAAGTCATCCAAAATCTCAAGTCCACCCAGATAAAAGCTTTAGAGACTTTAACAGCCCTTTGGGATCAAACATCAACCCCTTACTCGAAAATTTTGTTCAACTACCTCTTTTACTTATGTTATTTGTTACGCTCCGAAGTCGCAAAGTTGCAACAGTCCCGCCGTGTAAACTATTCTATGATAGTAACTGGCCTCACAGTGCCTACCATAGAGATAATCTATACAAGGCGTCGATGACTCCTCGCTTTGAAGTAAACAATTTGATTAATAATTATACTACAATTATGATAATTATCACAAAGTTCTATAAAACATAGATAATTATAAATAAGTCCACAGAGCTTCCCAGAAAAATTTACATAATCACCACAGTCTACTAATTTACAGAATAACTATCAGTCTTTAACCTTTAACTATAAGGTCAGTCCAGTTACACATTTTACTAAATATCTTGGACCTCACTCCCCTGGCTTCAAAAAGACTAACCTTTGGGTAATTGTAGGGCGGCATAATACTTATAGTGATCACAAATCAGAACCTGCAAAAGGATCTATAAGGGTATGAGCAACTACAGCTCAGTAAGTTGAATTGGAGACTCATGAATGCATACAAGCACAAACAGGGTTATCAAACAATTATTTTCATGCAATGCAACAATCAAGTGTCATCGCACAACGTAGTCCGGTCCGTTGTGAAATCAGAGAAATTTCACCCGCTCCGATCCGGGTTGAGGAGTTCCATGTTATGCAGCAGCTCACAACCAAACCCAGGCTTGTGCAATGGAGACCTCGCTCCTCCCGCGACTACCTTCGAACCATTGACTTCACCCCCGCCACGACCTCCTCTCCGTCACTTAGTTTGACTGAGGATGAAGAAGGGACCATTTTGCAATCCTGCGCTATCCCTTTCGAAGGGGTTGGTATTTGGTTGGAGAGTCCTATGATCCCCTAACTGGTTGCAATGCATGACATTTTCAGTTATTAAGGTCGACTAAGATTAAATTCCGGTTAGGGTGTTCAAACAAGTTCATACCAATTCAATCAGTCACAAATTCATTCACAGTATAAATTCCAGCACGTATTCAGATACATTAAACACATGCGCAAACTATTTACAATCACAAGCATATACAAGCCTAAGTCTCCGAGCACTACAAAACTAGTACTCTATTACAATAAGCAATAACCCAACTTACTTGAATTTGCTCGATCGCTCGATTCTCAAGTTGCGAGCTGATTTGTTTCTAGGTGTCCTATAATGCAAATAGGTCCTTTTAGTACTTATATTTTATGGATTCTTATTCTAATTCATAATGTAACTTATTTTCTTCCTGTATACCTATAATGTATTAATAATTCGTTGTATTCTATTTCGGGGTTCGGTTCTTAAACTAGATTCTAGTTTTAATTCCTAAGTCGTAATTAAGCTCGAATCCCAATGTGACATTAATCACATTATGCTTGGGTATTCAAATATCCTATTGGGTCGTAATTTTGGTATTCTAAACTATTCGGTACACGCTAACCCTAATTGTGGTATCGGATTTATTCCCGATATGTAAAAATCTTACATTTTGAGATATTTACTTAAAATTAAATATTATTTCAGATTTATTATTTTTCTGATTTCAATTATAATATTATCTAAATAACCTTATTTTTTTAGATTTATTAATTTACACTTTTACATATTCCTAATTTCTTATATTCTTTACCTAATTTCCCTAATTAACCATACTTAGTACCTAAAGGCTAGGATTAGGGTTCCATTGCAGAGATTAACTTCCCTAAACATCTAATTAAGATCC
Source organism: Lumnitzera littorea (assembly GCA_024138015.1). Classification (NCBI taxonomy): domain Eukaryota; kingdom Viridiplantae; phylum Streptophyta; class Magnoliopsida; order Myrtales; family Combretaceae; genus Lumnitzera; species Lumnitzera littorea. Next base: position 32,658,668 of record JAMXBB010000002.1, read on the forward strand.
AAATCAGTAATTAACATCCTAATCACCTAATTAATCCTAAATCACCCAATTTTACCATCATTTTAGGGCTAAAAATTAACTTAAAAATTTCGAAAATTAATTTTAAAAAAATGGCTTAATAGCACTATTCTACATCATATGAGCATCCTATAGAAAAATTTTGAGCCCCAAACTACATCCCTAAGCCTATTTATTTTTTGGTTTAATCATGCTTGGTTTTGAACAATTTGTTAAGGACCCTATATTTCCAGATATAATTAAACTAAATCAATATTTTTACCTAAATCTACATACAATAAAACCTCAAAATAACAAGTTTCATAATTTTCTGGGCAAAATAACTAATTTTACAAAATTATACAAAAATCGGGGTGAATAAATGACTAACCGGTTCGAAGCTTTCTAGCCGTCCAAACCCGGTCCAAGGTTGTCGGCCGGTCCAGGCGGTGGTTCTAGTGTATGGTGGTGGTGGTGGTTCAGTCCCAGGTGGTGGTGGGTGGTGGTTTTAGTTCACCTTGCTAATCTGCACAATTTTCTTTTTTTTTTTTTATTTTATGGATTTTTCTCTCGATTTTTTTCAGTGTTTCAATTTTTCTCAGATTTCAAACTGGCCAAATGACTTCTGGAATTTTTTTCCTTATTTATAGACAATTGTAGAATTTAATGTGCATTAATTTGATGGGATTTTGCCCCAATTCCTTGATTTTTGGCTTTTTGTTTGTCCAATTCTTATTGGATAATTTTTCTTTTTCTGATTTGAACCTGCCATGACCTGATCTTGCTTCAGTTATCATCTTCTAATTTTTTTCTGATTTTTCTATAATTATTTTGTATTTTTCTTTAATTATTTACTTAGTTTTCGGCCTATTTCACTAATTACGCGTATTTTTATCTACACGTAACTGCATGTGAGGTACACGTGAACATTCCTAAATATTATTTTGGTCATTCTAAAATTTTTAGTATACATATAATCTATCTCTAATAATTTATTAGTTATTATATTACACTTTTTGCCTTTTCGGTAATTAGCAGTTATTATGCTTAAAATTCGAAAATTTTATAGTCTCCTATTTTAGTACTTATTTTCTTAAATTTAAGTTTATAGGGTCATTTTTACTAGTATTTTGCTAAATAGTTTATAATTTGGGTTTGATCGGATCCCTTAGCCGATCGTCCTAAACCTTGGGTTTTAAACTCAAACCTACGGTTACTTGGCTTGGCTTTAGGGCTTACATTATTTAGATTTTCCATTTCTTATATTTTCCCTTAGTTGTCGTTCATGTTTCATTATAATTACTAGAATGCCCCTAGGGCATTCTTTAGTCATTTTATTTACAACTTCACCCTTTTTGTATAAATAGAATACTTATATAGGGTTTTAGATAAAGTTTGAACATTAATGAAAAACCCTTTGAATCTTTTCTCTTGGAAAGCTCTCTTTTACTAACTCTTATCAATCCCTTTAGTATGGATTATGGCGGATAACCCTATTACTTGGACTGGTACATCACATCCAACGAGTTTTAAGCCATATAGAATCTAGCTAATGCGTCATATTTGGTTAGGTAGCTCATGGATTTGCTGAACCATTGACAATCATTTACTTTTTGCATCATCTCGCAGCTCGAACCCACCCCTTTTTGATTACTTGTGATATTGGGTTTATGTATTCATCCACGAATTCATATCATCTTAATATCACAGCACGGTTTCGAAAGGGAGCATGTGAAGTTGCTGAGAAGGTTTGTTTATGTTTATTGGTTAGTGGTTGTTATGTTCCTTTCATAGATACTAGAGTTGGTTCGATTAGAGTAAGTTTTGGAAATATTGACCTACAAATTAATAAGTCCGGTTCCTATTATACTCTGTTCTCCATTGCGAAAATAGAAGAGGGTCATTTCTATGTACATCCGTGCGTTTGCGTTGTATTAGCCGTGGGTTGGAGTGACGTTGTACTATTGTAATGGTGGTGGTTGGAAATTAGAGTCGTGTAAGTTTGTTACTGTATTGGTGAAGTATACAACTGGGTTTATGAGTGTCGAGAAAGTGACTGTTGTAAGGTTTGGAGTCACAAAACCATAGTTGTAGAAATTACAAGGGGTTTTGAATTAGGTACCTTAAATTGAAGGTGGGTGTTTGATTTTTCTAACAATAGTATGCAAATTCTATGGTTTGGGTCGTTGAATTTGGATGAAGGGTCATTCAATGGGATTCTTCCATGTAGTCACAACAACAATTAGTAGAACGTATTGTGGCTACTCGTGTTGAAATCAGAGCTTTCGAAATTAATTTGCAGTATTTGGTGGTTGTTAGCTGCGAAAGCTTTGTTGCTACATTTTAGAGAAGCTATCTGAGTTGTTGTGTTGACTAAGAGTGTCAAACTGAAGAAGTGCCAACATGTCCGTCTAGTGAAGTGCTGCTCAAAGTAGGACTGACAATAGGCGTACACATCCGAGTTGTTATTCCCATTAACTTACTAAGCTGAACTGTCATACTCCTAAGGCTACCAAGCTGAACTATCATACTCCTAAAGCTACCGAGCTGAGTCGTTTGCCTATTCAACTTATCAAGCCGATCTATAGTGTTTAAGCTCAAGTGGCAAACGGTTACAACCTAATAGCTGAGTTGATTCTAGTATCCGAGCTAAGTCAAAGTGTCGAAGTGAAGTAGAAGATCTGAGCCATGCAAGCATCCAAGCTATTGTGTTCCTAAATCACTAAGTGTTGGATAGTTATAGTCATTGCCGACGAAACTTCTTATGAGTCAAGCTAATCTACTGAAGTGATATCTCTATTTAACATGACTTATCACAATTGAGGAAGATATGGTTATGACTATGACTATGAAGATATAAGGTCGAGAATACCCATGTTTGATGGTTATGGACCCCTGGACAAATACTTAAATTGGGAATTCCAAGTTAATAAAGTTTTCGAAAAGTATCTGTACCTTGAACGTGACAAGGAATGTATCATAGAGGATCAACTTCAAGGCCTTGCTAGGACTTTGTGGAAGAATGTATTAAGGCAAAGGATCTTAAGAGGGGTGAGTACTACATAGAGCTTGATGAGACTCGCAATGAGAGAAAAACTTGTACCCCCATCATATCAAGATGAGTTATAGGAAGAGTTATCTACCTTAAGGCAAGTACAAATAAGTGTCTAAGAATTTGCTAGGGAATACAAGGCACTCCTAAACTGATGTGAGTTGTATGAATCTCTTTTGTGTACTATCTCATGATTCATGAGAGGATTGAGACCGAAGATTGCCCAACGTGTTAACCCTTCAGGAGTAGGAAGCTTAAATGAAGCTATTCAACTAGCCTTAAGAGTAGAATCTACCATTGATGCCAATCACTCTGATGTATAGAAATAGTTAGAAGTTATACTTGTTTAGCTTAAGGAGCTTAGAGAAGAAATGAGGCAATAAAAGGATACTTGAATAGAGGTAGCTGACGAGAAAGAAGCTTGCGAAGAGGAAGTAGGAGAAGAAGAGGTAATGATTGCTAGAGAGACGAGCAGTAGAAATGAGAAAGACTGAGTTGACTTACGGTTAAGCCCCCATGTTTCGGAAATGGTTCCATTACCTATTATAAATGCCACAGATGGTAGCTCTAGGAATTACTATGTTTATCTTCCTCATATCGAAATCTTATGTCTTAGTCCTCTGACAAGTTTACGTGACACTGATATGAGCAATTATAGCATTGCACCTGTGAGCTATTATCAACCGTCGATTAGAGTTTATCAGGGCCGAGGTGATGGATATGTGTATTGGGAATGTATTATGTTGACTCTTAGTACTCTTGTGTTAGAAAGATTTGAAGTGTGTAGAAGAAAGGAGGAAGAAGAATTGATTTATGAAGAAACAAAGGGAATATTGATTGCAACAAATGAGGAGGTTATGGGATCTAAGCTAGTTGAGCTTGAAGAGGTGGAATCACTTTCAATTAATGAGCCATCTTACGTCCTGCCGACACAAGATCTACATGCCCATAATCTTTTGTATGACCCTAAGATCGTGCTACTTCCTGTAATTAGTTGCTGGGACTACCAAGGTATAGTTGATCAGATCCATAATATAAGGAAGGAAAGATCCATGATAAAAGGTTTGATTAAGAGAGCCTATGACGAGTGGAAGGAGCATCAACTGGTAATGACCTTACTATAGGAGTTGGAATGTATTCTTATGACCAAATTTCAATTTTTTCGATTGGTGTTTAACCTCAAAGGGATTAAGAGCAACCAACTACCAAGTTTTGGGTCGAAACTCTTCTAAGAGGGAGGGGATGATAGGATTCCTGGTTTTGGACTACATGGGAGGCTTGTTTGCAAGCTCTACGCAAATGGATGACCTATTTATAAGCTCTATTAGCGTTGGACAACCTACCTTGCTCTATTGGATCCGCCTCATAATGTTGAAGATGCCTTACTCTATCCTGACCGAGTACTCCCGTAGACCTAACTATGAATTATGGCAATATCGAATGACCCGACATACTCTACAAATTTTGTCCTATCCTACTATGTATGCCTTGTTTTGCTAAGTCTTCCTTACCATACTAAATTCACCCCGCCTACTTTTGTTGGGTCTACTCTACCCTTCTAGGTCTTCCCTAGTTAGTTCAATATGCTCTGTTTTGGTCTAAATGGTTCTATCCTGCTCTACTAACATCCTTTGCGCCACTAACTTGTTCTACTCTATAAGACTATCCTATCTTGCCTGTCTGCATTGCTTTTCCGAGATCAATATGCTTGCCCAAGTTGGCTCAGCCAGTTCTGCTTAGTATAGTTGGTTAACTCCAAATAGGTCAGCCATAGTCATGTCAAATCGGCCTGTCCTAACGAAGTCGGCTTGGTTATTTAAGGTCGGCCTTAGCAACATTAGGTCGGCCCTGAACAAAGACAAGTCGTCCAAAATCTCAAGTCCACTAGATAAAAGCTTTAGAGTTTCTAACAGCCCTTCGAAATCAAACATCAGCCCCTTACCCAAAAATCTTGTTCAACTACCTATTTTACTTATGTCATTTGGATTTCCCATTTCTTGTATTTTCTATTAATTGTTGTTTATGTTTCATTTGTAATTACTGGAATGCCCCTAGGGCATCCTTTAGTCATTTTATTTACAACTTTACTCCTTTTGTATAAATAGAACACCTGTATAGGGTTTTAAATAGATTTCGAACATTAATAAAAAACCCTTTGAGTCTTTTTTCTTGAAAAGTTCTCTTTTACTAGCTCTTATCAATTATTTTAGCAAAATTGTGGTGGGCAACCCTATTACTTGAACCAGTACATTACATCCAGCGAGTCTTAGGCCGTGTAGAATCTAGTTAGTGCATTATATCCAGTTAGGTAGCTTACGGATTTGTTAAACCAATGACTATCATTTACTTTTCGAGCCATCTCGTGCTCGGACCACCATTTTTTTGTTACGCATGAAATTGAGTTCGTGTGTTAATTTACGAATCCATATCAGATTTTAAAAATATATTAAAATAATAATAAACCTAAATAGTGTAATTTGATTATATATGTATTATTTATTGTAAACGCGTAGAATAAGTTTTGGTAATTTATAGGCTTCTCGAGATAAATTATTATATATAATAAAAATATTATATGGCATAAAATAACATGTAGAGTATATATGTCTACACTAAGTGTAATTTTTATGCGTTAATATAAATCCTTAATAACTAAAATACTTGAATAATTGTATTTTAGGTTAAGTTAAGCTAAAGAAAATCATTAAATTAATAAAAAATTTTAAAAACTCTTGGGATAGCTAGGTATCTCCTTCATTAGGTATATGAAATTGGTTTGGCTAGGTATAGGTGCTTCAATTAATCAGAACATGCAATATATATACTTAATATTAAGAAGAGAGAGAAGACTAAATCTCAAACCAACCCAAAAGCTTTAGAAAATTTCCAGGAAACTCTCAACCATGATCTACGAGCAAATAGTAAGTTAGGAAAAATAAGTGTCGAGCCTAGTTTTTCACTTTCCAATTCTTAAAAATAAGTCTTTTTTAAACCGATCGATATTAAACCCTTACCCATTTAATATTGACCATCTACTAAGGTTTAAAGAAAACTGGTTTTGTATATTTTGAAAATACTTTGGAGTTGCCACCTGACTAAAATTAGGAAAAAAATTCGAGTTATAACTAATTTGGTGGATTAGTTAAAACTTAGTTACCGATCCATTGATTAAACTATTTTATAAAATGGTTTTTGAAATCAGAGATCTAGATCTTAAGGTAAGGAATTTTAAACCCTTACAAGTACTATTAACTTTCCAAATTTAATTTTAACTTTAAAAATCATATTTTGACTCTATGAAACAGAGCTCTATTATTTCCCTAAATTGAATAATTTGAGTAAAAACAAAAATTAGGTTTTTTTTTTTTTTTATCATCGCCCCATAGGTGCCTATGTACCTACTATTTAAGATCAAACGTACATAGTTTTTTTTTTTTTATAAAGCTTTAGTAGGTTAGGTTTGTTTTAATTTGAAATTATATCGGATTTACATTTTAAATTCAATTTGATTTATTTAAGGAAATTTCTAAAAAGAAAGTTTTAAATTGGAAATTTTATTTTTTTTGGAAAATTCTAAAGTGCCCTAAATTAAAAAAAAAATCTTATTATTTTTTATTTTGGAAAACCTGATTTTTTTAAGTGTTAAAAACAATCTCTATTCATTAACGTATTTTTATTTTTTATTATCTTATTTGTTACTTTTTATTCTATTTTATCTATTAGATTAAAACATAAATAAATAAATAGACTACTTTTTTCTTTTCTTCTTCTTTTTTTTTCTACCCTTTTTTTCTTTTCTTTTTTTTTTATTACATTTACAATTGGGAAATAAATTAATAAGTAAAACAAAAAAAAATAAATATATAAAAAAAAAACTCAAATTGGAAACTAGTTCGAACCAAGGAGAAGTGCAGGTCGAATCGGGTCATCAACTCAAATCGCGGGTCAAAGCTCGGATCCGAGTTGGGTTCCAAAATCTTCAACATTAGTAATATAGTAAGGCGCGATTCGAGGTGTTCTGGACAGCAATTTAAGCAAGGAAAAGGAGATTTGTGAGTTTTTTATTGGACTTATGGGGGGTAGGGAGGACGCCGCTGCTTGGCGTGGTAGTTTTACTGTGGTTCGTTATTAAGCGGCAATAATGGGTGAGAGATAGGTCGTGCATAGCTCGTTGGAGGTCGAATAGGAGTTGGGTCTAAGGTTTCTAGAGTCAAGGAGTGTTATGATAGGTTTAGTTTGCTCTACTACGATGGTTAGGGTGGTGTTTTGAGATTAGGGTAGTGGTGGTTAGGGTTTAGGATGAAGAGTGCAACGGTGACGCTATGGTAGACGGTGGTGGTTATAGGTGGTAGTGACCAAAAGCTAGGAGTGTAGGGGGTTGTGTTTGCAACTGTAGTACAATTCAATGGGCGGTTTTTGAGAGAGAAACAGAGAGAGAGAGAGAGTCTTAGGTGTAAAGAGAGAAAGAGTGGTAATGGAGTGATTGTGAGTGAATTTGATCAATGTATGTTTGTGTATGTGTTTTGATGCTCCTTTTATACTAATCCAGTATCAATTAAACTTGGCAAGACTTAAAAACTCAATTGAATGACATTAATGAACAACTCGAAAATTTTTTTAGCTTTTCCAATCCAATTTTAAATGCATATAATTGTGAATGTAGACAAGATTTTGAGCAAAATAGAAGCTAGGCCATGCCTAGTTTGCAATTTTGTCATTGATTTGACCAAATTGCAGCTTAAAGGGGGCCAAAATTGGTTGAAAAGTGAGCTGACTAGCTTTGTCGCGCGAGAAAGCCTAGGGAAAAAGAGGGAAATTGTGGGAAAGAGGGGAGAAACAAAAGGAAAATGCTGACGTGGAGCCACGTCAACTATGCCATCTAATCACAGTGTGCCACGTGTCCAATAGTGGACACGTGGCATGCCACCTCAGTACCGCCCCAATCCAAGGATGCTATGTGTCAAGACACATGGCACAATGTAATCTTCACACGCGGCAGTGCAATAAGTGTTGTGGAAAAAGGAAAAAAAGAAAAAGGCAATTTTTCCTTTACAAGATTTGAACCTAATACCTTTAATCGAACCTGATGCATATGTCCAAGTACTTATCCGTTAGGCCATTGGCTTGTACCTTATCTATATATGTAATTAAATTGCACATATAGATTAAGTCAACCTAGGCTAGATTCAAATTTAAGCTCAAGCTCAATGGTTTCCCTTTCTAAACTTATTTAAAATTAAAAAATCTATTCTATTAAATTATTACTTTCTAAATTCCCTAAATCTTCTATTTCCATTTTTTTTTCTATTTTTTGTGACTTTTTAATTTTCTAAATTTTTACTTTTTTTTTGTATTTTCTAAATTTCTTATTTTTTTGTGTTTCTTCCTATTTTCCTATTTTTTTATATATTTTTCCTAGATTTGTTATTTTTTATGCTTTTTCCTATTTTTCTATTTTTTTTTGTATTTTTCTAAACTTCTTATTTTTTCTAAATTTCTTTTTTTTTTCTTTAATTTTCTATTTTTTGTGTTTTTCTTAATTTAGGACATCTTATCATATTGAAATGAAATAAAATAAAAGGAGCAAAAATTAAATATCTACAACTACCCCTCTTTGTGGTGATATTTGAACAAAACTTTGCCATAAAGACAAAAATACACTATTTTTGCCCTAGGGAAGACTTTATAATGACTAATTAACTATCCTATACTTGATTTACTGGAGATTTGGTGAAAAAATGAAACCTAATCGTATCTCTCTAAGCTCATTAACCTAGGTGAGAACGTCTTTCGAGGACTAGCAACCCTAAATTGGGATCGATCTAAAAAACTTGGTCGTGCCTCTCTAGGCAAGAGCATATCTTGGGAACTAGCAACCTTAAGCAAGGATTGAACTAAAGAACCTAGCCATGCCTCTTTAGACTCACTAACCTAAGTGGGAATGTCTTTCGGGGACTAATAACCCTAAATTAGACTTAATGAAGTGCCCTATGGGCTTGCCAAAAGGAACTAATGAAGAGAAGTGCCCTATAGACTCGCTAAAAGAAACTTGGTGAACAAAAGGGCCTTATGGGCTCGCAAAAGGAAATTAAGCGTCTTATAGGCTTGTTAAAAGAACCTGGTGAACAGAAGGGCCTTATAAGTACGCTAAAGGAAATTGAGGAACAAAAGCGCCCTATGGTTTTGCTAAAGACCTTAAAAAGAGTTGAATGGGCGGAAGGCAAGATAGCCCTTTTAAGAGTTGGCTAGGATTAAACTTGTCCGAAACACTACCTGATTTGAGGAAAATATTTATAGATAAACCCTTAGTGAAAACCATTTACGTTAAAAAAGACATTAGGGGTAATTTCTTTCATTTGGGAAGAATAAAAAAAAACCCCGACTATTGTGGTCAACTTTTTTGGAATTGATTGAAAACTTGGCCACTTAGGATGACATAAAGATACTCTCTCTCTCTCTCTCTCTTAGTTTGCTAACAAGTAAAGAACCCTTCCTTGAAAATCACATGGGTCCTCTTATGTTCCCCCAACCTTGAAGCCAAGCCACTTAATGGGGCCTTGTGATTTCAATTACCTTTATTTTTTAAGAAAAAGGTAACGCATGATTAGTTTAATTGAAGAAGACTTCCTTGCAAACTCTCAGCCCAGATTACACTCTTGACTATAGCCCCAAAATTATAGTCCATTTTGCGGGTGATACACCTTGATCCATCCATTGGGTCTTTTTCAATTTTAACGTTATGAATTTAGGCTTTTGGTCCAAGGGTTTCAAATGGGACTAATGAAAAAACCTATTTTAGAAGAAATATTTTATTAATCCTGGATGTATAAGTCGAAAACCTTAGAAAAAATTAGAAATAAGCTTGCCCCAGTTTCAAAAACAACTTTTATTAAAGATAGATTACCTTTTAAGATTAGAAGAGCTTTTATTGTGTAAGGGTAGTATTGTGGATGGGAAAGCTTAATGTAATTCAACATGAGAGAGGCTTTAGAGTGAACATAGAGCTTTTGGGTTTCTGAGCTCGGACTATGATTTAAAGCTTTGCATCTTTGGGGCTATTTGGGCTTTGACTTTTGATTCGATTTGGCTGGGATATGATATATCTCTTTAGGGCTTTTGACTTATACTTAGGCCCAATTTTCTAACCATTTTCCTTCATCTTTTTCTTTTTTTTTTTTTTTGTTATTATTACTTTGCTCTACTGTTCTCTTGTTTTAAGCGATTCAAGGCCCTAAATCCATGGGTTCTTATTGTATGAGCTCGGGTGAGGTAAGTATAAGCTTAAGATGTTTAAAAAGGATATGGCTCTTCTTTATTTCAAAAGAAAAATAACTTATCAAAAATGAAAGTTGCTTTTGAATTTAATGTTACTGAAGTAAGCATAAACCAATTTTATTCTTCTCTCCTCATTAATGACCTTAACCTCCAAATTGCCCCATTGTGGAGTAATTCTTGATAAAGTTTAAATTTGAAAATTCTCCAAATGGGTCTAACAGGGTGAACAAGAGATGATTGTGTTTAGAATTTGAAAATGAATGCCTAACTTCATTTTAATCTGCATATCATTTTCAAAGTGGATCTCCTTTAAGGAATAAGTCTAAAGTATCCTCACCATTATATTGCTTGACTCTTAAAGCGTTTTAGGTTAGTATGTGGAAAATAGTTTGCCTCTTTTCATTTTAAACGTTTTAAAAGTGAGTTACCGATTCTTTAAGGAGGAATTTATTTATTGCAATAACATTGCAATTATTCAATTGAAAAAGCAATAAGATTATATTATTCTAACTGTTACAAACTTTATTAAAAAACAACTTTGTTTGCCCCTATCTTAACAAGCATTCAACTACTTAAAACAACCCATAAGCTTATTAGAAGGCATTAGTATACTCAAAGGGAATGGTGCTTTAGGCGACTTAGTTGAACTACCCCCATAACTTGAAGAAGGACAAAATTGTTGTAGCTCTAGTTGAATGAATTTTGCATCAATCATGTCTTAAATCTTGTTCTTTAATCTCCAACATTTTTTAGTGGAGTGCCCTTTCTAACTCATATGATAGTTGCATCGTGCTTCTAGGTCAAAGCTACATGGTTTGTAATCCAGATTAGGGGCTTCACAAGTTATAATCCTTGCTGCTTTCAAATGATGAAAGATTTGGGTAATTGAGATCTTTAATTGAGTGAATTGTCTCCTTTGAGTCCCTAAGGCTTGTTTTTTCTCACTCCTCCTTGGCTTTTTTCTTCTTAGGCCTCCTTCATTACTTGAGCTTATTAATATTTGATTAGTATTGAATGTCAGGTGTTGAAATCTTCTAAGTATGGGGCCCATTGCCATTTCCAGATCTGTAATGCTATTTTGTAGCATGACTACCTTTTCTTTTAGATTCAATAGTCTCCTTTCCAAGTTTGAATCTTGGGATATTTGGAGAGTGATGATTATTGAGAATAAGATTTGCCATTGTTAAGCCATCTAATGCATCATCTTTTCTAGGGAGGCAAGTCTATCATCAACCATGTGAACCTAATTCGAAGAATTGCTTACCCATTAGCAACTTTTCTTTCCTTTTCTTTCTTTCTTTTCTTTTTCTTTTTCTTTTTTTTTTTTTTAACAAAATCTCTCCTTTTTAAGAAAGAGAAAAGGCAAAAAGGAATATAAAGATAAGACTTATTTAAAAGTTGTGAGAAAGGAGTAGAAAACAATCCTAAGGGATCAAGGGCCTAAATATTTACAATCTTACAAGGAAAAAGATCCTAAGGATATATAGGAGAAGAGATTAGAAAAAGGTTAGAGTAGAAGGTACAGAGAAAATGACTTAATAACTTAAGAATACGACTCTCATGATATTATTCAATCAGAAACTAATGAATATTTACAGGCAAAATGCAATATGAGGATAATGCGGTTGCAAAGAAGGGAGCTGGCAAACAGACTACGATGTGGCAAGAAAAAGATTTTTATTGCATTTTTGAAGTTTTCCTTACATTATTCAAATAATCCCTAAAGTCTAAACCCTCTTTTTCTTATGATGTTTGGGCTCCTCTTCAATTTTATTTCTTTTCTTTAGCTTAGCAACCTTGGTCCATCTAGCAACTTGGGAGATATCTTCAGTATAGAACTTCTGGAAAGCTTTGACCTAATAATAGGTAGTAATACTTTTGGGGAGTTCAATTACAACAGCAAACACATTAATGGGATTCATCTTCTGGACGCTTTGTCTATGAAGGAAATCAAGTTTATGGCTTCAAGTATAGCTAATAAATCAAACCATAAGTAGGGTCATATTAGTCTTTAATTCTCCATTCTTCTCTTCTTGTAGACAATTAAGTGATCTGACTTGTATTGCCAGTAGTGTTGGGACATAAGATTTCCCTTCTAAAAATTGCGTCACTAACTCTGCAATCCTATGATGTATATGAAATATCCTATTAGGAAACAAAATGGTTCCAAATACTGCCAAGATATAGGCATTGATCCTATATTGCTGCCAATCTTTAAAGCTACCATAAAAGAGTTTTTGGTTATAATCAGATGAGGTCGCAAACCAAGTAAAAATATTATTTACCTTAATGATTCTCCTATGGGGATCTATCCATATTTTGTATATTTTAGATTTACAGAGGCCCAGGAGCTTTTTGAAAATCTTTACAGGGCTAGTCGCAATATCTGGGATATATTTTTCATTTCTAATAGAGGGGACTCCTAACAGATAGGAGTATTCTTCATCTGTTGGGCTCAATCGGCACAAGCTAAAGCAAAAAGACTGACTTTGAGGGTCCTAGAAGTAGACCTAAGCTAGTACCATGGTGATATGGTATGGACATTAAGCAATGAGAGGATGGGCTTAATCTTGTTTTTAATGAATTTTTGTTGGTTTGGATCAAAAAATTGGAACCATCTTTCAAGTATCCCTTTAGGCTTTAGAAGGTCATGGATATGGACTTCTTTGAAAAAGGCCAGTGTAAGAGAAGATCTAACCATTTTCTATAAGAAGGACGAAAAGAAAATTACATTAGAATTATCTTATGTATATGGAGATTACATTGATATTTTAAAAGAAGAAAAAAAAATTACAGGAAAAAGATTAGGAAACTTCACAGATTTTTTTTTAGTTTTGTCACATTGTGTCAATTTGCCAATTTTAAGAAAAGGGTTTATGAATGCAATTAGGGTAGGTTCTAAAAAAGGTTCTTAAGTTTTGTGACCTCACTAAAACAATTTTATTGGTCACATGGAGTGAGGTGACCTAATCAACCTCAAGCGGTGGTTACACCACAGCACCTGAAGCTTACACAATAGCTTCCCTCCTAAAGTCCTAAGATGGCTTGGGTTTGACCGTATCTACTTTGCATCTTCGACGCAACAAATGAACCCCCATATCCTAATATATGTGGTATGATAATAGTATAAGCATAAAGTTAATAATAGATAGATAGAAGTTGAGACTGAATTCTAGGAGAAATACAGGAAAAGAAAGTTTAAGTTTATTTTTTCTTCTCTTTCATAACAATGTCACCTTATTAGCTATTCGCCAAACCTTGAAGAATGTATGCAAGAAGGGTGGGTTTTAAAGGTACTTAAGCTTTGTGACCTCATGCGTTTCTAAAAAATAATTCCTTGGTTACATTGAAATTTAAGAGGGATAGCCTAATCGGCTCCAAATGGTAGTTGTCCCACTATGCCCGAAACTTACACAATGGCTTCCCATCATAAGGTCTTAAGATAGCCCAGGTTTAACCGTATCTATTATGATTCATGGTACATAAAATAAATCTTCCTTAAATAGTTAAATCAAACCAATCCTGCAAAAACGTTAGTACAATTATGATACAAACAAAGAATGAATAAATAAATTACATTAAGGTGATTTTTGAAGATTAATTTCAATTTTGGAAAGTCAAATGGCTAACCCTTTTGACGGTCCCCAATGGAGTTGCCAAGCTGTCGAGCCTGGTTTTTTATCTCCCAGTTCTTAAAAATAAGTCTTTTTTAAAACAACCAGTATTAAACCTTTACCCGTTTAATACTGACTCTTGACTAAGGTTTCAAGAAAACTGGTTTTTTATATTTTAAAAATGCTTTGGAGTCGTCACCTGATCGGAGTTGAGAAAAAGAGTTGAATTATAACCAATTGGGTGGATTGGTTATAATTTAGCTACCGATCCATCGATTAAACCATTTTATAAAACAGTTTTTGAAACCAGAGATCTAAATCTGGGAGTTAGGAATTTTAAACCCCTACGGATACCATTAACATTCCAAATTTAATTTTAACCTTAAAAACCACCTTTCGACTTTATGAAATAGAGCTCGATTATTTACCTAAATTGAATCATTTGAGTAAAAAGAAAAATTAGGTTTTTTTTTTTATTTTTTATCGTCACCCTATAGGTGCCTATGTACTTACTATTCGGAATCAGGCGTACGTAATTTTTTTTTATAAAACTTTAATGAGTTGGGTTTGTTTTAATTTGAAAATACATCGAATTTACGTTTTTAATTTAATTTGATTTATTTAAGGAAATTTCTAAAAAGAAAGTCCTAAATTGGAAATTTTATTTTTTTGGAAATTTCTAAATTTCCCTAAATTAAAAAAAAAATCCAATTGTTTTTTATTTTGGAAAACTTAATTTTTCTAAGTGTTAAAAACAATCTTTATTCATTAACTTACTTACTTATTTTTGTTTGTTATTAATTTTTTGTTATCTTATTTGTTACTTTTTGTTCTATTTTATCTATTAGACTAAAAAATAAATAAATAAATAAACTAATTTTTTCTTTTCTTCTTCTTTTTTTTTACTACATTTACAATTTACAATTAGGAAATAAATTAATAAGTAAAACAAAACAAAACAAACAAACAAATAAATAAATAAAAAAAAAACTCAGATTGGAAACTAGTTCAGACCTGGGAGAAGCACGAGTTGGATTAAGTTTAGGTCATCGAGTCGGATCGCAAGTTGGAGCTCGGACATAGGTTGGGTTCCAAAATCTTCAATACCAACGACTTAGTAAAGCACGATTTGGGGTGTTTAAGCCAATAATTTAAGTGAGGAAAAGGGGATTTGTGAGTTTCTTATTAGACTTATGGGGAGTAAGCAGGATACTGTTACTTGGGGTGGCCGTTTTGCAGTGGTTCATCGTTGAGCAACAGTGATGGGTGAGAGATAGGTCATATGCAACTTGTTGGAGGTCAAACAATGGTTAGGTTTGAGATAGGTTTAGTTTGCTCCGCCGCAATGGCTAAGGTGGTGTTTCGAGATTAGGGTAGTGGTGGTTAGGGTTTAGGACGAAGAGTGCAATGGTGATGCTATGGTGGACAATGATGGTTGTGGGTGGTAGTGACCGAAAGCTAAGAGTGTGGGGGGCTGTGTTTGCAACTATGGTACAACTTAATGGGGGGTTTTGAGAGAGAAACGAAGAGAGAGAGAGAGCTATAGGTATAGAGAGAGAAAGACTGGGTGATTATGAGTGAATTTGATTAATGTGTATTTGTGTATGTGTTCTGATGCTCCTTTTATACTAATCCAGTATCAAGTAAACTTGGCAAGACTCAAAAACTCAATTGAATGACATTAATGAACTTTGATCCAAAATTTTTTTTAGCTTTTTCAATCCGATTTTAAATGTGTATAATCGTAAATGCGGATAAGATTTTAAGCAAAATAGAAGCTAGGCCATGCCTAATTTGTAATTTCGTCATTGATTTGACAAAATTGCAGCTCCAAGGGGGTCGAAATTGGTTGAAAAGTGAGCTAACCAGCTTTGTCGTGCAAGAAAGCCTGGGAAAAAAGAAGGAAATTACGGGAAAGAGGGGAGAAAGATAAGGAAAATGCTAACATGGTGCTACGTCAACTGTACCTTCTAATCACAATGTGCCACGTGTCCAATAGTAGATACGTGGTCACTGATGTGACATGTCGCATGGCTTGCTACGTTAGCACTGCCTAATCCTGACATGTGGCACAATGTAATCCTGACATGTGGCAGTGCATTGAGTGTTATGGAAAAATAAAAAAAAGAAGAAAGCAATTTTGCCTTTAACAAGATTCGAACCCAATACATTTAACTGAACCCAATACATTTAACTAAACCCAATGCATATGTCCAAGTACTTATCCGTTAAGTCGTTGACTTATACCTTATCCATATGTACAATTATGATTAAATTAGCCTAAGCTAGATTCAAATCTAAGTCTAGGCCCAACGATCTCCTTTTCTAAACTTTTAAAAATAAAAAAATTTATTCTATTAAATTGTTATTTGCTAAATTCCCTAAATCTTCTATTTCCAATTTTTTTTTGTGACTTTTCAATTTTCTAAATTTTTTTATTTTTTTATATTTTCTAATTTTCTTTTTTTTTTTGTGTTTCTTCCTATTTTCCTATTTTTCTTAGATTTGTTATTTTTTATGCTTTTTCTCATTTTTCTATTTTTTGTATTTTTCTAAACTTCTTATTTTTTCTAAATTTCTTATTATTTTTGGATTTTTTTAATTTTCTATTTTTTTTTGGTGTTTTTCTTGATTTAAGACCCCTTATCGTATTAAAATGAAATAAAATAAAATAAAGAGAGCAAAAATTAGATGTCTACAATAAGCTGGAGATTAAAAGATAGAAGAAGGAGTTTAGGAAAAATATAAAAAAAATTAGATGCAATATGAGCTTAATGGAGTGTGTGCAAATAAAGAGATGCTGGAGGCAAGCGACCATCACTAGGTAACAGTGGATCCACCATCTAGGTCGGCCGACACACTTAGACTAGCCATTGGTGGCCGAAGCTTAGGTTTCCGATGAGGGTTATACTTTCGTCCAAATTTTATTAAATTATTAAAAATGTAAATATTACCTAAAAAATTATACAAAAATTTATTGCTACATATTTTTATATATAGAATCTAGGAAAAATATTGTTTTATAAAAATTTAGTAGTTACAGTATACACTCTTAAGAAATCAATAAAATCAAGCTATTTTTTATATCAAAATAAATGAGTTGAACGACGTAGTTTCAACCTTAAAATTTTTCAATAAACTAATACTTATATTACATTACTATGTAAAGTTTTTCAACAAACCTATTTTCTATATTTTTCATAATTTTTAGGCCCTTAAATTATAACTAAAATGACATTTTAAATGAAATCGATGGAATTTTCTTTAACCACTATAATATCCCATAAATCAGCAATGTAGACATGAACATTTTGGTATTAGGATAAAGCCCTATCTTTGTATAATTAAGGTCAATAGTTGATCTAAAACATTCAGGAAAGTAAACCGATTAGATTAGAACTTACAAAAAACATGATAACCCTAATCGAGGAAATTCCTATACATTTGGAAATCCATAATATAATAAGAATATAAAAAATACAATCAAAATAATAAGAATTTACTCTATATAAGATACCAAAATTGAATTTAGGGCAATTGTACCTAAATTTAAGACTTTCGAGAAAAATTATCCGATTGAGCCCAAACTTTACAACTAAGATAAAGAACCTAGTTGAAGTGACTTGATGAAATTATATTTTAAAAATAATTACCCAAGTCTCAATTTTACCCTTAAAAGTATAATTACTTAATATAATACAAAATTGCTCAAACCGCCAAAAATCGAGCTTGGAATGCAACGAAAACTTAAAGATAAGTTAATTAAGCTACAAATTAAGCTACAAAATGAGATAATATAGTATAATTTACTATATAAGTATACACGTATTTTTATGAGTATACTCGATATAAATAATAATTATACTCATAAATTAACCTGAAAGTCTAAAAATATATAATACGTAATGCCACATGACTCCGACTTGCTAGCTTTCGAATAGTTTATATCTTTTATAGAAAAATATATTTATAAGTTAAGTTGTCATGCTCCGAAATGGCAGAATCGTAACAGTCCTATCATGCAAACCATTCTAAGATAGAAGCTGACTATATAATTGCTATCTTAAACCTGATTTACACAAGGCGTCCATGATTAACCCGCTTTGAAATAAATAGCTCATAAATTAAATAAATTGCTTACTTATGAATTTAAGAAAAATAAATATTCACATTAAATTTATCTAAGTATATTTACAAGATTTGGCAATCTAATTACAATCTAATTGAGTAATTTGTAAACTAATACTAAAAGCTTTAAAATAAATTTAACTAGAGAATAAATTTAGTCTTCTGTTTACATCCTCACTCCTCAGGATCCTACAGTTGTTAGCGTCAAGGTGATTATAAGCCGCTTTATCATTAGCACTTGCAACAACGGCTATAGAGATATGAGCAACCACAGTTCAGTAAGTTAGGATGGAGGATTTAAAACTATGCCATAAACATAAACAAGATTATTAACCAACTTATTAGATACAATGCATGTTTAAGCAAATACCACTACACGACGTTGTCCGGCCCGTTGTGAAATTAGAGAAATTGTACCCGCTCTAATCTAGGTTGAGGAGTTGCCTTTAATGCAACAGCTCACGACCAAACCCAGGCTTGTACAATAGAGACACCACTCCTCTCGTGATTACTTTCGAACCATTGACTTCATCTTTGTTGTGACTTCCTCACCTGTCACTTAGTTCAACTAAGGATGAAAAAGGGACTCATTATGCTATCCAGTGTTATCCCTTTTGAAGGGGTCGATATTTGACCAAAAAATCTTAGGTTTCCCTTAATTGGTTGCTATGCAAGTCCAATTTATGATTACAGGTCGTATATTTGATTAAGTCTAGTTTAAGGTAGTCAATCATTTTATACAATCATAATCAAGCACCACTCATAATTAAGCATATGCACACAACCAACTATCTAACAAGTACAACCAAATATAATCTCAAACCTCTAAAATACAGCAACGTATTAATCTCAACTTACCTTGACTCCTTGCTTACTCACTCACTCGAGGTGAGACTCATTCAATTCATTGCCAATTATCCCTATAATACTAACGTTGTCTCAGTTTTTATATAATTGTTATAAGTTTGTTTTATCCTCCAATTATCTAGGTTCTTAAATCTTTTATAATTATTCTTGATTTGGGGCTAGGTTTTAGTTCAATTTCCGTGTCGATTTCTAAATTCAGTTCTAGTTCAGTTTCTAAATACAATTTTATACACAAATCCTAAAAACTCGTTTCAACTCATAATGTGAAATTAATTACATTATTTTCGGGTATACTAAATATTATAATTACCCCTATTCAATATTTTATTCCACCCGATATATTTAAATCTTTATTAGTGTACCAAATTAACTCTTGATGTAAGAAATTTTTACATTTTTCATATAATTACATAAATTTAAGTTTTCTATCAAATTTATTATATATTCCTATTATTTATATAATATCAATTTTTATCATAATATTTTCTATTTATTATATTTTTAATTACTATCGCCTATTATGTACATAATATACATCTAATATTTCTATCACTCTAATTACCATCTCCCAACATCAATTAACATTTCAAAATGTTTAAATTCATCCTAAATCATATTTTACACCTAATTACCCTAATTTACAAAATTAACTTAAAATTTATTATTTTTCCCATTTACTATTTTTCCTTATTACTTATTTACTACATAATTACCCTAATAATTATATCTAACACCCTAAAGGATACAAATATCATACTTTATTAAATTTGAACATCTTAAAACATATAATGATTTACTAAATCAATAATTAACCATTTAATTACTTAATTAACAGAAAATAACCCATTTTATGCATAATTTTAAGGCCTAAAAATTATCTAAAATTTTCAAAAATTAATTTTTGAAAAAGGCTTCGTGGCACTATTCTATATCATCTAAGTAGTCTACATAAAAATTTAGGGCTCAAAACTACACTCCTAAGGTCATTTATTTCTAATCCTAAACATGTTCGGTTTTGTTCAATTTCTTAAGAATCATGTATCACAAGACATATTTTCATTAAAATAATATTTTTCCTAAAAACTACATATAAAAATATTCTAGAAAAACAAGTTTCATAATTTTCTAAAAATATTTAATATTTTTACAAAATTAAACAAAATCAGGTTGGAAATTGGACTCACTTGTGTAGGTGGCTCTGGTCATCGCTAGTTGCTATAGCTTTGTCAGCCAGTTCGGGCGCTGCCACCACCGTATGGTGGTGGTGGCCGTCTACTCCCAAGTACTCGTCGGGTCTGGGTTCTTCTTAAAAGCCTTCCTTGATTGCACAGTTTTTTTGTAATTTTTTACAAAACCCTAATTTCCTCTCAATTTTGCCTCTCTCTAATTTTCTAAAATTACAGACATCCAAAATGAGCTTCTGAAAAATTTGGGGTATTTATAGAGGTCTTGGAGAATTATTGTGCATTAATTAGATAAGACAATTTCCTTATCTCTTTTTTTTTTTCACTTTTTATTTGTTGCATTTTAATTGGTTGATTTTGTTTCTTCAATTCCAGATTACTACCACCACTTTCTGGAATTTTCCTAATTTTTTATGATTTTTATTTATTTTTTCTTAATTAATTATGAATTTTCTTTAATTATTTGGCATTATTTTAGCATATTTCACGTATTTTAAGTAATTACGTGTATTTCTATCTATATGTAAATTCACATATAATATAAATAAATATTCTTAAATATTATTTAAGTTATTTTATGAGTTTTAGTGCACATATAATTTATCTCTAGTAATTTATCAATTATCATATTGCATTTTACGCATTTTCGATAAATAACGAGTAATATACTTAAAATTTGAAAATTTTATATTCTTTTATTTTATTATTTATTTTCTTAAATTCAAAATTATGAGATCATTTTTACTAATATTTCTAGCTTTACTTTATAATTTAGACTCGATCTAATCCTTTAGCCGATCGAAATCTCGAGTAATTGGTTATGGGTCTTACATAAATCAATAGGTGTAAAATAGTTTATACTAAAGTTATTCGTAACCACAAAAACATGGATCTTAACAATAGAATAATAAGTATAATAATATTACTAATGATACAAGATAATATGTAAAAGTAATTGAATTAGTATAAACCTAATTGGCTGGATATCCGTTCTTCATTAAATTGATTAGAAGTATTCGTAGGTGTGAAAATATCTAAATTACATCTAGACATAAATATATAATCATATAAATTAATAAGAAATTAATTGAAAAATTTAATACTTGAGAGATACTTTAGAAATTATGATTTATGATAACATTCGTGGAATTAAGTGAAATTCTCATGACTAGGACAAAATTTAAACGAAATAACTGTATAGTTCAATATTTCACTTTAAGCTCATTTATATGAAACTTTCTTAAAAAAATTAGGTTTATCGGATGAGTAAAATATTGTATAAGATGTAAATAAATAAGTCCCAAATAATGAATATAACTTAATTATGTATTATATGTTATTAATATTTTTACTAATAATTATATTAAAACTTCCCTAAAATAACGATACACAAGAAAAGAAAATTTAACTATGAATTATTCTTTAATAATAATGCTGGTGATAAAAAGAAGGAATATTTTTTGAATATTCTAGAAATTAGAATAGGTATTGAATAAAATATATGAAATTTATTAAAATATTTGATATATATATATATATGTGTGTGTGTGTGTGTGTGTGTTAACCGCCTTATAAAGGCGATGGAATTTGGATTATAAAAGTGGCTTTACACTACTTAGAAACACAATCAAGGGAAGGGGGCGAAAGAAAGTGAGTAGAGGGAAGAGAGAGAGAGATAAAGACAGAGACAGATGGAGAGAAAAAAAAAAAGGAAGAAGATGAAGAAGGAAAAAAAAAGGAAAAGAAGAAAAAGAAAAGGGGACTAGGAGATTTAATTTTTTGATATTTGAAATTTTTAGGTAATCTTATTTATATAATTATAAGTGTTGTCTTTTAATTAATATTTAATAGTTATATAAAAGATATATCTGTTATTTCATTATTTTTTCTAAATAGAGTATTTTATTTATACCATTTTGTTCCCCTTCTAATTACAAACTTAGAATATTGATAGCTATAAGGTTTGTATATTATTAACATCGATTTTTAAAATAAGCGAATCTCTAGTAATAATCATTTACTATAACTATTAAAATTAAACTTTATATTCTTACTAATTTAGTATCATTACTTCTGTAAAATTTGAGTAAATATATATGATTTATTATATTTTGTTGCAAAATTATGTGAAAATATATTTTTCATTACATAATATGATATCAATATAATATTGGTTGCAATACAGTTTTATTGATATACTAGAATTATAAATATCCTTTAAAGATAATCTTTAAAAAAAAACACATAACACGTATAGTTGAGTTTATACAAACTCCGTGATACTAACTTTATTAAAACTGAATCACTTTAGATAATAAATCAGATGTGTTCTATAATATTATAGAAAATATCGTTCTACGACAATCTTTTCGTAATTGAAGCATACTATAGATAATAATAAATACGTTTTGATAAAATCAAAACGATATAATATAAACAGTAATAAAACTACGTAGATTAGATATTAATAAGTAAATTGCTATAACCTATATGATAAAATAAAATACTTGAAATATATATGTATAAATATATAATGTGTATGTATATAAATATATATACGAAACTCTACTAAATAACTGTATAAATAATATCTCAACTAAATATTAGATAAAACTTTAACATTTTTGTAAATCTTACAAAAATTGAATATGAGCTTTGGTATATATATAGGAGTTTTGAGTGAGTAAAGCCCTAACGTTCCAAATTGTCGGAGTGAGCTTCGGTATGGGTAAGTAGGATCAATGCTTTACAGTATTTTGAGATCTTATTTTAGAAAACTTGAATTAAAAAGGGCGTAACTTCTCTAATCTCATGATGGACTGGATAACGTTGTACGATGATAATTGCTTATACATACATTGCATCTAACTAACTTGATTGAAAAACCTATTTATGATGTGCTAAATGCATACTCCTATCTCTACTCTGTTTACTAAGCAAGTTATTGCTCATTTCCCTATAGTTTTTTTTATAGGTTTCAAATGGATTACAAGTGCTTAACCAATACTAAAACACTAGTAAACTGAGACTGGAAGTAAGATGTAACAAGAAATGGCTGGTTATTGCCCTTAATATTAACTTTTTATCTTTTAAGGAAAACTACACAAGACTTCTCAAAAGACTTGATAGTTTTCAATATTTTGGTCTATATGTGAAATTACAGGTACTTATGCGATTTATTACCACTCTTTTATAAGGTCAAATTATAAGTTTATTATTACAAATTATTTTAAAGGATTACTCCATAGGTTTATATTTAACAAGTATCAAATTGGATGCTTCAAAAGGGTAAAGTCGAGTATGCCTGGTGTGAACTAGGTCTAAGATAGCAGCTGTGAAGATAGTTTCTATCTTAATATAGCTTACATGATAGGACTGTAACGATTTCACCTTTTCAAGGCGTAACAGTTTTGAAGTGGTATTAGAGCATTATTCTTAAGAATTAGCTATAAAAGTATAATTTCTGAGAATGTGTTTTGAAACATCATAAATAAAATGAATTAGATCTGTTAGGAAACATTGAGAGTGAGTAGTAAAAAGAGGATTTAAATTATAGGTGAATATATAACTATAATATTAATATACTTACGGTGAAGATAAGATTACAAGAGTGATTGTGGAATTAATTAACTTTTATGTAACTAATTCTAACAATTATAGAGAAATACCCCCTAATCTCTTAATAGACCTTTAAGTAGAGTAGTAAGGAATTGCTTACAAGATATAAAATACTATCCTTCAAGATTCTTACTAGACATAAATAATTAGATAATATTAGAGTAATATAGAAAAGTTGTGGTAGACTTAACTTAGAAATTAGAACTTTCCATGCTCATCTCTTAGATTTCCTAAAAGAGTTCCTTAGACCAATTAAATAATTACCACATCACTTATTTATTATAAGTATTGAGATATACTATTAGGATTTAATGAATTAGAACTTGGTAGTAAACCCCCTACTATACTTAAGATATTACGTAACAAATTGGAAGAAATTATAAGATGGAAGTTTTCAAAAGTCGAATAGTTGCTAAGAGGAGGGACTTCAAGAAAAACTTTAGTGCCGATTTGGAGAGTAATGAAGTATTGAATAAGATGGCAACTTAGTTTGGAGCAGTTAGTAAAATAAGAGAGAATATCTTCGGCGTGAATCGATCACGCGCTCTTGAACCCGTGGACTCGCTCAGATGGTTCGTTGAGCTATCCGATATGAGTTAAGCACTAAGGAGCAGTACTTACCCCAGTTTAACCTGCTAAACTACTTCACTTCCTACACTATTCAAGAAGCTATTGAGGTAACCAGCTAATATGCTGAGCTAACCTCTCCATTACACAATGTTCTCAGTATCGAATTAAAATACTGTCAACTTGACCACTATTAAAGTCAAGTTAACAACTACTAGGAGGTAACCACTCGAGGCTGACCTAAATGTGAGTTGCCCTAGAGCCAACCCTTGTCCAGTCCTAACAATCAGAGCTGTTGAACTACTGATGCTGACCAGACCTAATTAAGGCTTACCCCGATTCGACTTGTAGTGCTATTAGGACTACTGAATGAGCAAAATTATGTGTGCCTTGTCCTTTTTTAACATCCATACTGTCCTAACTGTCAACGGATATTCTTTTTACATAATTACATTGAGACCCTTGTAAATTATTCTCTTTTTCTTTTACCAATGGGAATCTTTTTTGTAATTTACTCTCACTTAGGATTTACCTAATTGAGTCACATAAATATTTGTACATTGTAATAGCTGCAATAGTTATCAAATTGAACTTTTCAGATACACTCTCTTGAGTTAAGTGTTCTGTTGCTTACTCTCGAGCTACTCTTATCTAGCCCTTTGAGTGTGGATTAGTCACAAATAACCTCCAACTACACTTATACATCATATCAAGTACATCCTAAGCTCGTATGAGGCGTTGGTGAATCATATCTAACGGCGGTGCATGGGAACCCTTGTTTAACATTTGACTATCATTTACTTTCGAGCCATCTTGTAACTCGGACCCGTCCCTTGGTTACGCGTGATATTTGATTCGTATATTCATCCACAAATCAGCATCAGTCTTTGTCTTGCTCTTTGCAAGCGAATGGAAGAAGTCTCCCGCAGGTCTTATGCCAAGTTGCATGGCATGCACTTCTACTCCATCATCCAGGCCACATATTCTCGTAGAGTCTCCCCTTCACTCTACCTAATCAAGTACAAAGACGAAGTGTCCTTGGATGGGGGCTTGCTAGCCCTGAATTAAAGACTAAACCTTCATGCTAGCTTATAAAAGGGGCCAATAGAATTCTTGAATAAGTGGTTAAACCACATCTAAGTTACTTTCCTTAAAGTACCTAGAAAAGCCTTACATATTATAGCATTCCTATGACCATGACTGTTCAGGAGGGTGCGAAAATAGAGGAGATGATCATCAAGATCACCAATGCCGTCATATTGGTCCAAGGTAAGAAGTTTACTGTTTGGAGACAAAACTTTGTCCTGGATGCCTCTAGTGAAGGGGGTGTTGTTATTGGCAACCAGCCCGATGTCATCAGTTGCCTTGCTTTCCTACTATTCGAAGAGCTTCTATACGATCACGTGAAGCTTATTGAGGTCAGCATTATCCACTAGGTGAGCTTAGCGCACTGCAGAGTATGTCGATACTCCATGGGAGTCAGCCACCTACTCATGGCCAATAAGGGCATTATTGCGGGTGGTTGCATTTCATGCTTGCTATTTTTGCATTGGGTGATCAGGTAGTTGATCTCGACCATTCTGCTGCTACTGCTATTAGTCGTCATGCCTAGTGTGAGCATCAAATGCCTTAAGCAGGTAGCTCTGCCTGCTATGCCTATTAATGTCCTCAAAGCGAGCGTGGAGCAAACCATTTTGGGTAGTAAACTCCTCAAACAAGCGCTCTATATGCTCCAAGTGTTATTCAAGCGTCTCCATAGCTGTTGGTTAGTTGTTCTCAAGTAGGAAATTGGACTTGTTTCCTATAGATAGCACTAAATATTGTTTTTGAGTTTTGGCCGGTAGAGATTAACTGAGTTGGGGCTTTGCACTTCCGATTGAGCTTACAAAACAAGAACCAGTGAGAGGCACTGGGGGATTGTATGGTGTGATCATTTTGATACTTAAGTCAGTAATATATAGAGAAATGTAGCTAATATGCTAAAAAGTAGAATAAAGCTCAAGTGCAAAAAGTGTTAAGTAATTTACCGTTTGGTGGTAGTCTTATATTTATAGAGCAGTAAAGCTAGCAATAAGAGAGGAGTTAATGAGAGAGCCACGTTCAAAAGTGATGAGTAATAGAGTTACAAGGTCGACATGATCCACAAATATACGTGGTTGTTGACTCGATTGCTCATCCTTATCCACGGTCTTTTAATTGTTAGTGACCATTGGAGTTGAGCAAACTATATAATGGGCCTAAGCTGAGGTCAACCATAAGGATAGGGAAGCCAAGTCTAAAGAGACATGGCTTAGGCCATAAGTCCAGTTAAGTCGGTATAGATTTGAGGGATCTATATCCAAAAAAATTTTATCAACAAGTATTATGGTAATTTAAATTATATTTTATTTCGTAAGATTCTTTTTTTTTTTTTTCAATTTCCTTCCTTGTTGGAAGCAATTAAACAGAAATGCTTTCCTAATTAATTTCCGTTATATTTTTTCTTCTTTTATTTTGTCCATCCTAGTTCCTCCCTTGGCGCCAAACAAAGTATTAATAGAAAAACCTACGGTTGGGATTTTTGAGTTGTAGAAGAATCTGGGATGAAGCCAGTAATCTTCGGTTAAGGGTCACTGAGACCCTTTTCTCTGCATTTGCTCAAAGATTGATCAGGACAGGATCAATGAGAAGAAAAACCTTTGAAAAGAGAAACAAGTTATTATTAGAGGGAAAACTAATTAGACTCCATAATTCCGTAAGCGACTGTCGAGGATAAAGAGACAAGAACTGAATGGACATTTGAACATATGAATAAGACAAAATATATAACGTTGCAGCACCAAAGTTATCATCTAATGCAATATTTTGGGAGCAGGTTAAAAATGGGTGAAGAGACAAGTTGCATGTTGATTACAACATGCAAACTTCAGTATTGATTACACGTTGATCGAACCCCAGTGTCGGCCACAGGGTTGCCAAAGTTTCAGTGATGACAAAGAAACCATGTACTTTGGCTTTGGCGATAGTAATGGGAAGCTAGCGTGGAATGCTATGAAGTAGCAAGAGATATCATCAATTCAAGGATGAAAAGATCGTCGAAAATGAATAATGAACCGCGATCTTAAAAGAACTTCCGAAACCACCCCAAATCCCAGATATTAATACAATTAGGACTCTTGAATATGTTCCAGGTATATTGTATAACAGGTTTACTTCAAGAGTGAACATGGAACACCTATAAGCCGCCAAGGAAGCTTAGATTCGAGTAATCGGGAAAATCAACAATCAAGAATTCAACTGAAGTCGCTCGGTCTAGTCATAGAAAGAAGTTACCGTATTGTAGGGGCTGATCTTCTTGGAAAGGTGTTAGAAAAAGCCTTCGACGATATTAGCAATGGGATTTTTGCTATTCCTATTTTCTATAGTTGCTATGTTCCTAGAAATTAGTAACGAAAGTTCTTTCTTTCGCTTTGAGCTTTCTTTTTCGAACACCTTCCTAATTTTTTCCTTCCTCCATGATATAACATTTGAGTAATTCTTACTTTTTTTTCATTTTTTTTTTTAATGATATAATAGTAGCAGGCGAAGAAGAAGAATAAGAAGAAGAGGACGAGGAGGAGAAATACACTTTTAACTATAAATAATCTCGAATGGCCCTCGAGAAATTCCGTGATATGCTGGTTAAGATGCATCTAAGACGCTTCTGAGGCATTTCAATTCGCAACTTCTTTAAAGGATGGAAGAACATAAAGTAGAGAACTCATTTGAAAAAACATTTCAGCTTATGCAAGAAGTTGATGGAGATCGACTATCATTAAGTTATCACCAGCAAGCAAAAACAGAAGTAAGATGGGGCAATTCTACATATTACACCAGCAATTGCACTACTAATGAAAAATTCCTAAATAACTCTGCTTGAGATAAACGATTACAAACAACAGAGACAACTCCGGATTTACAGTCTGGCAATTTCAACTGATCTTTTAAGGGCATCTAAGAGGCTTCTCATGATCCTTGGCTCACCAGGAGGGGGTTGATCTTTCAGAGGTCCATTCCTTATGGCTCGGAAAACCGGAACCGGACTGTCATCGTCGGCCGGGAAAACCAGGCAGTCGATGTAAACCAGGACCTGAGTTTCCCCATCTCCGATTGTAATAAATCCTAGTCTTGCTCCTCCTGGTATTTTGTCTATCTGTTATGGTCACATGTACGGATAAATTCAATGTTGTCTATCATTTTATGCAACAAAAAAAACCGTTGGCCAAAGGTAAAGCATACTCACTTTTAGAGGCACGGGAAGTGGTAAGTTTGCTCCTTGGCAAAGACTGTTCGCCCACTGTTGATATAAAAACAAGGTTCTAATAAATAATCAACCCAATAAATATCAAATTAAATTTTAAAAAAAGGGAAAAAAAAAAGCACCAATCATGAAAAAGAAAAATTCACAGTTGTAGAGATTTCAACATATGGGGGCATTATCTTCTCCAACGAAGAAGAAAAAAGAAATATTGTGTAAAAATGTATATCCGCTAGAAGGAGGGCTTGAACCTCCGACCTTGTGGTTAACAGCCACACGCTCTAACCAACTGAGCTATTCCAGCTTGTTGAAAGAAGAATTAAATAAATACATAATATTATTGAACAGAATTTCAATACCTGAAAGAGCAACGTTTCGAATCTGACGAGATCAGTATCGGAAGGCAACTTCATAGTACCCAAAGAAACCCCGTCATCATCTTCCTCCGACGCCACTATCTTTCCACCTTCCTGCGACGCCTTTCCCACCATGCGAATCCGAAGACTAAGTGATAACGATGGCCTTACTCTCAGGTTGAGGCATGCAGCGTGGCTCCGCAAACTTTGTATTATTATCACGGACTTGGACTGGAGAGTAAAAGGAGAGGGAAAATGAGGTTGTTTTGGGGAAATAGCACTTCTGGCACTTATCAGGGCTTGTCTCAGAGGAACAGCCATGGAAGAAGGACACTGCATTGAGCAGAAGGTAAGTGGGAGTTTGCGAAAGCAAATAAGGAAAATTGGTTTGTGGCCTCGGGGATAAGAAGAGGAAGAGGAGATAAGAGTTCTACCCTACTGCAAGCTATGGTGGAAAGGGGGTCGGTCGAGTTTCTCCTTTATATCTTTCTTTCATTCTTTTTTTTTTTCAATTTTATATTATTTTTATATTTTTATTTAAATCGGATGATTGTCTTGTTCATCGTATTACGTTACGTGCAATGTTAATTGAGATGAATAAATTCATAAGTACGGAAAAATAATTGTAAAAGCGATTACTAACTGTGACAATTTAAAGAAGAATTCTTGATATATGTAATTATGTTTAGAATTCTTCAAAGTTCTCAGTTAGATTGCTTTAGTTATATAGGAACCTCTGAGTATTTTTTCTTTCTTTTTTTTATAAGATATATATATACACACGTATGTGTGTCTTTTTTATTCTCTTTATATATATATATATATATATATATATATATTAAGCTTTCTTCCATGCATAAAAAATCTATTAAACGTTTTATACATTTTTACATATATATGTTTTATTTGAAATATAACTTTTTTCATTCATATCTTGGGTGTTTTTTTTTTGTTAATCAAAACATCTCAGCTTTATTTGGATATATATTTTTTTCAATATAGTATCTTATTTTTATATTTCTATTTAACTTAAAAATTTTAGATTGTTTATCACAATAAGTATTATTAAGGGTAAGCAAATATCACAGTCACATAGGATACCCACGAGTACCTTATTTAACCGAATAAATTGAAGGTAAATATTAAAGATTATAGCACATATTTCGAGTAATAATTTCTCAAAATCTATTCTCACAAAACAAATATATGATATTTTCATATCCTATACTCATATAAGAACTTTTACTCTTAAGTATATAAAGTACAAATTCCTAGATAACTACAACCATTCTATAAAGTTTATCAAATTGTAGAATATATATTAATAATGGGCTACTAAATCTTTTATTAGTATATCTTCTAAGGTCTACATGGTACTATTTCTTTGCATATGCTTTACTCTTTTATTGTTTATTCTTTACTCTTTTAAATCAATCATGGAAATATAAGATGGGGCTTCTTTGATGGTATGGGTAGATGTTCACATGGATATAGATGTAAGTTATATATATATATA
This sequence comes from Lumnitzera littorea, assembly GCA_024138015.1. NCBI lineage: Eukaryota > Viridiplantae > Streptophyta > Magnoliopsida > Myrtales > Combretaceae > Lumnitzera > Lumnitzera littorea. The sequence goes on from JAMXBB010000002.1 coordinate 32,689,118, forward strand.
TATATATATGTGATTATACATAATAAAATTGCTAAAAAAAAGCATCGAGAGTTTAAAATCAAATAGGTTTCTAATATATCATAGTATAAGTCAAGGATGTTATAATGTAGTGATATTGTTACTAATCTTCTATTAAAATAGGTCAAGATTGGAATCCTCTCTTCTTTATAGTTAACCTATAATATATATATATATATATAAAATAGTATAAAGAGATAATTTATAAGGATCGTATAATGAAATAATGAAGAGAAAAAAATGCTACTTTTTCTATGCATTAGGTTTTGCTATAATTTCCACAGGATTTATTATGAGTTCCTCAAGTTTTATATATGAAAGAATTGTAGTATCACATTCTAATATCATACAAATTTGAAATTTATGAAAAAATAAGAAACTTTACAAATTTTATATGATACAAGTTTCGAGATCATTTTAGAATATTATAAGATAGATTTCGATTACAAAATTCGAGTATCGATGCATTACAAGATATGATATGAATCTTATGCCTTGTGCACCTTATACTCACTTACCCTCATATTATGCTAGATAAAAAAATTATTGTGATGGTGATTAGTTATTATAACCACAATGATTGAATTTGAAAACCAATTTATGAAATATATAATATTTATTTTTAGAAACATTAGAAGTTCTCAATTAGGATTATAACTCTTTAGCTTTAATTTCACACGGATATCTTAGCATGTCTTATCTTGCAATATATATATTTATATATATATCTATATATAATATGCATATATATTATTTTTATACATTTTAAAGTTTCTTAAAAACCTAGAAAAAAAAAAAAGAAGTTCTATTATGATCTCTTTGAGAACAACCAAAGAGATTCTTTCAATATATTTAAAATGCTTTTTCCTTTGCGGACAAAAAAAAAAAAAAACAACATATAGATTAAGAGCCAAACTCATTTACTTGAATAATATTAAGACAAAATGCAAATCCTGAAATATTACGGAGCTTAATGAAAAACTTTTACATATAATTTTTTTCATCAACTCAATTGGTGTTGAAAAGTGAATGTGGCATAAGGGAATTCATCATAGTTTATACAACAAGTTACTTATTTTCATCCTATGGTTGGAGAATGAAAAAGATGAAAGGTACAATTATATTCATTTCTTTTTTTCTTCAAGGAATCAAACTTTAATCTATTTAAATAAGAATTCATGGTAATATTATTAAATTATAACATTCTTAATATTTACTTGATTCAATTAGATAAATTGTAATAACATTTCTCCTTTTTAAATCACAAGACAAATGAAGAACATATCTATTTTAGATTCTACGGCTTGGCATTAAGTATGAACTCGAATTTTTAGATGAGCGATGATGGTGAAACTCTCACAATTCTTAACTATGTAGATTATCCCATTTAGTTGGAATTTAAAGACAGGCGACAAAAAAAAAAAAAAAAAAGGACGTAACCCTAACTTAGATTCGTCCTCAAACCTAGATCCTAAAACTGTAAACAATAAAAAGTTTGATATGATTTTAATACGTAATAAGTGACGTAGAAATGTGGTGGGTCTTCGATTGGGTCAGCTGACACCGACAGGAGGGAGTTTGAAGGTGAGTATAATTAGTCCAAAAGCATGTAACCCAGGAACCAAGTACTTTGCACGAATAGGTATAGTCATTAATCACACATCATCACATATGTTATTCAACGAAAAAAAAAAAGATTTAGGTTAATGAGTTATACAAACACTCGTGTAAGTAATGTAAATATAGATTGAATTAATTATAACAATAGGTGAAAAATTTAAGATTATTTGAACTTTGATTACCTTTTTAATTTATATTTGAAATTTCAAATTACTAAATGTTGTCTAATTAATGTCGAGTCTGATTTTTTGGTTTTTGTTTAAAATTGATTTCTCATTTCTTAATTAATATTAAACCCTAACTCATTTAATATTAATCCTTAACTAAAGAAATTGAGAAATTTCGGTTTTTTTATTGAAAATTATTTTTTGGAGTCGCCACCCGATCGAAATTGAGAAAAGAAGAGAAATCATAACCAATTGGGTGCATCAATTACGATTTAGCTATCGGTTTTTTATTTAAATTTTAACAAAGAACCAGAGAGTTCCGAATTTAGGGCTAACCTATTAAACGCTAATGGGTACTACTATTTATTTGCCAAAATTAGGATTATTTTTCTAATTATAATATTTAAAAAATAAATAAAAATCAAAAGAAAAAAGAACCTAAGTTTCTACATATTTTATCGTCGCCCCGAAAATGCCTACGTACCTGTTAGCCGAGATCAGACGATCATAGTTTTTTTAAAAAAGACTTTAATGTGTTGATTGATTTTTATTTTTGAAAACCGACCGAGTTTACATTATTATCAATTTAATTTTTCAAGGAGCCCTAATTCACTAAGTCTTTTATTTTATTTTATAAAAACTCTCTAAAAGTCTATTTTTTTAACGGGGTTTTTTTTATTTTTTATTTTATTTATTTACAAAATAAATTTTTTTAAGTGAGAAAATCTTAAAAATATTCCTAATCTTAAAAATTCCTAGACTAATATATATACATTATTATTGAACAATTATCTTCCTAAATAGATTAGTAATATTACGTAACTTACTGAATATATGAAAAACTAATACTAATAAGTCATCTAAACTAATATAGTCATATACACATATACTACATCAAATAACTAAGGAACTAATAATATAATGATAATAATGATAAATAAATAAAAGAATGAAATAAATAAAATAAAATAAGAAAACTAAGATTTGAAAAAACTGAACCTAGCTTGTTTTTGCACGATAATGACGCAGAGGGAGCAGTGACGCTATCGAATTGTGGAGTGTACGAATCGACGTCGGGGCTTGCTGTTGTGGATTCGTTGCGAAGTCACAGTGGTGGAGAAGCGGTTACTATTTTTGGATGGAGCGGACAGCGACAGTGTTCTAACGATGTGCAAACGACTGCAATTGTCGCGTGTGGATCTGCTCAGGCGTTGTTGTCGCGCATGTGTTGCTGTGTTCGAAGTAGAGACAACACTACTGCAGTTGCTGATAAAGAAGAAACCGTTGTAAGTTCAACACTGGACAGTCGTGTGTTGAAGGATGAGCGCGAGTATGGCTATGTTGCTGTCTAATTGATCATGATATTGGTGCTGTTGACTTGCAATCGAGTTGCTGATAGGGGGTTGTGCTGGTGTGTGAGTCTTCGGGCGTGTGGACTGATTAGCTGTGGATTGACTGCGGCTACTGCTGCTGTTGCTGTTAAGCTGCTGTCCGGATCAGGTAGTTCTGGATTTTGACGAAGATTTGGCATGGAGTTTGCTGGCTGAGGACTGACTGCGGCTGCTGCTACTGTTTCTAATTTCTGTTCTGTTTCTGTTTCTACTATTTTTCTTTTTTTTTTTCTATTTCTGTTTCTGTTTTGTTGCTGTTTTTCTTTTTTTTTTTCCTGTTTCTGTTTCTGTTGTTTTTCTTTTTTCTTTTTTAATTGTGGTAGGATGATACAGCCTCTGTTGTTAATTTTTCTTTTATAGAATTCAAATCAGATCATATCATATTTTATTGTATCTGATTAAACTAGATTCAAATTTTATTCAAATCTGATTTAACTAATATTCATATGATTTGATTAGATATAAAGCCGATTTTAAATCTTACTTCTGCATAGACAGAAAAATAAAGACATAGGCGCTTGCTGAGACTCGAACTCGTAACCTCCAACTAAATCCACCCAAATACTCCGTTGCTTATCCATTAGGCCGTTGACTACACATTGACATTCATTATCATTAAATTATATTTAAACTATCTAATTCCCTAAAATAAAATATTTAACTAAACTAAAACTAACACTAAAACTAATTATTCCTAATATAAATTACTTCCTAAAAATCTACGAAATTTTTATGATTTTTCCTTTTCTTATTTTTTTTGGTATTTTCATTATTTGTTAATTTTTATTATATATATATTTTTTATCTTTTTGAGTTAAGACCCTTTTTTTTTTTTGTAAAAAATAAAAACTAAAAATTAAGACTATGGAGGGGCAAAGACCTAAAGAATGAAGAAACTTGGTCGTGCCCTTAATGAGCTGACTAACCAAGGTGGTTAAAGCGTTTCTCAAGGTGGTTAAAGCGTTTCTTGAGCTGGCTAAGACCTAAAAATATGAAGAAAACTTGATCGTGCCCTTAATGAGCGTATTAACCAAGGCGGTCAAAGCGCTCCATGAGCTAGCTAAGACCTAAAAACATGAAGAAAACTTGGTCTTGCCCTTAATGAACTAACTAACCAAGACGGTCAAAGCGCCCCATGAGCTGGTTAAGACCTAAAGAATGAAGAAAACTTGGTCGTGCCCTTAATGAGTTGACTAACCAAGACGGTCGAAGCGCCCCATGAGCTGGCTAAGACCTAAAGAATGAAGAAAGCTTGGTTGTGCCTTTAATGAGCTGACTAACCAAGACGGTCGAAACGCCCCTTGAGCTGGCTAAAACCTAAAAATATGAAGAAAACTTGGTCGTGCCCTTAATGAGCTGACTAACCAAGGCGGTCAAAGCGCTCCATGAGCTGGCTAAGACCTAAAAACATGAAGACTAATTTCTCTTTCTTTCTTTCCTTAGAGTTTTGTTGCTTATTATTTGATGGGATTCACTTATGTTATCGGCTTAATTAGTGTATACTTAATAGTTTTAGCTTGTAATTACATAGTTATAAGACTGTAATTTATCTTAACTACTCTGGGACTAATAGATAGTGCATTATGAAATGAGTTTGTGTTGGCTTGCAATTCTTATTTTTGTTTCTTATACCTTCTATGAATTGACCATTTATGTCAAATAATTTGTAATTTGTAATTGAAATCCATAGATAATTCTATAGTTTACCACTTAAGATAAGTATCTTGGTTTGGAGATAACTAAAAGTACCTAATTAGGTTAAATGGTCACAAGGATTTGTAAGAGTTTGATATGCTAATTAATTGTAATTTCTAGTATGTGGTAATATTGTACGCCTTGCCTTAATTCTAGATAGCTAGTTTCTTATTTAAATAAATTTAGCATAATTAAGATAATTTAAAATAAGTTTTGTTTTCCTAAAAAAATTGACTTTAGATAATGTTAGTACCATTTCATGACAACTATAATGATTCAAGTGTGCTTACTCAGTAAATTGTCCTTGGTCAAGATATTGAAAGGAATCAACTTCTTTATTGATCCTTTTGATAATTCGATATTCAGAAGGGACATATTATTTGTATTGGCTATTGCATTAGATTTATTAAGTCATATATGTTGTGTATATTATGTGTGCTTGTGGTTGTAATTGTTCTTGTTAGTTATTTTTGTAAGACATATTGTTAATGTAGGTGATTAAATCCAACTATAGGCTTTGGGTCCATCAATTAAATGGATTTGACCTTTTAAGCTAAAGTGAAAGGGTCTAGAGAGTCAAGCTTATATATTTTCAAGATAATTAAGGGAAATTTGGTATGGTAACTTTGAAGTAGAGCCAGTTAGATTAACCCGTTTGATACCAACCTTTTACAATTTGGCTCACACTAAATAAGGCTCATACTAAATAAGGCTCATATTGGGCCTAAACCCATGAAGGAGAGTCTATTTGAGGTTCATAAAAAGAAGGGTTTAATTTTAGTCATTGATCATCATTGCGATCTAATAAATGAGACCAATGGCCAACTTTTATAAATATCCCTCCTTTCCCTTGTTTGGGTATGAGAGAATCCCAACTAATGCAATCGTAATATAGGATTCACTAATCAAATGGATCATTCACTTGAATTAGTGAAGAAAACCAACCACATTCATCACAAATAGTAAGGTTTGATGATATTAAGTTCCTCTACTTGTCACATCCAATGTTAAAATGTTATTGAGATTACCTACTCTTCATTCCCACCATTTTATCACTTGATCATCCTATAAGTACTACTAAAGTCAAGGCGTTCCCTTAGTTACGTACAACGCTTTACTTACGAAGCACACACATGATCTTAACATCAAAACCCTCACACCTACAATTTATAACATTCCAAAAGGTAAGCTTTTCAAAAATATTAATGATTAGATACAACACATGGATTTAAGATAGGAATGATGTAGCTATTAGAAAAACTTCAAATGTTAAGGATTCAATTGATTTTAAACTTATATTTTTAAAAGACATGGTTGATGATTTAGGATTTTAAGGATAATTATTGATTTTATTTAGTTTAATAAGAGATATTGAGGATTTGTAAATGGTGATTATCATTTTATAATGAGATAGTAGATTGTTACTATTGTTATTGTTGAATTGTATCTGATAAGTGCTAAAGCTTCATGTGTCTTTGCCAAGGGTATACCATAGATTGTCATGTGATCTACATAGTTTTGGGACTTGATAAAAATGATTGGCTACAAGTTAAATGGTTACTATTCTAAATTATAGACTCACACCAAATGGTCAGTGGCCAAAAGTAAAAGAAACCCTCTATTTTACATAATCAAATTAGAATGAATCTTAAGGATATCTAGAAGATCACCTTTAAGACTCATGATGGGCATTATGAGTTTATGGTAATGCCTTTTAGGCTTACCAATGTACCCTCTACATTCCAAGGTCTCATGAATGAATTATTTAAGGAGTATCTAAGGAAGTTTGTGCTCGTTTTCTTTGATGATATCCTAGTATATAGCCAAAGCATAAGACAACACATTGAGCATTTGCGAGCTGTTTTGATTGTATTAAGGAAAGAAACCTTCTATTTGAAAAGGAGCAAGTGCTCTTTTTGGGTGACACACATTGAATATCTTAGGCACATAATCTCTAAATATGGTGTCATAATCGATCCAAAAAAAAGTGGAGGTCATTACTAAGTAGCTTAGGCCACTTACCCTAAAGCAACTTAGGGGATTCGTGGGTTTGGCGGGCTACTGATGCTGGTTCATTCAAGGGTATGGTACTTTAACAAAGCCCTTGACTCAATTGTTGTAAAAAAAAAAAAAACCAACTTTGGTGGAATCAAGAAGCTAAAGAAGCTTTTGAATAGGTTAAGAAGGCGCTGGTGCAAGCCCCTATTTTACGACTACTAGATTATTCTCAAACATTTATTGTAGAGATGGATGCTAGTGATGTAAGAGTAGGGGTAGTCCTTATGCAAGAAAAACATCCCATTACTTAATTAAGCTAAGCACTTAGGCCAAAACAAAAGGGCTTGTTTGGTTATGGCTATGGAAAGATGGAGACGTTACTTTCTTGGAAGACATTTTATCATAAATACGAACTACCAGAGCTTAAAATTCTTGCTTAAGCAGTAGGTTACTAATCCTTGTCAACAAATGGTTGACAAAATTCTTGGGTTTAAGCTTGAAATTCAGTACAAAAGTGGGGCTCTTTATAGGTGGTAGATGCCTTATCTAAGGCACAACATTTTGACTTATAAACACTTGTATTGTAACTTTTTCTTCTAAGCTTTCGTAGGGAATTCAACAAAGCTTGTAGGACCACCCTCACTATCAATCTACAATTAACAAACTCAATAAGGGAGACAGCATACCTAATGTAGACTCCTTATTTTTGTCCATTTTTTATTTTTCAAAATTTTTAAAATAGGATAAAAGGTCTTAAATTAGGAAAAATACAAAAAAAAGAGAAAATTAAAAAAACCCAAAAAATAAGAAATTTAGAAAAAATATAAAAATGGAATAATTTAGAAAAATATATAGAAAATTGAAAAGTAAAAAAAAATTGAAAAAAATAAAGGATTTAAGGAATTTAAAAAATAATAAAAAAAAATTTATAGATAATTTAATACAATAGATTTTTTAAATTTTAAAAAATAAAGAAAGAAATATTGGGCTTGAGCTTAGATTTAATTCTAACCTAGGTTAACCTTATCCATATGTGCAATTTAGTTGCATATGTGAATAAGACATAGGTTAATAGCCTAATGGGTAAGCACTTTAACTTGCATTACATTTAACTTGGAGGACTTAGGTTTGAATCTTACTAAAGGTATGAAACGCCTTTTTTTTTTTTTTTTTCAGAAGACACATTGCCATACACATGAGCACTACACGACATGTGTCACCACATAGCATGGCACATGTTGTACATGTGTCACCATGTGGCATGATACGTGTCAACTTGTGTCAACCACGTTACAGCCATATGTCTTCATCGTTGGTTGATATGGCTAATGTTGTGCTACATTAGTACTACATCAGCACCTCTTCCACTTTCCTCCATCTTCTTTCTTTCTCCCCAGAATTTCCGTACTTTCCCTTCTGGTTAGCCAACTTCAACACCAATTATGGGCCTTTTTATGACACAATTTTGCCAATTTGGCGAAATTGCAGACTAGGCATAGCCTAGTTTTGATTTCACTTAAAATCTTGTCTACATTTACGATTATACACATTTGGATTAGGTTTGGAAAGTTAAAAAGAAAAATTAATTATGGTCAAAGTTCATCAATTCTTTTTCTTAAGCCAATTACTAAAATTGGATGAAGGGGTCCATTTTTTTTACATACAGAGCTCACTTTGGCTCTCTCTCGAACATCTCCTTCTTGAACAACACACCTAATGGCCGTAACACATAAACGCAACTACTCCTTGGCTATTCTCTCTCTCTCACTTCAACACCATCGAACATAGCAACACACGTACGGTCCCTTCTCTCTCTCTCACCCCCAATTAACCACAACGATTGCTCTATGCTTGGCTACCCTCTCTCTCTCTCTCTCGCATCACATCCACTAACCAATAAACCCCCATCCTTGACTCATCCTTTTTTTTTCCTTTACATACACACACACCGAACCACATTCGTCCACCACAACAACACCACCACAACTCCTCCATCAACCTTACACAGTCATTCCCATCTATCTACGATAGCAATGCCAAATGTACGACGAACCTAACCACAGTCTTATACATTGCCCAACACCAAATCAGCAACACCTAATGGCAACCGAACCAACCCCTCTCTCTCTTACCATCCTCCACCGATGCCTGCTCTCCATTGCCGCAACCTAATGCTTTACTATGCCTCCATATCGCATCGAACGCAATGTAAGACCACCCAATGTACGAAGCCAACATCAATAGTTATGCACGAGACACCACCCTCTTCACTAATCAACAACCTACTCCATCACCAACCTCAAAGCTCCCACCATTGCCTAAACTACTTACGTTGGCCGTGACGCTATTCCTAAACCCCCTAAGTCCAATATAAAATTCACAAAACCACTTTCACCCCCTTCAAAAACCAATTAGAATACTTCAGATCGCCTCCATTCATTAGCTACTTGGTGACTTGACCTGCAACCTACTGCTCTAACTTAACTCACTTCAAGACCTAAATTGATCCACCCTAAGTTTGACTTGCGTACCGCATCCAAAATCCAAGTCTGGTCTCCTCTTTTGTCAAACTATATTGGTTTTGTCACTTTTTTTTAATTTAATTTTATTTTTAGTCATTTATTTTGATCCTATTGTGATTGTAAAAAAAAGAGAAAAGAGAAAAGGAAAAAGAAAAAAAAAAGAGAAGAGAGAAAAGAAGAAAACAAAAAAGGGAGATAGAATAGCTTTTTATTTTATTTTATTTTTTCAATTAAAAATTAAGTATATAAAAATTTTTTAAAAAGGTAATAAATGAAAGAAAATGATAATAAAAAAGATAAAATGAAAAATAAAATAGATAGATCAATAAATAAAAATAATCTTATCACTTAGGCAATCATTTTTCAATAAAGATAAAATAAAATTGATCTTTCGAAATTATGACCTTTCTAAGGAGTTTCATAAAAATAAAAATTAATATTAGTGGGTATGTAAGCACCCTTTAGAAGAATTTTCTTAAATAAATTGAATTAGGTAAAAATATAAACCCAATCTTTTTTCAAAAATTAAAATCAACTCACATACTTAAAGTTTTTATTAAATAAACTATGGAAGTCTGATCCCGAATAATGGGTATGTAAGCACCAGTATGCACAAGTAACTTAAAATATAAAAAATTTTATTTTTTTCCCTTTTAGTAATTAATTCTTTAAATCCTTATTTTTTGTAAATAGGCATAATTTCAATTAGAACTTGTAAATATTATTGGAAGAGTATTTAAAAGGCAAAATTAATTTTGGAAAAGTTAAATGTGGTATCCGTTTAGGGTTTAATAGGAGAACTCCTGGATCTAAATCTCTAGTTTTTAAAATTCATTTTAAAAAAAATCGGTTTTATTGAAAGTGAAATAGCTAAATTATAATCAATCCATCCAATTGGTTATAATTTAATTCCTTTTCCAAACTACGATTGGGTGACGACTCTAAACAATTTCCAACATAAGAACCAGTTTTTTTAAACTTTAGTTGTGGGTTAGTATTAAATAGGTAGGGTTTAATATTGATCGGTTTAAAAAACACTAATTAATAAAACCCGAGAGGAAAAAACTAAGCTCAACAACTTGACAACTCCACTAAGGATTCAAAAAAGGCTAACCACTTAAAATACTTTCCAAAATTAAAATTGCTTTTCAAAATATCTATGTTATTTATTTATTTGTTTGTTTGTTTATTTGTTATTAATTTAGTGTATATACTCTACCTTGATTGCCATATTTATTTTGCATACAACATGCATTCGAACATGGGGGAATCATTTGTTGCATCAAAGATATAAGGTAAATGCAGTCAAACCCGAACCGTATTAAAATCCTAGGATGGAGGGGCTATTGTATAAGCTTTGGGTGTAATGGTGTAACCACCGTTTGAGGTTGATTAAACCACCCCACTTACGCTTAATGTAACCAATGAAAGTGTTTTTTAAAAACAAGTGAGGTCATAAAGCTTAAGGACCTTTTAGAACTCACCTTAATTATATATACTCCCTTTCAAGCTTAAGTTAATACACTACCCTTAAAAAGTGTAACCCTACTAATCGTTCAAGAGTTTTAAATGCAACCAAGTTTTTGAAAATAACAGTAGGATTACAACTTAAGGAAGTAATGTATTAACCCAAACAATCTTTACATTTGCATATTTCTACATCCTTTCTTTTGTTCTATTGATGATTGATTCTTGTCCATAAAATGTATAGACCTAGAATGGTAGATAACTAAGCAAACAATCTAGGGAATGATAGGCTACATGACATATCTAGGATTCGTAAGTAGCTACTAAAAGATGAGACTGTCTATTTGAAGGAAAAGCTTGAGTGTTTTGAAGCTTACAACTGGGCATTAAGGTCCCTTTTGGCATAAGTTATTAAGGATACCTATGAGATGATAGAAGACCTTAAGGGTCGTATACAAGATTTAATGTAGGGTTTTTTTCAATTCACATCTAAAGATCTTAGAATAAATATCAAGTTTCAAAATAAATGTTAGGTTCTCTACCTTTCTTTTCTGTATTTTGATTTTTCAAAATAATAAAGTTCTCTTTAGTTCATTGTTCTTCATTCTTTAGCATTCCCTTCTTTGTGAATAATCATTCAATAAGCATTCAACTAACTACTGTTCCCTCCCATTCTAGGAAATGTAAAACCTCATAAACTTATAATAGAACCCTAAAAAATCAACATCCTTATTTGCAAAGAATTTTCTCGGTTTTTGTAAAATAAAGCTTTATCTTTCTCTCTCTCTCAAAAATTTTAAAAAAAGGAAGAAGGAAAAAAAAAAAAGAGAAACAAAAATTGAAAAAAGAAAAAGAAAAGTTGTTGACAACTATAAATCCTTATAGACTTAAGGAGCCAACACAAGCTCAAGCCTTTAGCCAGCCCAAACACTTAGCTTCTAATCTATATAAGGCCCTTTGATCTATTAAGGAAGCCAACACAAGCCCCTTGGTCGATTTAACACAAACATAAGCCCCTTGACCTGTTCAACCTAAACACTAGCCTTTTGGCCCATTAAATCTAAATAGCCTTTGCGCCATTTAAGCAAATGTCGAGCCTAAATTTTCACCACCCCGGTTCTTTTTAAAAATTAAGCTTTCTTTAAACTAATCAGCACTAAAACCTACCTATTTAATACTAATTCTTGACTAGGGTTTAAAGAAAATCGTTTCTTTTTGTTTTGAAAATAACTTTGGAGTTACCATCTAACCGGAGTCGGAAAAAACAGTTAAATTATAACCAATTAGGTGAATTGGTTATAACTTAGCCACTAGTTTAACAGTTAAAACTAATTTTACAAAATAGCTTTTGAAACTAGAGAATCTGGATTTGGGGGTTAGGAATTTTAAACCGTTACGTGTACCATTAACTTTCCAAAATTAGAATTAAACTTAAAAATCACTTTTTAATTTTGAAAGATAAAACTTAGTTATTAGTTACTCTAATTGGATAAACAAAATAATCTAAATTATAGAAAAAAGGAAAATTAGGTTTTTCTTTTTTTTTTATTTTTATCGTTGTCCTGTAGATGCCTACATACTTGTTATTCGGGATCAGACATATGTAGTTCTTTTTATAAAAACTTTAATAGGTAAAGTTAATTTTAATTTTTGAAATGAGTCAAGTTTACGTTTTACTTGATTTGATTTATTTAAGAAAAAATTCCTAAAATAAAGAAATACCTAAATTGGAATTTGTTTTTTTTTTTCTTGAAAATTTCTAAAAACGTCTTAAATTTGAAAAGGATCCAATTATATATATTTTTTTCTTTTCAAAACCTGATTTTCCTAAGTGTTAAAAGCAATCTTTATTCCTTAACTTATTTACTGATTTATTTTTATTTTTTCATTTTTTATTATCTTATCCTACATTTTTTCTTATTTGCTTATTTTTTTTATCTATTTCTATTATACTAAAAAAATAAATCAATAAAATTTTCTTGTTTCTTTTTTTTTCTATTTTTTCTTTTCTTTTACCTTTTTTTTTCTGTCGTTTTTATTCTCTTTCTTTTTTTTTATTACATTTTACATGAATAAGTGAATAAAATTAATTAATTAATTAAAAGAAAAAAACAAATCAAAGTGAAGACTCGAACTAGGACTAGACACATGGACCTTGGGTTCGGATTAGAGCAGGTCTTGAATCTTAGGTTAGATTTGGGTCGGTTCACTCTAATGAGCTTAGGTCGTTGGTAGTAGCAGTAGTTTGGGTTAAATTTGCTTAATCCGGCTACCAAATCGAAGGGGAAGAGGATTTTTATGGGTTTTAGATTAGGGATATGGGGGGTAGAGAAAGTGCTGGGCATTTGGGGGTGGTTTGGAGCGTGTTCGAGTGTAGCGACCGATGGTAGCATTTGGGTGGCGTGCGATGTGGTTGTTGGAGTTGTGAGAAGTATTAGGTTAATGGTTTCGACTAACTAGAAGTTCAATCGTAGCTTTAGCTTTGACCATGGGGTCACGTAGGTTGGTGTTTCAGTGGCTTGCTTACAGTAGTTAGGGTTTGGGCATTGGTAGTTCGGTGGTACTGCTAGAAGGTACGACAAGGTGCAGGGGTAGTTGGGTTTGACCTTTGGACCACTATGAAGTCGATCGTAATGGTAGTTTGTGGTGGTGAGAGAGAGAGAGAGAGAGCTATGGTTAGAGAGAGAAAACAAGAGAAAGAGGGTTTTGTGATGATTCTGTTGGTTATGAGTGGTTGTGGATGTTTGAATGAGCTCCCCCAATACTCTTTTATAGATGAATTCGACCTAGAAACTTTGGAAAGCTTGAATCGGCCTTGAATGTAAATGCTGAAATTTTAGTTTTTTTTTTTCCAACTTGGGAGCTCGATTTAACTGTGTTGATGGACATATTTGGTCTTGTTCTTTGGTTCAATTCAAAATAAGTTGTGTGTAGTGCGAGATTAATGTAAGAATTATGTGCTTGTGTGTGAAATTTGAGCAGAAATTGAAGCCAAAGTGAAGGGGATTGGCTGACATGGCGTTACATCAGCCAACTTGATTAACCTCGACCTACTACATGTCATCACGTAATACGTAGCATGTCATGTGGTGCCATATCAACAAGGTCGTCTAATCTAATGATGCTACGAGTGAGGATACGTGGCGCAATCAGATTCTAACACGTAATAGTGTGCTAGTTAAAATAAATAAATAAATAAATAAAAAAGGCCTCTCTACCTTCACCAAGATTCAAACCTAAAACCTTAAACTTAATCCCCATACAATGTTTAAGTGTTTATCCATTAGGTCATTGGTCTGTGCTTTCTCCATATATATAATTAAATTGCACATATGGACCAGATCAGCTTAGGCTAGATTTAAATCTAAACTTAGACACAACGGCTCAACTTCTAAATTTATTTTAAAAATTAAAAATTTATCCAATTAAACTGTTATTTTCTAAAATCTTTTATTTTTTTCAATTTTTTTGTAATTTTGCAATTTTCTAAAAAAAATTTCTTAATTTTCTTATTTTCTAAATTTCTTAATTTTTTTTGTATTTCTTATCCAAATTTCTTATTTTTTATGCTTTTTCTTATTTTTTGTATTTTCCTAAAATACTTATTTTTTTTCTAAATTTCTTAATTTTTTAGGTTTTCTTTAATTCCTATTTTTTGTGTTTTTCCTAATTTAGGGCCTATTAAGAAAAGAAAGAAAAATAAAATAATAAAAATAAAAATAAAAGGAGGCAAAAATTGAGTGTCTATAGGCAACCTACCTAAACACAAGCCACTCAGTCAGGCAGCCAATCCGATCACAAACCATGGCCCATTGAGACAGTTAGCCCAAACAATCCTTAACCATTAAGGTAGTTAAGCTAAAACCTTTAGTCTATTCAGAAAGCCAAGCCTAATCATAAATCAAGCCAAAACACAAAGTCAAATATCGGGACATGATTTGGGAAACTGAAGGGCAATGAAAAAATAAACTCCTTAAGGAATTGGTAACCCACTTTTAAAGAAAAAGGTTTAGAATGAAAAGAGACAAACTATATTCTACACACTAACCTAAAACACTTTGAGAATTGAGCAACATAATGGTGAGGATACTTTAGACTTATTCCTTAAAAGAGATTCACTTTGAATGTAATACGTAGATTAAAATGGAGTTAGGCATTCATTCGAAATCTTAAACACAATTATCTCTTGTTCATCCCGTTGGACCAATTTGGAGTATTTTCAAATTTAAACCCTATCAAGAACCACCTCGTAATTAGGGCAATTCGGAGGTTAGGGTCATTGATAGGGATAGGAGGATAAAATTGGTTTGTGCTTGCTTCAGTAATACTAAATTCATAGACAATTTTTATTTATGATAAATTATTATTTTTTAAATGAAGAAGACTCGACACCCTTCAAACACCTTAAGCTTACATACTTAAGCCAATATACTAGAAATCCATGGATTTAGGCTTTGAATCACTTAAAAGGCAAAAACTCAACAATGAAGACAATCATTCTTAAGGTCAAAAGAAAAGAGAGAAAAGCAAGAGACGATGGGGCAAAGTAATTTAGAAGATAGAAAGAAAAAATAATAGTAAGAAAAAAGAAGAAGAAAAGAGGCAAAAAAATTAGGCTTAAGTATAAGATGAAATGCCCCAAGAGATATATCACATCCTAATAAGGGCATCAAAATCGAATTAAAAGGTCGGGAGTTAAAGTCCAAATAGTCCCAAAAACATAAGACCCTGAATCACATTCCAAAGCTCAGAAACCAAAATCTCTATATCCACTCTAAAGCATCTTTTACCTATGTTGAATCATATAAAGCCTTTCTACCTACAATACCACCCTTACGCAATAAAAGCTCTTTCGATCTTAAAAGATAATTTATCTTTAATAAAAATTGTTTTTGAAACTAGGGTAAGCATACTTCTAATTTTTCCTTAAGGTTCTTAACTTGTATACCTAGGATAAATGAAAATATTTCTTTCAAAATAAGCCTCTTCATTAGTCATTCTTGAAACCTTTGGACCAAAAGCCTAAATTCATAATGTTGAATCGAAAAAGACTTAACAAATTGATTAAAGCGTGTCACTTATAAAATGGACTATAATTTTTTGGAATTGTAGTGAAGAGCGAAATCTAAATTGAGAGCTAGTAAGGAAGTCTTCTTCGACTAAATTAATTATGGGTTACTTTTTCCTTAAGAAAGGAATGTTTAAAATCACAAAACCCTACGAAGGAGCCTAACATCAAGGTTGAGGGCATTGAAAAAACCCATATAGCTACCAAAGAAAGGAGTAGTTATAAACTTATTCCTTAAACAAGAATTTATAATCATTGGCAAACTTAAAAAAAAAAAAAGACAAAAAACAGAAGAAGAGAGAGAAAATAAGGGCTTGTCATAGGATTTTTATTTAATCCATGTCAGCTCAAGTAGCCAAGCTTTCAATTCGTGTCATCCGTTTCCTTTTCAAGGTGGTTACTATAGCAGCTTAGATCATTCTCCCTTAATTACAGTTTTTAATATCCTTTAATTCTTTTTTAGATCAAGGGACCTATCCTTATTGCCTTTTTCATAAACAGTTTTTTCAACAATTTCCCCGTAAATAGTTTCTTAAGTTAAGAAGTTTTCCAAACTAGTTGCTTTCCTTGCTTTACTTCTTTAATCCTTCATCAAATTCCTCTTAGGGTTTAAGGTAGCTCTTAGAGCGCTGTTCTTTCTTTTATTCTTTTCCAGGATCCAACCAGCCTCTAAGGTGCTATCCTATCCTTCATTTTTAAGGTTCAAGCCAGTTCTTAAAGCATTGTCCCCTCTTTAATTCTTTTCAAGGATCCAGTCAGCCTTTTGGGTACTGTCTTGTCCCTCATTTTTAGGGTTTAAGCCAACTTTTAGAGCGCTATGTCATCTTCTATTCTTTTCAAGGTTCTAGCTAGCCTTTAAGGCATTGTCCCGTCCTTCATTTTTAGGGTTCAAGCCAGCTCTTAGAGTGTTATCCCTTCTTTTATTCTTTTCAAAGTTTCAGTCAGCCTTTAGGGCATTGTCTCATCTTTCATTTTTTGAGATTCAAGCTAGCTCTTAGAGCACTGTCCTTTTTTTATTCTTTTTAGGGTTCTAGCCAACTCTTAGAGCGCTAACCTACTCTTTTATTCCTTTTTAGGGTTCTGGCTGGCTCTTAGAGCGTTGACCTACTCTTTTGTTCTTTTTAGGATTATAGCTCATTTTTAAGACACTATCCCATCTTTCTAGGACTTTAGCCAACTTTCAAAATATCCCCTCATCCCCTCGATTTTGTCAATTTCTCTCAAGCGAGCTCATAGGGCACTTCTTTTCACCAATATTCTTTAGCAAGCCCATAAGGCACTTCTTTCCACCAGTATTCTTTTAGTAAGCCCTTAGGGTACTTTCTTTTATCATTATTTTCTCTCAAGCAAGCTCACAGGGTACTTCTTTTCTTCATTAATTCTTTTAGTAAGCCCATAGGGTACTTCTCTTCACCAAGTTCTTAGCGAGCCCATATGCTGCTTCTCTTCATCAAGCCCATAGGGTGTTTTCCTCTATCAATTTTCTCTCAAGCAAGCCCATAAGGCGCTTCTCATCATTGATTCATCTTAGTAAGCCCATAAGGCTCTTCCTTTTATTGATTTCTCTTAGCGAGCCCATAGGGTACTTCCCTTCATTAATTCTTCTTAGCAAGCCTAAAGGGAGCTTCCTTTTCCCATCGATTTGTTGTAACGAGCCCATAAGGCACTTCTCTTGATCAGTTCTTTTTAGAGAGCCCATAGGGCGTTTCTTCTAAAGTTAATTTAGGGTTGCTATTCCCTAAAAGACGTACCCACCTAAGTTAGTGAGCTTAGAAGAGTATGACTGGGTTTTTCAGATCGATTTTAGGTTGGGCTTGCTAGTCCCTGAGAGATGCACCCGCCTAGGTTAGTGAGCTCAAAAGAGCACAACTAGGTTTTTTAGATCGATTCTAACTTAGGGGTGCTAGTTCTTAAGAGATGCCTCCGCCTAAGTTAGTTAGCTTAAGTAGCACAACTATGTTTTCCAAATCAATTCCAATTAAAGGTTGTTAGTCCCTGAGAGATACTCCTGCCTAGGTTAATGAGCCTAGAAGGGTACGACCAGGTTCTCCAGATCGATTCTAATTTAGGGTTGCTAGTCTCTGAGAGACGCTCTTGCCTAGGTTAGTGAGCTCAAAAGAGCACAACCAAGTTCTCCAGATTGATTCTAATTTAGGGTTGCTAATCCCTAAAAGACGCTCCCGCTTAAGTTAGTGAGCTTAGAAGAACACAACCAGGTTTCTAAAATCAATTCAAAATTTAGGGTTGTTAGTCCCTAAGAAACACTCTCGCCTAAGTTAGCGAGTTTAAAGGAGCACTATCAGGTTTCAATTAAGGGACTTAACCAGCTCAAGGAGTGCTTTACCCGTTTCACTTAGGATAGTCAGCTCAAAGGAGCACTTCCAAGTTTGTCTCAAATCTATTCCAAATTTAGGGTTGCTAGTCTCCAAGAAACAATCTCGCCTAAGTTAGTCAACTCAAAGGAGTACTACCAAGTTTCAATTTAGGGTCTTAGCTAGTTTTAGAAGTGCTTTGCCAGTTTTATCTAGATTAGTCAGCTCAAAGGAGTATTACCGGGTTTCAATTAAAGGTCTTAGCCAGCTTAAGGAGCGCTTTACCCATTTCACCTAAGATAGTCAACTTAAAGGAGTACTTCAAGGTTTGTCTCGAATCGATTTTGAATTTAAGGTTTCTAGTCCTTGAGAGATGGCCCCACTGAGGTTAGTTAGCACAAAATAAGACAACCAAGTTTTCCAAATTGATTCCAGTTAAGGGTTGCTAATCCTTGAGAGACGCTCCTACCTAGGTTAGTGAGCTCAAAAGAGCACAATCAGGTTTCCAAAATTAATTCTAAATTTAGGGTTGCTAGTCTCTAAGAGACGCTCTCGCCTAGGTTAGTGAGTTCAAAAGAGCACTATTAGGTTTCCATTTAAGGCCTTAGCTAGCTCTAGGAGTGCTTTGCCCGTTTTTCCTAGATTAGTCAACTTAAAGGAGCACTACCAGGTTTCAATATAGGGTCTTAGCCAGCTTTAGGAGCGCTTTTGCTCATTTTACTTAGGATAGTCAACTTAAAAGAACACTACCAAAGATGCTCCCACTTAGGTTCATTAGCTTAGTAAAGCACTATCGAATTTCAATTTAGGGTCTTAGCCAACTCAAGAAGCCTTCACCCGCCTTGGTTAATCAACTTATAAGGGTACGACCAAATTTTCTCATCTCTTTAGGGTTTTAGCCAGTTTAAGGAATGCTTCGCCCTCCTTGGTTAGTCAGCTTATTAAGGCACGACCAAGTTTTTAACATCTCTTTAGAGTCTTAGTTAGCTCAAGGAGTATTTCACCTGCCTTAGTTAATCAACTCATAGGTGTACGACTAAGTTTTCTCATCTTTTTAGGGTCTTAGCCATCTCAAAAAGTGCTTCACTCGCCTTGGTTGGTTAGCCCATTAGGGTATGATCAAGTTTTCAATATCTCTTTTGGGTCTTAGACAGCTTAAGAAGTGCTTTGCCTACTTTGGTTAATCAACTCATTGGGGCATGACCAAGTTTTTAATATCTCTTTAGGGTCTTAATCAACTCAAGAAGCACTTTGTCAGCCTTAGTTAATTAGCTCATTAGGGCACGACTAAATTTTCAACATCCTTTAGGGTCTTAGTCAATTTTAGGAGCACTTTGCCCATCTTATCACCTTGGTTCATCAGCTCATAAAGACACGACCAAGCTTTAATTCCTCTTTTAATCTCTCGACTAGCTCTTAAAGTTCCTTCTCTCTCTTTTCATTGTTCACTAAAATCCCCAGTAGATTGAGCCTAGGATAACTAATTAGTTATAGCCCTTTTTAGGACAAATTCTACCATTAGGGCAAAAATAGTGTCTTTTTTGTTTTCATAGCAAAGTTTTACTCAAACTTCACCACAAAGAGGGGTACCTGTAGACACCTTATTTTTGCTCCCTTTTTATTTTTCAAAATTTTTAGAATAGGATAAAAAGTCCTAAATTAGGAAAAATACAAAAAAAAAAAAAAGAAAATTAAGAAAACTCAAAAAATAAGAAATTTAGAATAAATAAGAAATTTTAGAAAATTACAAAAATGGAAAAATAGGAAAAAGCACAACAAAAATAATAAATTTAGAAAAAATATAAAAAATGGAAATATTTAGAAAAATATATAGAAAATTGAAAAGTCATAAAAAATTGAAAAAATTAAAAAAAAAATACAGGATTCAAGGAATTTAGAAAATAATAAAAATAATTTAGATAGTTTGATAGAATAGATTTTTTAAATTTAAAAAAAAAAAAGAAGAAGACCGTTGAGCTTATGTTTAGATTTGAATTAAACCCAAGTTGAACTTGTCCATATGTACAATTTAATTGCACATAAGAACAAGACATAGGCCAACGATCTAACAAATAAGTACTTGAACTTGCATTGGGTTTAACTTGGAGGACTTAGGTTCAAATCTCACTAAAGGCATGGAACATCTTTTGTTTTTGTTTTTTTTTTTTTTCTTAAGAAGAAACATTGCTATACACGAGTATCACATGACATGTGTCACCATGTAGCATGGCATATGTTGCCACGTAGCATGACATGTGTTAATACGTATTAACTACGTCACCGACATGTATCTTTTAAGATACATGGCACTCTTCGTTGGTTGATATGGCTGACGTGGCGCCACATTAGTGCTACGTCAGTGCCTTTTTCTCCCACTTTCCTCCATCTTCTTTCCTTTTCCCTAGAATTTTAGCATTTTCCCTTTTGGTTATCCAACTTCAACACTAATTACGAGCCTTTTTATGATACAATTTCGCTAAATTAATGGCAAAATTGCAGACTAAGCATAGCTTAGTTTTGATTTCACTTAAAATTCTGTTCACATTCATGGTCATACACATTTGGATTGGGTTTGGAAAGTTAAAAAAAAATTAATTATGGTCTAAGTTCACAGTCTTTTTCTCGAACATTTCCCTCTTAAGCAACACACCTGACAACCACAATACATAAACGCAACTGCTCCCTAGCCACTCTCTCTTTCTCACTTCAACATTATTGAACATAGCAACACACGTATGGTCCCCTTCTCTCTCTTACCCGCAATCAACCACAACAACTACTCCACGCTCAACTACCCTTTCTCTCTCGTACATTACATCAACCGACCAGCAAACCCCCATCCCTGACTTATCCTTTTTTCTTCCTTCACATATAGACCAAACCACATTTGTTCACTGCAGCAACACCACTACAACTCCTCCATCAACCTAACACCGTTGCTCTCATCTATCCATAGTAGTGATGCCAAATGTACGACGAACCTAGCTACATCCTCACACATTGCCCAACACCAAATCAATAATACCCAATGACAACCAAACCAACCCCTCTCTCTCTCACCATCCTCTACCGATACTTACTCTCCATTGCCGCAACTCAACGCTTCACTACACCTTCATATCGCACCGAACACAGTATAGCACCGCCCACTGTACGAAGTTAACAACAACAATCACATATGGTACACCATCTTCTTCACCAATCAACAAACTACTCCATTGCTAACCTCAAAGCTCCAACCATCGCCCAAACTACTTCCGTTGGCCACGATGCCAATCTTAGACCCCCTAAGTTTTATATAAAATTCACAAAACCACCTTCACCCCCTTCGAAAACCAATCAGAATGCTTCAGATCACCTCCATTCATCAACTACTTAGTGACCTGACCTGCAACCTACTACTTTAACCCAACCCACTGTAAGACCTGGATCGATCTGCCCCAAGTCCGACCTGCATACTACATCTAAAATCTAAGTCTAGTGTCCTCTTTTGTCAAATTGTATTGATTTTATCTCTCTTTTTTTTTAATTTTATTTTATTCTTAGTCATTTATTTTAGTCTTATTGTAAGTGTAAAAAAAAACAAAGAGAGAGAGAAAAGGAAAAAGAAAAAAAAAAAAGAGAAGAGAGAAAAGAAGGGAAAAAAAAAGGGAGATAGAATTGCTTTTTTATTTTATTTTAGTTTTTCAGTTAAAAATTAAGTATATTAGAAATAAAGAAAAGTTAATAAAACAAAAGAAAATGATAATAAATAAGATAAAATGAAAATAAAATAGATAGATCACTGAATAAAAATAATCTTGTCACTTAGACAATCATTTTTCAATAAAGATAAAATAAAATCGATCTTTCCAAATTAGGACTTTTCTGAGGAGTTTCAAAAAATAAAAATAAAAATCAAGAATAGGACCCTTTAGAAGAATTTCCTTAAATAAATTGAACTGAGTAAAAACATAAACCTGATTTTTTTTCAAAAATTAAAATCAACTCACTTTTCGAAAGTTTTTATTGAACAAACTATGAAAGTTTGATCCCAAATAATAGATAGTAAGCACCCATACGTATGGGGTGACTTAAAATATAACAAATTTATTTTTTCCCTTCTAGTAGTTAATTATTTAAATCTTTATTTTTTTGTAAATAGGCATAATTAAAGCTTGTAAATATTATTGGAAGGGTATTTAAAAAGCAAAATTAATTTCGGAAAAGTTAAAAGTAATACCCATTTAAAATTTAATAGGATAGCCCTCGGATCCAAGTCTCTAATATTCAAAAATTGGTTTTATCAAAAATCCAGTAGCAAAATTATAATCAATCTACTTAATTGGTTATAATTTAAATCCTTTTCTTGACTACGGTCAAGTGACTACTCTAAATTATTTTCAAAATTAAAATCGATTTTCTTTAAACCCTAGTCGAAAGTTGGTATTAAACGAGTAGCCCTTCGATCTAGATCTTTGGATAGCCTGTTTAGGATTTAATAGGATAGCCTCCGGATCCAGATCTTTAGTTTTCAAAAATCAATTTTATCGAAAGTTCAATAGCCAAATTATAACTAATCCACCTAATTAGTTATAATTTAACTCCTTTTCCCGACTACAGTCGGGTGGCGACTCTAAACCATTTTCAAAATAAGAACCAGTTTTCTTTAAACTCTAATCGAGAGTCTGTATTAAATGGGTAAAGTTTAATATTGATCGGTTTCAAGAATATTAATTTATAAAAACTGGGAGGAAAAAATTAAGCTTAATAGCTAACTACAATTTGGAGCAAGATATCCTCAAGAAACATGGCAAAATTTTAGTCAATCCTAATCCATATTTAAAAAGGAAGTTGATTTCTTTATATTATGATGGAACATTGGATAGATACTCAGGTACATAAGGTACTTATAAAAGATTGAGCTCTACTTACAATTAAGTAAGCATGGAAAGGGATGTGAGGCATTATTTGTGGCAATGTAGTGTATGCTAGAGGTACAAGTATGAGAATGTAGCTATCTCGAGCCTCTTACAACCTTTGTCAATGTAGTGTATGCTAGAGGTACAAGTATGAGAATGTGGCTATCTCGGGTCTCTTACAACCCTTGTCGATTCTAAAAGGTTATTAGACAGATGTGAGCATGGATTTTATCAAAAGACTACCTAAATCTTACTGATGAGACATTATTACAATAATGGTGGACAAACTTAGCAAGTATGCACATTTTATGAGTTTGACTCATTCCTTTACTGCTTTGCAAGTTGCTCAAACTTATCAAGAACATGTGTTTAAATTGCATGGGTTTCTTAATACTATAGTAAGTGATAGGTACCCTATATTTATTAGTTATTTTTTAGGAGAATTTTTTTGGCTTTAAGTGTGGAATTAAGGTACTCTATTGCCTATCATTCCCAATTCGATGGGGAAATGGAGGAAGTAAATTGTTGTTTACATACTTATCTATGATGTATGACTAAGGAAAGGCCGGGTAAATGGGTCAAATACCCGGCACTTGGTGGATGGTGGTACAACACCACCCATCATTCTAGAGCTTATACTATACCTTTTGAGGTTTTATATGGTTACCCATCCCTACTACATCTATCATATATACTTGGAGATTCTAGAAATGACACCATCAATCGAGTGCTTTGTGATAGAGAGGAGGCTATACAGATGTTGATGTTCCATCTGCGATGAGCTCAAGAAAGAATGAAAATGATAACGAAAAGATACAAGACTGACAGGACATATAAGGTTAGGGACTTAGTATGGGTTAAATTGCAACCATATCGACAATACAGCCTTAAGGGCTAATAGCAACAGAAATTGATGCCTAAATTTTACAAGCCATACAGAGTTCTAGAGAAAATTGGAGAAGTTGCATATAAATTGCAGTTAACTGATAGATTGACCATCTACCTAACATTTCATGTATCTTAACTCAAATCGTTCGTATAGGGCTGAGATTTACCTATTACCGACACCCTAGTTATTGATGATTCGCCAGTTGTGGAGCCTAAGTTAATCCTCAACCATAAGATCGAAAAGCATGGACCTGCATTAGAAAAGATGGTCTTAGTTAAATGGAAGAACAAACGTGAATGTAAAGCAACATGGAAAGTCAATGATGACTTAGCTCTCCGATTTTGTAGAAACCCTTATGGTTGAAGGTTTTGGAAGGAGGTAGAAATGATGTGGAGCTCGAATTCATTCTAAGGTTTGATTGTGTAAAAAGGAGAAAAATGATAGAAGTGTCTCGAACAAGTGTTCAAGAAAGGGAATTTGTCGAGATATGTTTCACTTTAGACACTCTACATGTTGCTAAGTAATAAGCCAAGAGCCTTCTAAGAATAATGGGCCAAGCCTAGGCTAAGAAGTTCATTTAAAAGTCCACTAGTATCAATAAATTACATAGATATAGAAAAATTACATAGATTAAAAAATACAAAATATTCTACAATTATTTTTGTTGTTATGAGCACATGATAAGATTTATAGGATTTTGACACATCACTATAGAATATTACACGAGAATTCTAATTTGTAACTACCAAACGTCTCTATATATACATTGTATTAGAGACCAAAAAAATTTATGAAAAGAAAAAGAAAATAGAGCTTCCCACATTGGCTTATGTTTGAGTTTTCTTTGTATTCAGAGAATTCAATAACCCAATACTTTCCTATCAATTCTAATATTTGCACCACATCAAGCACTCCTTAAATATCAAAATTACTGATAGGGAAGACATGTTTTATGCTTTGTGGCCCTTTGAGAATGAGATATCCATGTGATTTGATAAAGAGTCAGCATAAATAAGGTAAACAAGGTATATAATCCTTTTAACTCATATCAACAAATCATTGTTGATCATTAAGACTATATTTGGAATGAAGGAAAGAATTAGATGGAAATAGAAAATGGAATGAAACTATGAATCTCAATAAACTTTTTCATACTTATTGGGAAATGCAAGGAAAATGAAAGTGGATGGATTTATGAAGGAAAGATTTCCCTAAAGCCTACACTTGTATTTCCCTTCCTAATTAGAATGATTTAAAAGAGAAAGTTATTGAAATTCTAATTATAATCTTACTTTTTAAATTCTTGTCACCCATTTTAGGACAATAAAGTAATTAAATAGTTTAAAATATTATTTTAAAAACCATTCCTTTCATATTCATTCCTCCCTCTTTTCTTCAACTGAACAAAAAAAAATGCATTAATTCTTTCATTTCTAATTCTTTTCTCCCACTTTCCTCTTAATTCTTTCCCTCTTTCCAAATATCTTGTAACTTTATGTTTGGTATATAAGAATGATTTAAAATGAAATAGTAAGGGATAGGTTAGAATAAGGATAAGAGTAATAAATTATTTATTGTGTCTGAAAATGACTATTAAATGAAATTAAATGTATATATAGTAGTAATCGCTAAAAGTACCCTTAATTATTATATTTCATAATTTGATTAAAGGTTAAATAAGTAATTTTAAATTAATGTAATAAATGATGATGTGAAATCACCATTTTGCTCCCTCAAAAGTGGAATCAAATTCCCTCTTAGAGGTGGAATCGCACTTCAGTCTTGTGAAAACACTTTTAAACATGAGAAAGGGAATGAAATCAAAATCATTATCCCATTATGATGCATGCTACAGTTAAGAACAGATAAGGCCTAGTGTGAACTATGACTAAAAATAGATAAGATTGATCACTAAATAGGTCTAAACTTATTGAAAGCTTGAAAAGGTGATGGGGAAACCATACGAAAGAACAAAAAAAATGAAAAAAAAGTAAGCAAAACCTAAGAATAGTTCCGATAGATATAACACACCAATGAAACTTTCGAGGACTCACGACATAACTCAATATGACGCACAAATTGGTTCGGTAAGGTTATTCGCCACTTAGCCTTACATAAGGATTAGGATAAGAGTGAGATGAATATAAACACAATAGTGTTTACAAGAGGAAAATGTCAAGTGTATTAATGTTCAATCTGATGTTTTCAACTATAAGTACGAAGGGTATTTATGCTGGAGAATTTAAGGCAACATGCTTAAAAAGGAAAAGATAAAAAGGGTGTTACCCTAAAAAAGTAATGTATAAGAATACAAAAGAGTAAAAATGAATATTCAAGAAAAGAAATAATTAGTATGGCAGATTTTACACATGGTCATGTAAACATGGCGGCAATACATTGGCAAGGCCGGTATAGGATGTAGGCAAAAGAGTATGATCAAATTGTTGGTCCAAGCCAGGGTAACTAAGGATCAATCCAGAGTCTCTCTCTCGACACCTCGGTGAGGGTGAGGTTGAATAGTTGGTCGACTCGGATGTGAGTGAGCACTCGAGAACAATTTAGCTGTTATCTCAGCAATCTACAATTTAGCATACTATAGAGAGATGGGTAAACATTCGGCTCGGCATAAAAAGTGACTCGGTAAAGAAATACTTGGCTTTAGCAAGAGTCAGTTGGAGCAAGAGGATCCACCTTGCTAATCCTTCTAATCCTTAGGCTTGGCTATGAGTCAAAGGCCCAACAGCTTGATTCCTATCATTCCCTTTAAGCTGGTTTAGATTTGGGATTAAATTTAAATGGTCTTCGGTCAACTCTCCATCAAGGTGATATGGACTAAAGTCAGCAATGTTAAAGGTGTTAGAAACCCCATACTCTTTGGGCAGCTCCAATCTATAGGCATTATCATTAATCTTTTGGAGGATTTTGAAAGGTCCTTTAGTCCTTAGGGATAGTTTATTTCTCCTCTTGCTCAAAAACCTCTCTTTGCTTAGGTGCAACCATACCAAGTCTCCTGGTTGAAAATGTTTAGCCGTCCTACCCTTAGTCTTCTCTTGCATACGTCTAGTGGCTTGGTTGATGTGCCAAGTGACTTTATCATAGATGTGCTGATGGGATTGTGCTTTAGCTCTTATGTTAAGGTCCTCTTGTGCGAGCATAAGTATTGGGGTGTGATCCAAGGGCAACTTAGGATTAAAACCATAAACCACTTCAAAGGGGTCCTGTTTAGTGGTGTCATATATTGCTCGGTTGTAAGCAAATTTGATCACTAATAAGCAGACATCCTAGTCGGCCAAGTTCTTGCCTACCGTAGCTCGAAGCAATGATCCTAAAGTACAATTCACCACCTCTGTTTGGTCGTCAGTTTGGGGATAACAGGAAGTACTGAATAGTAGTTTGGTTCCCATCCGACGTCATAAGGTCCTCTAGAAATGGCTCAAGAACTTTAGGTCTCTATCGGAGACCACACTCGTCGGCACGCATATAATCTCCAATAAGAAAAGAGAAGCAATAACCGAAGTGTTGTTAGTCTTAAAATAGGACATGGAGTGTGCCATCTTGCTAACCTATCCATGACAACCATTACAGCATCTTTGCTTCAAGTAGTTCGCAGTAGTTCGAAAACAAAGTCTATGCTCAATTCAACCCATGGTCTCATTAAAACAGGCAAAGGCATTGCTTTCCCTTGCTTGGCTCAATACTTAGCCCATTGACATATGGCACGGCCTTTTACAATTTGGTACATGTCTCATCTCATCTTGGGCAGAAGAAATGGCCATTCAATAGTTCATAAGTCCTTCTCTACCCAAAATGCCTAGAGAGTCCACTACTGTAGGCTTTTCTGATGAGTAATTCTCGAAGGAAGCATGTCGGCACGCAAAACTTTAACTTTCCCCCTCGAAACAAGTACCCATCCTCTACACAGTACTTGTCTACTGTTCATCCATCGACACATTACATGAACACGAGTCCAAAGTGAAGATCTCCAAAGTATTACTCTTTGATGCCTGTAAACCCAAATAATCTAGTTTGCAGTTTATTCAGAAGTGTATATCTTCTTGAAAGAGCATCTGCAACTATGTTGCTCTTTCCTTATTTGTATTTTATCACAAAATCGAACCCTTTAAGGAATTCAACACACCTTGCCTGCTACTTCGACAATTTCATCTGACTTCGGAGGTACCTTAAAGACTCGTGGTTAGTATAGATGATAAATTTTCTCGGCAATAGGTAATGCTACCATACTTACAGCGCTCGAATCAACGCCAAGAGTTCTTTGTCATATACCGAGTAATTTAGCTGAGGTCCTCTAAGCTTCTCATTATAGAAGGAGATTGGTTGGCCTTCCTGCATTAGGACAACACCTATCCCAATGCCTGATGCATTGCACTCCAACTTAAATATTTTCTCGAAGTCAAGTAAAACTAATATCGGGGTGGAGGTCAATCTTTCCTTTATCTCGGCAAAACTCCTCTCATCCTTTTCTCCCCATCAGAAGTCAGTGTTCTTCTTTGTTAACTCAGTAAGTGGTGCAACGAGGGTGCTAAAATTCCTGATGAATCTTCTGTAGAATGAAGCTAGTCCATGAAAACTTCTTACATTGGCACAAGTAGTAGGAGTTGGCCATTCAATGATTGCTCGGATTTTCTTATCGTCTACTTTTAAGCCTCCTTTACTTAATATGTAGCCTAAGAATACTATTTCTTCCTTACAAAAGCAACACTTCTTGAGATTGCCGAAGAATCTCTTAGCATGGAAGACGTTCAATATTGCACGAAGATGTTTATAATGACTAGGCATGTTGGCATTGTAGATTAGGATGTCATCAAAGTACATTACGACACACTTCCCTATTAGATGTCTCAACACATAATTCATCAGTCTCATGAAAGTGCTAAAGACATTTGACAAGCCAAAGGGCATGACCATCCATTCATAAAGTCTACATTGAGTCTTGAATGTAGTTTTCCACCCATCTCCTAGCTTATGCGGATTTTATGGTAGTCGAACTTCAGATCAATCTTGTTGAAGACCTTAGCTCCACTCAGCTCATCTAACATGTCTTCCAACCTCAAAATAAGATACCTATACTTGATTGTAATCTTATTCACAGCCCGGTTGTTTACACATATCCATCGGGTTCCAACCTTTTTCGACACTAAAAGTGCCGGCACAGCAAAAGGGCTGGGACTTTCCCTAACATATCCTTTTTCCAGTAGCTCATTGACTTGACGTTAGAGTTTAGAAGCCTATTCGGGACTCATTCAATAGGTAGACTTATTCAATAAGGTAGTGCCGGGTATTTAGTCAATGCAGTGTTCTATACCTCGTAGTGGGAGTAATTCTTCAGGTAACTATTTGAGGAGTAGATCGGCATATTCCTCCAACAGTGCTCTTACTTCCTAAGGTAGCTCACCCCGCTCCTTCATTTCTAATAGTCGATTGACTAATAAGAGGGTTGGCTTGTGGATATTGAGGGTCTCTCGGAGCTCGAATCTACTCACCATCAGGGCTTTTCTCGATCCACGAGCAAGTTTTGTTTGTAATTTATTAACTTCTCTCGGCAGCATGGGGTTTAACGTAATCTTTTAGCCATCCTTTTCAAACACATACGTATTCCTATATCTGTCATAGATAACTATTTTGTCAAACAGTCATAGTCGACTAAGCAATACGTACGAGGCAGATATAAGCAACACATCGTAGAGAATCTCGTCTGAGTAATTTCCAATTGTAATCAATAGTAGTACTTATCGAATGTCATGTAGTGCTCCCTTATCACTTAGCCAATGTGACTTATATGGCTTCGGGTGTACAATGGTTGGTAACTTCGACTGTATGACCATTTTAGCTAATGCTATATTAGTGTAACTTCCACTATCTACAATTAATGCTCTCACCTGGTCATTTACCTTATAGGTGGTATGAAACAAGTTTTCTCTTTGCTTCTCCTCTCACAAGGGTTCTAAGTTCATGGCACGTTGGATAACCAGGACCAACTGATCTAAGTCCTTGGTAAATACGTCCTCTTCAATCAGTTCTTTCTTGACAGTGCTCTCCTCCTCCTCAGGTTCCTCATTAGTACTTTCAACCTCTAGCTTCGAGACATCACCCTTGATGACCATAGTCCTTCAGTTTGGGCACTAAGCAGCCATATGTTTGAACCCTTAGCACTTGAAGCACATGATCTGCCTTGTCTTCCTATTAGATACCTGCCCTTTCTCATAAGTTCGAGTCAACACATTATTGTCAAGTCGACTTTTCTGCTCAGCTCGGACATTTACCTTTTGGATCGGCTTGGTACTTGACTATGCTCAGTATCTTCCCTATCTTAGCCGGTTGGTCGGTATTCTGGTCAGTACTTAGCTTCTTCTTTGCCTCTCTACTCATTAGGCTATTCTAATGACTTCATCAATTGCAGTAAATCATTGGAGTTCCACAATGTCTCGAACATCACCTTGTAACCCAGTAAGGAACCTAGATATTGTTCGTGCTGATGGTTCCTCCACTTCACATCGAATGACAAGCATCTGGAATTCTTGGACATACTCATCAACTGTTTAGCCTCCTTGTCTTAGCTTCTGAAGCTAAGTAAAAGTATCTTATAGATAAGTATCCGACATGAACTTGTTCCTAAGTATTATTTTCATTTTAAGCTAGGTACTAATCTATTAGTAGCCTTCTTACCTCTTCATAGCCTGGAAATTCTTCCACCACATAGCGGCATACTTAGAAAACTCAATAGCAACAATTCTCACCTTCTTGTAATCCCCGTATTGGTAATAATCAAACATACGCTCTACCATCTCTTCCCATTCTAGATATTCGTTAGCATTGCCAAATCCATTAAAGCTCGAAATTTGACACTTTACATAGTCAGATGCTTTGGGGACTCAAGCTTGCTCCTCTTCAAAATACTCTTCCTCGTCCTCTTCATCCAGTTCCCTCAAGTCTATCCTTCATCTTACTCATTCGCCTACTCGTTCACCTCGAACTTGTTGAGCTAACTTCTGACCTCTAATAAGTTGAGTAGCTTATAGGGTATTTTGCACGGTTTCAGTCAGTCGGCAAGCCAACACATGAACAACTCAGGTTAAATCTACCAAGAAGTTAGCCACCTCATCAAGTCTCTCGTCAGTACTCCTAGGGGTTCCCTAATACTATTGGCCATGGTGGATAACTTTACTATTGTCATCTCCAATACCAACGTTTATACTTAGATCAATCATTTCTCTAAACCAAAAACTAAACAACCAGCAAACATAGCAGCTAAGATGAATACAGTAACTTGCTTAATCTACACACCCAAAGCAGAGTATAAATAGAAATTAAAAAACAAACTATAACTCAAACAAAACTTCCATTTTGATACCAAAATGGTACGAACTGTGACTAAGAATAGATAAGGCCGATCGCTGAATGGGTCCAAACTTATCGAAAGCCTGAAAAAGTGATGGGGAAAATGTACGAAAGAAAAAAATGAATAAAAAAAAAAGTAAGCAAAACCCATGAACAATTTCAATGGATATGATACACCAACGAAACTTCCAAGGACTCACGGTACAACAATATAACGTACAAATTGGTCCGGTAAGGTTACTCGTAACTCAACCTTGCTTAAGGGTTAAGATAAGAGTGAGATGAATGTAAACAAAGTAGTGTTTTACGAGAGAAAAATGTCAAGTGTATTAATGTTCAATCTAATGTTTTCAGCTACAAGTAAAATGGGTATTTATAACTGAGAATTTAAGGTAACATGCCTAAAAAGGAAAAGACAAAAAGGGTGTTACCCTAAAGTATCCTAAAGAAGTAACGTACCAGAATACAAAAGGATAAAAATGAATATTCAAGAAAAGTAATGATTAGTGTGGCAAATTCTACATGTGATCCTATACACATGGTGGTGATACATTAGTGAGGCCATTGGAGAATGTAGGCAAAGAATACGATCAAATTGCTAGTCTAAGCCGAGGTGGCAAGGATCAGTTTGGAGTGTCTCTCTCGGCACATCAATAAGGGTGAAGTTGAATAGTTGGTCGGCTCGGACGTGAGTGAACACTCAAGAATAGCCTGGCTATCATCTCAGTAATCTACAATTTGGCATACTATAGAGAGATGGGTAGTTATTCAACTTGACATATAGAGTGACTCGGCAAAGAGATACTTGACTTCAGTAGGAGTCGGTTGGAGCAAGAGGATCCACCTTGCTAGCCCTTCTAGTCCTTCGGCTTAACTGCGGGTCAAAACCTAATAGCCTGCTTCTTATCAAGGCTAATTGTTGGGATAGGTCCAAGCTTATCAAAAGCTTGAAAAGGGTAATGAGGAAATGCGCGAATGAATGAAAAGTAATCAAACCTATGAATAGCTTCAAAGGATATGACACATCAGTGGAACTTTTGAGGACTCACGGTACAGCTTGATACGACGCACGAGTTGGTCCAATAAGGTTACTTACCACCTAACTTTATTTAAGGGTTAGAATAAGAGTGAAATAAGAGTAAACAATCAATGTTTACAAAAGGAAATATATCTAGTGTATTAATAATAATTTACTTGATGCAACTACAAGTACAAGGGGTATTTATACTCGAGAAGTTAGGATAACTTGCCTAAAAAGGGAAAAAACAAAAAGAGTATGGTTTCAAAGAAGTAATATACAAAGAATATAAATAATAAAAATGAATATTCAAGAAAAACAATGATTAGTATAGCAAATTCTACACGTAATCTTGTACACATGGCAGAGATGCATTGGTGATGTCGTTGGAGGTGCAAACAAAAGAGTGCAAGCTCATCGGTTGTCCGAGCAAAGGTGACTGAAGATTAGTCCAGGGCAACTCTCTTAACCTCTCAACAAGAGTGATGCCAAGCAAGTGATTAGCTTGGACATGATTAAGTAAGCGTATGAGGTTTGGTTGCTATCTAAGCATTCTTCAAGTTGGCACATAACTTCCAAGAGGTGGGCAGTCATACTAATAAGTGTAATTTACTTTACACTTTCAAAGTACATTTAAGCATAAACTGTTCATAATTGTGATTCAATTCTTAATTTTTTGTACTTAATTGTATAATGTATTGATTTCAAATGAATCACGAGTAATAGGATGACATTTACATAAGAATAATGATTTTTAAAGCAATCATGACCATGAGGAAAAGAAAACCTTGAAGTAGAATCAAGATTCATTCAATTACGCCCGTAATGATGAAAATTTGGAATTACCAGTATTGATTGCACCCTTCATCACGGGCATGATTAAGGAAATATTGATTATCCCCTTGTCAGTCACAACCATGATTGATTAGCAGGAGGGTGATCACGCCCTCAATCACGGTCATGATGAGTTGTAATAAAGCGATGAGGAGTTCACGTTCACTATTACAGCCATAATTAGTATTGAATCTTGTTTTAATGAGAGTGGACACAACTGTTCTTCTTCAACTTTTTCATACAAACCAATACGTAAAACATGTATTAACATCAGGTGGTGTCTTAAAGCGATATATTTAAGTCCTTTGAAGAAAAGAGTATACATATATTGCGACTTTTGAAAGAAAGAACCCAGATAAAAGAGAAAACATCAAAGGAGAGGCAAAGATAAAACACTAGATTGAGAGATTAAGAACATCATATCATCAACCAACACCTATTCACTTTTGTACCCATTGTATTTCCATTTTCAGCATAGTTTCTAAGTATTGTAGTGTACTTTATTCAAGAGAGTTGATGAGAATTCATAATTCGTTGTTGTAAAACTTCCTACAGTGGAATTCAAAATGGGGTTGTATTTTTCTACTTATCTAATGTTAATTTCTTTGTTATTTTTGCATTTTGTTGATACATTTTGTTATTGCATCATGTATAAGTAAAAATTAGGACTTACTACATCAACTTGGTATGAATAAGTGCTTAAATTAGCGAGTTCTTGATATTTGTTATTTTTAGTGAATTGAACTTAATTAATCTAAGTATAGTATAATGCACGATATTGTCTTAGGCTAGATTTTAATAGAATATATTGATAAACAATTTTATTAAATAGATCTAATTCATTGGAATACCTTACTCCTAATAATATCTCTATTATTAGGAAAGTTGCTGCATTCTTAGGGAAATAGACAAATTACATATCGTTAATGCGATCCGAGTTGGCTATTAATTCAGAAGAGATTTTAATAGATACAATTAAGATTAAAAGTAAGTAGTTCTGAAAAAAATACTTATATACTTGTAATTTTCCGTAGATCACAAGTATTAGGATAAAAAGATATTGGTAATATCATACTAAGTGGTGAAGCAAGTTTGTATGTAAATCATTGTAATGTTAATAGTTTCTATGGTATTTATGTTGGATAAAAGTTGTTGTGAATTAGTGTAGTCTAGCTAGTAAATTAGATAATTTAATCTTTCCGTCACTTAATAATTTGGTAGCTAGTTAATAGGAAGAATACTTAGTACTAATGTTTGAATCCTTTTCCCTATGGAGGCAATCCTATACTTATCTATAGTAACAAACAATAGATACACTTATCTATTTAACCAAGTAAAAGATAAAATATAAGAATTTAAATTGTAAGACTCAAAAAATTTAATTAAAGGTGATCACATACGGCTCGGTATATAGAGATCGACAACAAGGAGAAACTTAGCTTCGGTAGAAGTTGATTAGAGCAGGAGGATTTACCTCGCCGGTCTCTTTAACCCTTAAGCTTGACTACAGGTTAAAGGACTAATAACTAGATTCTTATGTTCATGATACAATTATGTGAGAATATACATATATATTGCTCTCCCCTTTTTTGCCAAATGAAGATTGTGAGACAATATCTCTATTCATATTATTTTAGTACTATATATATTTTTTTAAGAGAAAATATATAAAACCCTCCTAAATTTTAACTCAAACGAAGTTTAACCTCTTCAACTTTTAAAATATGGTTTTTAATTTCCAAATTTTCCTAAATTGATAAATAACTCCTTTAAACTTTAATTTTGATATGTAAAGACTCCTCTAAACTTTGATTTTAAGATGTTTTCCTCAACTTAAGAGGGTTGTTTTGCTAATTTATAAGAGTTTAAGAATCAAAAATTACACTTGGAAAGTTTAAAGAGCTAATTCGCACTGAACCCAAAGTTTATGAGAGTTTTATGCAATTTCCCTTATTTTTTACTATCTTTTATTTTGTCAATGCACCATGTAGACCTCTTGAGTGCCATGGCTAATTTATATTTACATGTGTTGATGATTTGACATGGAGAGAATACATCAATGCAACTTAATCTATATTGTTCTTTCTATATCCATTAATGCCAGCTCAATTGCTTTTTAGGTTTTTTTTTTTTTCCAATAATTTCTGTATGTAATTTGTTTCTTTTTAATTTTTTTTTTTCTAGTAGAAATAAAATATCAGTAAACCAAACACAAAAGTGAATAAAACACAGTCTATGGCTTAAGAGCCGATATCAACAGTAGTAAGGACAACAAGTGCCACATGCACCAACTCAATAACATTATTACAACTAGATAAGTCTTTATCCAAAATAAAGAGAGGTGCAACAGTTCCAAAAGTGATAACATCATGTGCGCTTAGCTCGTGTTTTGCAAAGTGATTAGCAGCTTCATTCTGGTCCTTGCTCCTAGTAATGAGGATATCATGAAAACAAGAAAGCAATGTTAGGCACGCTTCTAAAGCTGGATGGCATAAGTCTAAGTTAATAGATCTGCTACTAAGTCAGTCCCCTACTAGTTGAGAATCAGTCTCTATTACAAGTCACCTCACACCCCATGAACAAGCTAGGGATATCCTCTCCTTTATTGCTATAATTTCAGCTTCAAGGGGGGAAACTGAGTGGATAAGTTTTGAAATTTCCCCTACTACCTATCCCGAACTGTCCCTACCAATAACTCTAATACTTGATTTTGTGCCTTTGCTATTACAAGCACCATCATAATTTACTTTCACCCATCCCTGATCTGGCTTGCTCCACTAACCTTCTTGGGAGGCAAAGGTTGGGTTAAGTTTTTCGCTTTTTGTATAGTCCACCACTCGCTAGTTTCTGCGCAAATTCTTCCTGTAATGTGTCTAGGATCAGTCCCTGGTTTAAAAATTCTACGATTCTGTCTTCTCCGGATGCCTCGCAGACCAAATAGAATGAGGAAATAACATGGGACCGCAATTAGCAACCACTGTCTTCTCTTCCAGTAGGTTGTTTTCCTAATCCATCGTCGAAAGGAATCGAAGTAACAGTCAGTACCTTCAACTTTGATACCTAGCATATCCCAGAAATTTCTAGTCCATTGACGGTTCAGGAAAATGTGTGTACGGTCTCTTCCACAACATTACAAAGAGGACATGATCTTTCTAAAACATTCACCAACTTGATGCAATGTTAGATTAGTTATAAATTCACTTTAAAACCTCAAATAACTATCGTTTATTATAATGGCATGTTACTCTATGTGCGCATAAATCCTTATTTTTAAAACACAGTGTTTTGACGATATCTTCAGAAAGGTGTTTTCTAAATCATATTTTATTATTGTGCTCTTACATAAGATAGCTAAACGTACTACAATAATTTTTATTAGTTTTTACAGATAAATTTTTATATAAAGGATAAAAAGTGCCACAATAATTCTTACTCTATGTGCGCATAAATCCTTATTTTTAAAATACAGTGTTTTGACAATATCTTCAAAAAGGTATTTTCTAAATCATATTTTATTATAGTGCTCTTATATAAGATAGCCAAAAGTACTACAATAATTTTTTATTAGTTTTTACAGATAAATGTTTATATAAAGGATAAAAAGTACCTTTTTCTTTCTAACGTTTGAGAGTCGAGACACTTAATTTTAAAAATAAAATGGACTAAATGCGTGTAAAAGAAACAATTATAATGAGATACATTTACAATTCACCTTAAAGAGGAAAAAAATAAAAATAAAAATCAATTGTCTTAAATTACACCCAAGGTCTGTCTTCTGTATGATCCTAAGCTGCCATATATTGTAATTATTTTCCTTCAATAATTTAATGGGATTACGTGATGGATAGGAAGCTCACCATCGCTTTCCGGCAAATATTGAATTTTCATATCTTCAATTAAATCATCACCAATTAAAGTAAATTAAATTAGTGGCCGCTCTTGCATAGAATAACAAACGATTCTTCGAATCAGTTTCCAACTAACCATTACGAAAATACTAAACAGCAAAACAAGCACAAATTATTTATCAATTACATCTATTTATCCGACACTGAATATAATTGGAAAAACATCAACAGACATCATTCAAACTCTGGCTAATAATTAAAAGATAAAATGCTTGGTTGGGTTGGATTCAAATATTGAACCATAATTCCTAATATAATCTCAGAACACATATATTAATTTCTTTTAATAGTAATATACATTGATACTATTTAAGAAGTTGGTAGGTAATGCAATTAGAAAGGTTCAAAGCTATCCTAACAACTAATTTAATTTATAAAATTAGCATATTATATAAAATTAGGTCATTCTATATATATGTGTGTATACACTTCAAATATGCATACAGTTAATTTATCCAAATACCATATTAAAATGAAAGAATTTTTTGTAATATACGTAAAACATTAACCTATTTATTAAAATAGTTAGTTTGGTTTTATCAATTTGGTTCGGATTATTTTTTCAAACAACCGATGAACTTTCAGTTTAGTTTAGATTGAAAATTTTTCAAATTAAATTTGAACAAAAAAAAAAACATATATTCAGTTTAGTTTTGTTCAATTTATAGTTTAATTTGATATCATATGTATTTTTTCAATTCTACTGAAAACACTTATTAATTATAAAATAAGAAATTTTTACTTCTTTTTAATGAACTGATATTTTTATTTATAGAAAAGAACTAATATTTTTTTAAAGCATATTTTTTGTGTTTAATCATTAACTTGTTAAGAGAATTCAAATATATAATTGTGGTATAATCTAATGGCCAATGAGATCACATCATGGAAAGTGAATTACAAGGCAACGAGATGACGTGGCAATATTTAGTCGGTTTTCGCAGCGGATTTTAGAGGATACCAGACGAAAGCTACCCACAAAAGCAGAGAAAAACCTGAGCAGATGAAGATAAGGTTTTGACGCTGATTCTTTTGGCGTGGGGCCCATTCAATGGAAAAAGAGTCTCCTTTTGCCTCGGCCACGTAACACCTTCTTTCCAGTTTCACTGCTTCCTTTCCCTTCCATATTAGACCCGTTTATTTTATAAAAAATCACATATTATAATAATTTTTTTTAAATTTATAAAATAATATATTTTCATATATTTAGATATTTTATAAGAATATATTAAAAAAAATTTCCAGTATTTAAACAGAAAATACTGTATGTTTTATAACTATATCAAAATATATTAATATCTACATATTGTTATAAATATAATATATCAAATATTTCACATAAAAATAAAAGTATAAATATAAATGATTTTTTAATACATATTATTATAACCATTTTAATTGATTTTGATAATATTTTAATAAGTTTATAAATTTTTTTTTTTACCTAGTATAATTTTTTCCTGTTTAAAATATAATTTATAGGTAAAATATAACAAGAATAAAAAAAAAATCAATTTCTTAGAGTTAAAACATTTGCAAATATTAGATTAAAAAATGAAATTCCATTTTGAAAAT
Organism: Lumnitzera littorea; assembly: GCA_024138015.1. Classification (NCBI taxonomy): domain Eukaryota; kingdom Viridiplantae; phylum Streptophyta; class Magnoliopsida; order Myrtales; family Combretaceae; genus Lumnitzera; species Lumnitzera littorea. The sequence goes on from JAMXBB010000002.1 coordinate 32,727,857, forward strand.
AGTGAGTTATTTTTTTGGAAAAAAGAGAAGAATTTTTATCTTTAATGGAAAAACATTTTCCCTTATAAAGGAAATTGTTTTCTATTTAAAGCACTTTTTTCAGCAAAAATAAACAAGAAAAAATAAAAAAAAATGTTCTTTGAAAAATATTTTTGTTGAAACAAACCTAAAGTTAGCATTACTAGCGAATCAATTTTCTTCCTTTCTTGGTCCCAAAAAAAATTAATAAAAAGAGAAAATAAAAATATTTGTTGAACTTATATCAAATCAACAAAGTTAGAATTACCTAGAAAAAAATAAAAAATAACTTCACGGCTGCTAGTTAAAAATAAGCTTAATACCAACATATTAAAGGACGGTTTGTGTTATTTGATATACATTTTGTATTAGGATCGATCACTAAACTTGTTAAGAATTTAATGAAAAACTTTTTATATTTTAAATATTGATTATACAGTTATCTGAATAATAGATTTTTCTGTCAACTAACAATTATGTGTATTTGTGTAAACTTATAAATAGAAGATGCATTTGTACTTTGTAATTTTGTTTTGGAAAAAGAAAGAAAAAAAAAAAAAAAAGCGAAAGGTCCCCAAAAAAGTTATAATTACTATCAAAACCCATAATTTTCAACTTCACCCGTCTAAGTCCTAAAGATTTTTCAATGAGTCGAGTACGCATGTATAAAAATGAATTTTCTAAATTAAATCAATTTAATGGAATTTTAAACCCTAATAAGTTTGTGGTTCGATTTATACTAAAATCAATAATCTTTGCATAAAACGATTCTTTAAGCTCCAATGAGGTACCATCCGAAAGTACGTTTTACTTAAATTAATATTGGTTTATGTTTTTAAGAACAAGTATGTTAGATCAGGTTTGAAAAAATTAATTTTTGATAAAATTGAATTCTTTTGAATCGAAAATTCAAAAACTATTATATTTCTTACACATATTTAGATTTAAAAAATTGTTTTTGATCGTGTAAAATTATTTTTCACTACAAAAAATTTTTTTCATTGCCATAGGATATTCTCTCTTATTTTTTGAATATTTTGTTTCCTTTTTAATTTTCTTTTTTTCTTTGGTTTTTCTTAGTTTGATTTCAATTTTTAGGACTTTTGACTTTGTAATTCTTCCTGTCATTTTTTTTTATTTTTTTATTTTTTCTAAAAGCTGTTATAAACAATACTAAAGGGGGGTCTTTACAAATATCAACAGTCTTTTTTCCTCTTCTATCCTTTATATAAGAGTAATTATAGTTAGTTTAATATGTTTAGAGAAATAGTAAAGTAATTACAATTCCTTAAACCCTAATAAAGAATAGCGGTTCCATAGATCACATAACATTTTTGCTCATGTAATTACAATGTGAGCAAAGGGAATATAATTAATTCATACAAAATAAAGGGGATAACCATATTTTAGTATAAACATATGTAATAACTCTATGAATGACATATCTTATTCAATTAATTTTATTATTTAATTTGAAAGGAAAATAAGAAAACAAGTTCATAATTATGAATTATCTCATAACTCATGTTATAAAATAAATAAAGATCGATTTCCCTCTTATATATATATGCATATGTATATTTATATATAAGTTAAAAGGAGGAAAAACTAAATCTAGATTTAATTGATTCTTAAACTTTAATGGGTCAACCACCATGATCAGTCTAACTTATATAGAAAACATTTTCTATTTCTAATCAATTCACCGCTCTATATATACAAGGTATATATATATATATTTCTTTTTTTTTTTTTACCACCATATATATTTCTTAATCTAAATCTTTCTTTCACACACGTAATGAGAAAGCGATGTTCACGTTTCTCAAAAATCAACACTCGCTTGCAATTGGAAAAAAACAACGCCCACTTGCCAGTATAAGTGGGTCACTTCATCATTTACTTTGAAAAGTGTCCCCATTTCCCCTTCTGTTCTCTTGCTATCAGCGACTCTTCGCCACATTAGAGCTCACTCTGCTTCTCTCTCTCTCTCTCTCTCTGCCATTGCAAGGAAAAATGCAGACACGCGCAAGCACTTTCCGATGTTAAAATATGGACCCCACCGACGAACTCAACGAAGCTGACATCTTGTTCTCTGACAACAACTTCCTATCCTCGTCCAACCGCCACGACAACAACCTTTTCCCGACCCCAACCGCCAACAATGCCCGCCTCTTTTCCCGCCAATTCCACAACCACCATCGTAATGGAATCCTCGCTGGGCTTCTGGACGGATCGGCATCTTCAATGGTACTCTTCTCCTCCGGTCCGTCTTCGCCACCACCGTCGAAACCGATCATCCCTAAGCCCAAGGAGAGAGAGTTTTCGTCGTCCCAGAAGTTCCAGCAGCAGTCGGCGCCGGTGAAAGTTCCGGTTTTGCCGATAGCGATGCCGAACAGGAGGAAGAGTGGTGGTAAGTTTTTTGAGGTGGAGTATGATGATGAAGACGATGAGATGATGCCTCCTCATGAGATCGTGGCTAGAGGGTGTAATACTTCGTCGCCAAGGACCACGTTTTCGGTCCTTGAAGGTAAAGGAAGGACCTTGAAAGGAAGGGATTTGAGGCAAGTGAGAAATGCTATCTGGCGACAAACGGGGTTTCTTGATTAAGTTCGAGGCAGAGTTGGATGGTCCCGAAACCACCAAAACGGTCCGATGGATGTTCGAGACGGTTTGCTACTATGATCATAAATTTTAGATATTCCGGTGGTGAAATTAATAGATGTTTTTTATACAGTTAAAATAGGAATGTTATTAGACTGAACCAATCAGAATTTTGTAAAATTATGTGGAATGTAATGTAATGGCTGTTGGGGTTTATCTTTGCCGAGGATTTTGGTGAAATTTAAGGAAGAAAGAGAGAGCAATTTCGTAATCCTACGGTGTTATTGTATGTGGACGTAAGACCGTTGTTTAATGGTTATTTTGATTTCGGAATGGTTATGGTATGTAGCGTAAAAAGGAAATTAAAGCATGGGTTTGGGCTCCTGCTTCCTACTAGATGGATCATGATTGATCTTTTTGTTTTTTTCGGTTGTGTAATCAGTTTCAGTTTCTTCATGGATCTCTGAGCGGGAAATTTTGGTAAGTTCTGTTTTTGGGATCGTCTGTCCTGAAATTGGAAAAATTGGCCCTTTTTTTTTCTTGTTTTTTTTTTTTTTTTATGCTGAAACATGGTGTCAAAAAAGTTTTTATGTTGGCACCTACTTACACATGGAATCTTACAGTTTTTAAAAGCAGTAAGAGTTTTTAATTCTTTTTTTTTTTTAATCCAAATCAACCATTTTCTTTCACATTTATTATTGTATTTTTTTTTATCAAACAGTATTTGCCACAATATCTTCTTACGAGAAGAAGACAAGTGATAAATTATATAAACAAAAATATTTGATTGAGCATATGGTATTTAGTAATTTTAGTATTTAAATATGAAATTTGAATTCGATGAAACATTTTATATCACAACGTCAAAAATATAAAAAATTTTGGGAGATATACCGTACCGAATATTTAAATCTGAATATGTTTTCTGCTTGTTGCCGAATACTCATCTGTAGGTGCCCATTTCGTATGCTAATTAGTAGACATTTATGTAAGGTAGGCACTATAGATATTTAGAAACCAGTATCCAATACGACTAAAGGACTAGCATATTAATTATATATATATAGCATCAACTACTTCAATGGCTTTCAAATGTTCAGATCACCCGTTTTCGATGGTCTTAAGACTATGCAACTAATTGTAAGTGAAGTTTCTCACATGGCTGCAGCATGCCTCTCGTAACCTGCAACTATTTTTCTGCTTCTTAGTTCAAGCTAGTGGTGATGTCTGTTTCAGATCCATCGATCATGATTCCAAGTATAATTGTTCAAAGAGCAGCATGGCTGGAATAATTTTGAGTTCCATCACACAGTAAGCGTGCGTGAAAGCTATGACCTATCTATATGTAGCTTTTGAAATATTGCGGATATGAAGAACTGAATTATTCATAGAACCAAAAATCATATTTCGACATCGGACAATTTTGCTAAAGTAAATGTTTTGACACCCTTCGTCCAAATGAACTGACATTCTTCTCACTTTTTAGCTTTTATCTTTAACCGCTTCTAATAAAACAGATTTTATTGTGTACATGTAACGTGAGTGGTCCCCTTCAGCATAAGACTAAGAACAATGTTGTATTCTTATTGTAGTAGGAGCTCTTGCTTGACAAAATTTGCATATGCCTGGAAAACTGTATATCCTTTTTGTTCTGGCACTGCCGTTTTGCTCAACACACAATAAATTCATTGAGCTACAAGCTCGAAATATTAGGTACGGAATTGAAGGAGTTGAGACTAGCAGTGAGTCTTACCCTACCGGCTACACATTATCTTGCCAAAATAGCCTGATATGTGCAGCATTTCTTCTGTTAAGATTAAAAAATTAGGCTCCTAGTGTGAAATCAGCAGACAGAATTGTGACTTAAATCATTCAGAACCCAAGAGGAACCAAATTGAAAGGACTTGTAATTTCAGTTAAGTGAGGCCTTCAAGATTTGATTGTAGAACCCATCACGATTGCATATAAGGTTATATTGTATAATGTTAAATTTTTCTTTTCTATGTGCGCTTCTTGTCTTGTAATGGTTACTACCGAACAATCATATTTAGGAAATTAGATTTTAAAAAATGTATAGCTTAATAATGTCTTGGCAGCATAAAGTTGCCAACTTGAAAGAAATCCATCAATAAGCATGCAGATCCCATTTTATTGCTCAAGTTTCTGCGCTCCATAACTCGCTCAAGTTGCAGTACAAGGCTACAATGTCGATTCGTTTCTATATATTTTTGAGACAATTTTTTCTTTTAGGAAACCAATTTATAAGTAATGCTAACACAATCTAATGCAAGTATACAAAGTTTTCTAGTTAATCTTCTCCATATCAAGAGATTCACTTCTATTTTAGTACTGTTTTCTTGGCAAGGTGATCCCAACATCGACTTGCATATTCTGCCTGGCGATTTCCTTTCAAATCATCCTTTTTCTTATCCCAAAACAGTCCCTTTGCAACAATAATCCAATTTAGTCATATGTGAAGCGCACGCATTCATATATGTACTGCATTCAAGTGATGCATATCAATTATCAATGAAACTCAGAGTTACATTTTATCGATTATGCCGGGGAATGAAATGATTGCATGAAATGTCGCTTTTGATCAATTCGTTAAAATAAAGTTCGCGGGTGGAATTAGTGGTTGTATGTAGTGCTCCTCCTTCTTGTGCCACAAAATACCGTCTGAAGTGATGATGATGTTGGTCCAGTTTTGACGAGGAAATAGGCCTCGTGGTGGTCGCCCTTCGGAATGTAGCAGCAAATCTCTCCAAGAGACCTATTGTAAAAAGTATTGAAGTTAACCGATATTTGTTGATGTTAAAACTATATAAATAAAAAAAATATATTTTTATACAGTGTATTGACGAGAATATCATAAAGCTAGTAGCACACTATTCGATATGTATTCAAGTTCGTTTCAGCCATAGTCAAGTAAAGTTCAAATTCAAATAACTTATCAAATTAAACTTATAATGTTAAACTTATTAATGTTGCAAGGCTAATCGAATTTGAGTTCTATTAAATATTAGTTGAGCTTAAATACCAACATTATTTTAATTAATAATTCTTTTAATAATATTGAGTTGAAACGAGTTCAATCTAGTTAACTTCAAGTTTGCCAAATACTACTTTTCGTTAAGTTCGAGCTCGACTTTAAGTTTTAAAATTTTAAGTCAAATTTTAGTCAAGTTTAGAGCCCTAATATTAACTAGCATTTTATTATAATTATTTTTTCTTGCTTTTAATAGAGAATATATTTTAAATAGTTTTTATTTTAGACGTGCACTAAGTAATTGGATAATACTTCTTTTTTTCTTTTTCTTTTTTCTCTTTTAACTCAACCAATATCCCACAGATTGAATATTGAAGTCCAAAAATATGTAATATGCCTTCCTCGTTTTATCTAAATTTCACGTTTGGCATGCTCGTATCCATAAACACTGTTAAACTACATACTTATAGTTTAGCAAAAAAAAAAAAAAAAACCTACATACTTATAGTGGATAACCTTCTATATTCTTAAAAATTGTTTACATCTTTCTCCTATCAATTAGATGCTTTCATTTATAAAAAAATATTTAATATATATCCCTATTTTTGTTTTTTTCTTAATGTATATATGATAATATATGATGGAATATGACAAAAAAAAAAAATTGATGAATTATGTTAACTACACATATAAACTTTCTAAATAATACAACACTCCACTTTTTCAAAAGAGTTAATGGCTTAGAATTTGAAATAGTCATTTTACTACTTAATAAAACTATTTTTGATCAATTATACTACATAATGTATTCATGCCTACATAGATGTTATTTATTATTATTGTAATTATTATTATTATTGATTCCATGCTTATGGCATCTATGTGGTATCTATATGGCATCAACGATATTTTTATATCTATATAACATTATATTTATATAACCCATCAAAACAAATAATAAGCCCTTCATCTAACATCTTTTTTCCTTTTATTAATGATTCACTCAAACGGTGCTCATTCTATATTTTATTATATCATGGGATAAAAAGTAACGTAAGACAATAATTATATATGTACGGTGCTTTTCTTCGTAAAGATGTATAAAACAAACTTTTTAACTTTTTATTTTTTTCTCCCTATGCAAATCCAAAAATAAGACTTCAAATATAAAGTAATCTACACCCTTTATCACCCTAAAACCATCAACTACCACCCCTCAGGTTGTTTGTATCACTTAGTGTAAAAGGGAAATTTTGTAAAAGATGTAAGACCGTTGTTTCATGGTTATTTTGATTTCGGAATGGCTTTGGTATGGTAGTGTAAAAAGGAAACTAAAGCAAGGGTTTGGGTTCCTGCTTCCTACTATATGGATCATGATTGATCTTTTTGCTTTTTTTGGTTGTGTAATCAGTTTCTTCATGGATCTCGGCGTGGGAAATTTTGGTACTTTTGGTAAGTTCTGTTTTTGGGATGGTCTGTCCTGAAATTGGAAATTTTTGGTTTTTTTTTTTTCCTTTGTTATAATTGGAAAATTTTTTCGATCAATTTTTTCCCGTTATACTGAAACATTGTGTCAAAAAAGGTTTTATGTTGACATCTACCCGACGCATGGAATCTTTGGAATGTGAGAATTTGAAAATTATTATTTTGTGTCCGTTTTCCAAAACTTTGAAGTCCATTTTCTTTATCATTTATAATTGTATTATTGGGAGCCGGTATTTGCTTCAATATCTTCTTGTAAGAAGATGAGTGATGACTTTTATAGACAAAAATATTTGATTGGGTATAATAATATTCAGTAATTTTAATATTTAAAAATGGGAATTTTATAAGCATGAATTCGATTAAGCATTTTATATCACAACTTCAAAGTTTAGGTATGCAGTGCTATTTTTCAAATATAAAAAATTTTCAGAAATATACGGGTATTTAAAGCTAGATATGTATTTCTGCTTGTTTCCAAATACTCTTCCAGGTGCCTATTTGGCACTCTTTAGATGCTCATTAGAAGACATTTATATAAGATAGGCACTATAGATATATACAAACCAGTATGCAATAGGACAATAGGATTAGCATATTAATTATATATATATAGCATCAACCACTTCAATGGCTTTCAAATGTTCAGATCACCCTTTCCGATGGTCTTAAGACCATGCAACTAATTGTAAGTGAAGCAAGTTTCTCGCATGACGGCAGCTTGCCTCTTGTAACCTGCAACTAGTTTTCTGCTTTTTAGTTCAGGCTAGCGGTGATGTCTGTTTCAGATCCATCGATCATGATTCCAAGTATAATTGTTCAAAAAGGAACATGGCTGGATTAACTTTCGTCTTCATCACACGGTAAGCGTGCGTGAAAGCTATGACCTATCTATATATATAGCTTTTGAAATATTGCGGGTATGAACTGAACTACTCATAGAACCAAAAAGCATATTCCAACATCCAACAATTTTACTAAAGTAAATGTTTTGTCACCCTTTTGTCCAAATGAACTGACATTCTTCTCACTTTTTAGCTTTTTAACTTCAACCACTCCTAATTAAATATATTTTACTGCGTACATGTAACATGAGCGGTCCCCTTCAGCGTTCAGCGTAAGACTTTGAGTACAATGTTATATTATTATTGTAGAAGGAGCTCTTGCTTGACGAAATTCGAATATGTCTGCAAAAAACGGTATATCCTATTTGTTTTAAAACTATCATTTTCTCAACAGACAGGAAATGAAATTCATTGAGCTACAAGCTCGAAATATTAGGTACAGAAAAGGAGGAGTCGAGACTCGTGGTCGTGGTGAGTTTTACTCTATCAGCTGCACATTGTCTTGCCAAAATAGCCTGATATGTGCAGCATTTCTTTTGTTAAGATTCAAAAAATAGGCCCCTAATGTGAATCACCGGCCTGAATTGTGACCTAAATCATTCAATTGCTCGACGTCATATTCCTCTCAATTAATGTCTCAATACAAACCACAAGGAACCACTTGTAATTTCAGTTGGTGAGGCCTTCAAGATTGGATTAAAGATCCTATCACGATTTACTTAAAAGGTTATATTATATAATGTTGAAATTTTCTTTTCTATGTGCACTTCTTGTCTTGTAATGCTTACAACTGACCCTCCATATTTAGGAATTTTACTTGTTTGTCCCCAGGCGCTCCTCTCGCCTTTGAGAGTCTTCTCTCTCTTTTCTTGAGAGTTTGTTCTGCATCAATAGTGTGCATTTGGTTTTTTGCTTTCTGCGTCATTTCTTGCATCCGCATGGAATCATTATTTCTCTCTCTCTTCTAACTAATTGGATTCTGTCATTATTTCCTTATGATTTGGCATGTGATTCATCACAAAGAATAGTTTTTTCCTTTCCTTTCGTGCTTTACCAACATCAAACACGAGTTCATACATGTTTCTGAAAACCCAAAAAAATTACAAGATACTCATTAACCTGCAAAACCCGTACAAAAACCCATTTATTCTAATTAAAATGAACAAGAATTTTATAGATCTTTACTGCTCGTGATGTCCTTCCTTTGTCTTTATTGGTTTATTCTCTTGTATCAGCTTAAGATCTGAGTATGGCAGTTCGAATCAACGACAAAGAGCACATAATATCTCCTGAGCAAGATAGTGAAGATGAGTGTATCATTCTGGATCCTACTCTTGGAGTTGAGCTAGAAAAAGAATACTTATTGGTTGGACGAGTGGTGGTGGATTTCCCAATCAAAAAGCCTGTGGTAATGAGCATTTTGAGGAAGGCATGGGAAAGCTACGGTGAGGCTACATTCACAACTTTAGATGCTAAGAGATATCTGGTTTCCTTTAGCACTTTGAACATGATGAGGATGATTTTAAGAGATGGACCACGGTCGGTTATGGGCTACATTTTTTCATGAATGAATGGGATAGTGGTGTAATCCGGAGGAAATTAATTTGAATGAGGCAGTCTTCTGAGTTCAGATACACGGTATCAAACTTGACCAAATGACAAAGATGAATGCAAGGGTCACAGGGTCCTACTTGGGAAAACTCATTGAGGTTAAGTCAATAAAGGGGTCGAATGGAAAGAGACTTCTTAAGGGTTCGCGTCAATGTAAATGTCACCAAGCCATTGAAAAAAGAGATGTGGATTAGTAGAAATTTGAATGATAGATACAAAATTTCCTTCAAGTATGAAAGACTCTCAGATTTTTGTTACTCATGCGGATGTCTTGGTCATTTGGCTAAACAATGTGCTAAGAAGGTCGGTACTAGTGGAGGGTTTGGTCTGTTTATGAAAGCAATGATTGTAAGAGATACGTTTTGGTCTGTTAAATCAGGGGATAGCAGTAGAGAAGAAAGGTAGAGATGAGATCCTACAACTTTGAAGAGTGATGGAGTTGGAAAATCAGCTGACCTGGATAATTCTCCTTTGTTTACATCTTCAGTGTGTACAGAATCACCTCAAAACCTTATGCATACTTATACCCCTTCACCTGCCCTCACAAACCGACCTGGAGTTACGTCAAACCCTGTTTCTTTGCCATTTAAATCCTCATGAGAACCGATTATGGACAGCTTTGCTTCACCCACCAAAAATTCCCTACAGTCTCCCCAACATTCCCCAAACCCCCACTCCCCCTATCCGACCTCTTGAAGCGAGATCACCTTCCATGTACTTTGTGGAACTTCCAGATGAAGACGACTCAAAAGTAACCTGGAAAGAGGAAATTTGGTTAGTAGAGGTGCCTAATGCAGTTGTAAATGCTTTTAAAAATCTTCAGCTGAAGCGCAAGTGTGATGCAAAATTTGCTTGGGGTGCTAAAAAGCTATGTCCGAAAGATGAGAAGATGGAATTGGAGTCAGGATTGCAGTTTGTGGTGGGATGTGCTGACGGTAAGCCTAATAGGCCAGTGAGTAAAAGAAAAGGCAGGAAAGGGAAGAAGGAACTGGGGCCTAAGATTGAAGATGAGCTGGCTTTAGTGGAGGGGAAAGTACAAGAAGTGAATTCAATTGATTTAATAGGCGGTAATGGTCGGCCTCAAATAGCAACCAAGGAGTGATGATTTTTATGAGTGAAATTATCAAGGATTTGGTTGATTCTTGGCGGTTTGTAATTTGCATGGACCATTTTTTTATTTGTGTTGAAGATAATGCTAACGTGGCGTTTGCGTAACACTACAACCATTCATCATCCTCCATGTGTGACCACGTATCTCCACATGCCCAACATGCGACATGTGGCTTATTCTTGTCACAAAAAGAAAATGCACTTATATGCATTTGGTAGGAATCTAACCCAAAACTTCTTAGTCTATCATAGCGCAAGTCCAACTGTTTAACCAATTGGACTGTTAGCCCAAGCCCTATCTATTTATGCAACTAACTGTTATTTATGCTCTAATATTACATGAGTTGTTAAAACGAAGGGCTACTTAGACAAATTAATACAAACCCAAGGACCCCACCTCGAATTTAAATTCTAAAAACTATTCTCCTAAAAATACTTTATTTTGCCTAAAAATCTATTTTACCAAAAAAATTCTATTTTCATAAAAAAGAAACTTTACTCCCCTAAAATCTACATTTTTCATTTTTATATTTTTCTAGATTTTTCTTTTTTTTTTTGTATTTTTCTAAATTAGGACCATTTTCTTTATTTAAAGAAATGCTAAAAAGAACAAAAGAGATAAAAATGAGATATCTACAAAGGTCCTAAAGAAGATCAATTGCAACGCTTATTAGATCAAGGTACTCAAGACCTATGGTATCTCTTTCGATCCCTCACCAACTAGAAGAAGTCACAACAAAAGCTAGACAGGAGCAACTTTGAGAAGCCCCTTTAGATTTGAGGATAAATCCTTCTAACCTCCAAGCAGATGATAGTAATCAACTCCCTAAACTAGTCACCTAAAGTCGATATAGAGGATTGTAAGGATTAACTTGACGAATACTAACTCGAGAACCCTTTCAGGATAAGGATTCTTTCATTGATCTCAAACTTCTACGCTTCTGTCAACTTGAGTGTTGAACCCTAATAGAGATCAGCACAGGCTCTAAATTGCCAAGCACTAAGTACCTATCCAACCCAAGCTATTGAGTTGCCCAACTAGAAGAGGATCCAAATATCCTCAAGTGTACGAGCTATGACCTAACCTATATTAGGTTAGCCCCAATTCTTAACCTTTCCCTAACCTCTTTTAAACTGAATTCTACGAATGCTAAGCAACCCCAAGACTTACTTCAACAAGACCAGCAACACTACAGACTGCCAATCACTACCTGACACATGCCTTCTAGAACAATATTCCAAAAGGATTCCCTTCCCTTTCCTTTCCATAAAAAATATCGTTCGTCATTTTTACCCTTTTTTAGTATGTGTAGATACCCTATTTTTTTATCTCCCTTGTAGTTTCAAAATCTTTTTTAAGATATGGAAAAAAAGGGTCCTAAATTTAGAAAAATACAAAAAATAGAAAATCTAGAAAAATACCAAAAAAAATAGAAATTTAGAAAAATAAAAAAACAGAAATTTTATAAAAAAAACGTAAAAAATAGAAATTAAAAAAAAAAGATAGATTTTTTTTAGGAAAATAAAACATTTTAAGTAAAATACATTTCTAGAAAAATAGTTTCTAAGAAAAGTAGGAATTTAAGGTTGTATTGAGTCTTTAGATAGATTATTTTATTGGGGTGTTTTTTTTTTAATAGAATTTTCAAGTTGTTTTATGGGTTAAATACATTTCATTTGCAAGACATAATAAGGCACAGGCCAACAGCCTATTCGGTATAATACTTTGTCTTTTGTAATGGAATAAGGAAGAGATTTTGGGTTCGATTCTTACAAGGTACAAATCGTACCTTTTATTTTTCACTACCTTGCATGCTACATATCTAAATCATACTATTAGCACATGGATTATGTGGTGCACACGTAGTGCCATGTCATCATCCTTTTTCTTTTACTTTCTTAGGTTTTCTTGTGCATTCCCAGCCCATGCCCCTCTATTCTTAGCCATTTTTTTTATCAAATTTCTGACATTAATTTATCAAATCAATAATGAAATTGAGAAGATCACTTAGCCTACTTCGAATCTAATACAAGAATTCGTCCAGATCCGTACATTAAAGCAATTAATTTTGAATCAAAAATGGAAAAAAGTTTGAATACACTTAATTAAACCTAAGATTATAGAGTTAGATTCGTGCCTCAATGATGATTTTCAAAGCTTCTACTCGGTGAATTTGGCAAAAACAAACCTCTAGTACACTTGTTTAACTTGAAATTTACTCCCATTTGCACTTAAATCCAAGAATCAAGCTAGGTCCTTCTCTATGCTTTATTTCAAATTAATGTCAAATCCTAACCTCCCATGTTTAATTTAGACTTTGGTTAGTATAAATAAGCTCTTCTCGTCTTGTTCTAATCATCAATCTTCCTCCCCCTACACACTTGAACACACCTCACCCTCTCTTTCTTTCTTTACTCGGTTTGTCCCTTTCTCTCTTTAGCTTAAGCTTCAAATCAAAGCTCTTTGAGTCGATTTAGCCACCTTATGAGACTCCTTAAGCTCCAGGCTTTCCATTCTAACCCCCCTCTCCTTTGGCCGTACCCCCTAGCTATCTCAACTAAGCATCCACCATCGAAACCCCAACTACCGTCGATCTAAACTTTAATACACCTACTTCCACCACACCTTAGATGAGGACACACATACGGCCGAGCTTCCATACCTCAAAGAACCCCGAACAGTACCCTCTTGAGCATTAGCTATCACTGTCGTGCGCAACCTAGTCATCGCCATTGTTACCAATTACTAACATGACTCAAACTACTACCATACTTCATCGTACCACTAGTAATGCCCCTTTTATAGATAAAAATCCGACAAATCCAATCCTACCTATTCATTTTGGTACCAAAGATCAATTGAATCACGCCCTCCAAGCCGTTGCTGCCATCCTCCCACTCAACCCGAATCTAGGTTCCAAATCCAACTTAAAGACCTACGTCCAACCCAACCCAAGCTCTAAAGTTTGACTTGCATGCTACAGCCTAAGTCAAAGTTTGGTTCAATCATTCTCCTTTTAGGTCTATTTGTTTTGTTTATTAGTATTGTAATTTTTTTTCTTTCTTATTCTATTATAATTAGAAAAAGAATCCGAAAAAAAAAAGAAAGAAAATGAAAAGAAAAAAAAGATAAGGAAGCTTAGTTTTTTTTATTTTATTTTCTTTCTTCAAACAAAACATAAACAAATAATAAAAATAAAATAATAAAATAAGTAAATAATAATTAAAAAAGTGAAAAACATTTTATCACTTAGAAAATTCATTTTTTTAACAAAAATAAAATAAAATCCTTTTCAAAATTAGGACATTTTAGAATTTTCAAAAATAAAAATAAAAAAAACCCAATTTAGGACCTTTTAGAATTTTGCTTAAATAAAATTAAACAAAATTAAAACTTAAACTTGGTTAGTTTTCTAAAATTAAAATGAACTAACATATGTAAAAGTTTTCCCAAACGAATTATGAAAATTTGATCCCGAATAGAGGGTACATAGACACTTGTATATATAGGGTAATTGAAAATATGAAAAAAAAAAAAAACTTCCCCCTTGTAAATAATTTTTCAATAGATATAATTTCATTGTCTACTTATGAAATAGATAATACTCTTTAAAAGGTATTTTGAAAAATGGAATTAAATTCGAAAGATTAAGAGTGGTACTCATTATGAGTTTAAAAAGTTAGCCCTCAAACTCAAATATCTAATTTTCAAAACCGTTTTAAAAGAAATTGGTTTTTTCAGTAGACTATTGACTAAGTTAAATCAATTCACTTAATTGATTTAACCTAACTCATTTTTCCCCAACTCTAATTAGGTGGCAACTTCAAACTTTTCAAAATAGAAATCAATTATTTTCTTAACTCTTAGTGGAGGGTTAATATTAAATGAGTTAAGGTTTAATACTAATTGGGTTAAGGAAAAACTGAGAAAAATTCAAGTTCGATAGTATGTTTTATGAATCTTTTGTACATTATCCATTTTTATCTTTTCCTCATTAATTGTAACCCTAGTTGAGGTTATATAAATACCTCAACATCATTCACTCATTATTGAATTACAAAATTTTCCTTTCAAAGTAACCTTTGTGTTCTCTTTGACCCTTAACTCTTATTTAGCTCTTTTAGTAAGAATTAGTGGTGAACGACCCTAATTTGGCATTCATGTATCATATCAAATGTTTAGATTAGGTCGAATAGGATTAGTTAGTGTGTCATATCCAGCTGATAGCTATTCAGATTTGCTAAACATCCCCTATTTTCTCTTCTTTCTTAGTTACTGTGGTGTGACCTCCATGTGTACAAATCCCAAGACACATCAAGTTCAACCTTAAGTTTTGAAATTTCAAGTCAAATTTGAGTTAAGTTTAGAGCCCTAATATTAATTAACTTTTTATCGTAATTCTTTTTTCTCCCCTTTTAGTAGAGAATATATTTTAAATAGTTTTTATTTTAGACCTTTATTAAGTAATTGGATAATACTTTTTTTTTCTCTTTTAACTTATTAACTAATATCCAACAAATTCAATAATGAAAGGGTTAGTAACCAAACTTTACTAAAATGTCAAATTTACTACCTAAACTTTAAAAAAGTCAATTTGTTACTTAATTGAAGTGTTCATTGTCATTTACACTACCTAACCTAACTCTGTTAAACTCCGTTTACTAACGTGGACTCATGAACGGACCATGAATTAACACGTGGCATTTTGACATATTTATACAAATAATTTTTGAAAAAATATGTTATATCTTACATTGCTCAACTTATATCTAATGATGCACTTTCTCAATAAGGAAAGCAAAGATACATTATCATATAGAAGGCAAAAATGTGAATTTAGCCATGTAGGACAAGCTATAATAGCCTTATCACATAAGTGCAATATTGCAATTTATACATGTGAGAAATCAGCTTCAACTCAATTTTTTGTATTGCATTTCATTTTTAATTTTCATAAAGTCACTATATCATGAATCTATCACATGTATACACTTAACTCATGCAAAAATTTTTCAAAAATAAAACACATCTAAAACTTGTTTAAAACCCAATTAAAATGAGCCTTCAAGTATTTAAAAAAATTACAGCAGCTACATGTATATTTTTTCTTGTATTTTCGATTTTTATTATTTTAATGCATTTTCTTTCAAAAAATTTGCTTTAAATACATTCTACTTTATGTGTGCTTTTAGATCATTCAAAGATTTCTCTAAGAACTTGTTTAAAACACATTTAAAACTTGGATCAAAGTTATCTCCCTCAAGCGCCATGAAAATGTACTAGCATATTAGTTCATGATTTCAAGCATTTTAAAGTACTTCTTTATGATAAAGTTGCCTTAAATATATTCTAATATGTATTAAATTTTGTTACATGAAATTTAAATAAAGATTCTTCAATAAAAATCAAATCTTTAACATATATATTTTACCTACATAGATGATGCGAACAAAAGCTTGAACTTTTAATTCAATTATCTTACTACTTAATGGATCTTGAGTTGCGTCAATGAACAAATCTTGTACTATTCCACATATACGACACAATAGTGGTCAACGAAGGGAGAAATAATTATCTAAAGTAACATTGTCCAATTGGTTAAACATACATATAGTTGCTACAATTTTTTTTTAAGCAATTGAAGGGCTTACTTTGATCAGGTTTTAACCAAGTTTTGAAAGTGTTTTCTTGAAATTTTTTTTGTATAATCTAAGTGTACTGACCCAATAGATTCAAGATATGATAATTTTATGGAAATTGAAAGTAAAATGGAGTATGAAAAATTAAGTTGAAATTGGCTTCTCATGCGTATAAATTGCAATATGTAACATGGCTACTATAACTTGCTCTACATGGCTAGATTGCTAATCTTTGCCTTCTATATAATAAAGTATTTGTTGTATCATTATTGAGAAACTATATATCTTGAACATAAGCTAAAGGATAGTTGCTTCTACATATACATATGTTATCTTGGGATATAACATGTTTTTCCAAATGCTACATGTCAGTTCATGGTTCGTCTATGCGTCCATGTCAACAAATGAGGTTTAACGGAGTTAGTTTTAGGTACTATAAATGATAAGGAAAACTTTAATTAGATAGCAAATTGAACTTTTCAAAGTTTAGGTAGAAAATGACACATTTAGAGAATGGTTGGATACCAAATGCAAAATTAACCCATAATGAAATCCAAAAATAGGTAATATGCCTTCCTCGTTTATCTTTAATAGAATAAAATAAAATTTCACATTTAATATGTACATATCTATAAACACTATGCTCCCAAAAGCTACCACTTCGTTCATTTGACTGAAAGGAGTAGGGGGGAATGGAATTGCAATTGTAATTACCATGTGTTGATGGTTAACCTTTAGCCTAGGGCTTTAGAGGCTCAAGCCCACTAAAGAGCTCTGCTGATGTGGTATCAAAGCCTCTCTAACGTGAACGAAGGACAATTCGACTTATGCTCGAGCTTGACCTACCATGTTAGGGTTCGACCTCGAACAATCTAAGAGTCCTCTCTTAGAGATCCTTCATTCCTATTCTCCAACCATAGGAGAAGAGCTCACCTTCCTTGGCCTATCTCCTTCTCTCTCATCATTAAATATTAAATGACCACCAACACACAACCTACAACTTAGTCGCCAGGCTAAGGTGACCACACTCTGCCAATGTGACAGGTCCATCCCTCAAGCTTCCACTAACTGGCAAAAAGAGTCAAAGTCCCTTCTCGTAATGATAGCCCCACCTCCTTGAATTTTATGCCAACCAATCCCCTAATGTTACATGTTATTTATAGGTCAAATCCCTTAACTTATAAATAGGAGTGAAACCACTAGGTAAGGGATCCTTTGATACTCTTGGGAACTCCCTCATTTTACTTACACCTTCATTCACTAGAATCCTAATGCTCTCTCTACTAACTTGAGCACTGGAGGGCCCTCATTGGCTATGCCATAGGGGCTTTTTGTAAGTCCACTAGCATACATGGTTGTTGGACCACTAGGATTTCACCTAGGAGTCATACCTGTGATATCCACCATCAACATTTGTGATATAAACCGAAGTTAAGGACTAATAAGGCCGATTGCAAAAAAGGGTGAGTCCAAGCTTGCCGAAAACTTGAAAATGAAGATGGTAATGCATGAAAATAGGAAAGTAAACAAGCAACCTATGAACGATTTCAAGGATATGACACACCAAGGAAACTCTGAAAATTCACAACTTAACTTGATATGACACACGAGCTAGTCTAATGAAAATATTCACCACCTATCCTTACTTAAGGATTAGGATAAGAGTAAGGTAAGCAATAGAGAGCAATGCTCACAATAGAAAAGTGCATATTCATTATCTGATGTATGAGATGATGCCTACGGCTACAAATTACAAGGGTATTTATACCTGAAATGTTATAGCAATAATTATAAATGGAAATGACTAAAAAGGGTAAAGTCCTAAAGAAATAATGTACAAAGAATGGAAAGGGCATAAAGAGAAAATCAAGAAAAATGTCCATCTTGTATTAAAGATTTTATCAGATGAGTGCTTGAACACATGGCTTTTCGTAAATGGGTGATATTCTGGCAGAAAAAGACAAACTGTACAATCAAGTCGGTGATAGCTGAGCTGAGGTGATGAGCAAACCTAGATGTCCTTTTGAGAAGACATGGGTACAGATGTGTACTGAGTTCATAGTGCCAATACTGCTAAGCTGAAGGCTAGTACAGTTAAGTTTGAGCAAACGATAAGGGGTTAGACTATTAGAGCAGTTCACACTCAGGTCGGCTGTACAATTGGTTAAGTGGGTTGAGCCATTGTCCAATTGCTTCTCTAGTCAGCAATTGGAGGCTATTGATAGATGCAAGAGGGCTCGACTTGGATAGGGCACCAGGTAAGCAAAATACAGCAACAACTTGGACTCATCGATTGTAAGGTGAAAAGAGAGACCTCATCTTACTATGCTTTCCAATCCTTGGGCTCAGGCTCAGATCAAAGGCTTAATGGTTTGACTCTTATCATCCTTAGCGTCTACTGTTTTAGACAAACTTATCCTCAATGGTTAGGAGTAAGAACACACACCCTCATCCAGCACTGCTAGGTAATAGGGATCAATCCACAACAGGCCCACCCCTGCTACCAACGGAGTTAGAACCGTTAGAGATGGAACAAATGAAAGCAATTTTCCACTAATTAATGGAAACTAACAAGGAAGTCCTCTAAGATAATGCTAGTCTATGACTATAATTGGCAGCTATAGACAACTCATTTTTGCCATTTTTTTTATTTTTTGTTAATTGAGCTAAGTTAATAAATAAACGGAAAAATAAATAAATAAATAATGAAAATAAAAATAAAAAACGAAAATTAAAAGAAAAAGATGAAAAACAAAAAATAAAATGGAAAATCAAGTCAGGTCGTGTGGAGTCAGGTATGTTGAATTGAATTGAGTTGGATTGTTGGATTAGATGACTATGTGGGCTGAATTGATTTTTGGTGAATTGGACTATTACTAAAATATTTTGGGTCAGACCAATATAAAATAAATATTTATCTAATTTATGGGATCAAATCAAATTTAGGAATTATTGGGCTAAATTATAGCGGATCGAATTGAGCCGTGCTTGAAAAGAAAAAACCTAAAATAAAGTAGGGTTTCTAGAAAAATCATAATCATATCTTCCATATCTAAGATTATAATTGTATCTTGAGATATGAAAGATGTGATTATAGGCTTATAAATACTTAAGTGGGAATGATGGGCAATTTTTCATAAAAAAGAAAAATTACATATATATACATACTCAATACGCCCAAGACAAGCCCTTAGCCATCGCCTACTCCATCGCCCATTTTCACTCGCATTGTCGCCTAGTATTGCCCAGGCATCACCCATTATCGCCCAGCCATTGCCTACCATCACCCACACTCATCGCCAGCATCGCCCAGGCTACCACTTAACGTCACCCAACCATCACCCACTATCGCTTAGCCATCGCCCACAGCATCGCCTGTCACGCCACAAAGCGGCAGAGTCATAACAGTTCTACTATACAAACTATTCTAAGATAGAAGCTGACCATGCAACCGCCATTTTAAACCTGATTTACACAAAGCATCTACGACTAACTCACTTTAAAGTAAATAGTTCATAAATTAAATAAGTTGTTTACCTAGGAAAGTATGGAAACATATACATATACTAAAATTCAAGTATTACAAATAATATTTATAAGGTTTTATTGTCCTATACTTCTTAAGTAACATTATTTGAATATGAAAGATCTTAAATAAAAGCTAAGACCTTAAAGGTATATATGTGCTTCAGATGTATTTCCTCACTCCCCAAGATCCAACGGTTGCTTGCTTCAAAGTACTTGTAAGCCGCATCCTAGCTAGCACCTGTAATGATGTCTATAGAGATGTGAACAATCATAGCTTAGTAAGTTAGAATGGAGACTCAAAATCATACGACAAATACAAACATGGTTATCAACCAAATCACTTAGTTAGATGCGATGCAAGCAAATGCCATTGTACGACGTTGTCCAGCCCGTCGTGAGATTAGAGAAATTGCATCCGCTCTAATCTGGGTTGAAGAGTTGCCATTAATGTAATAGCTTACGACCAAACCCAGGCTTATACAATGGAGATACCGCTCCTCCTACAACTACCCTTGAACCATTGATTTTACCCTTGTCGCGACCTCCTTACCTGTCACTTAGTTCGACTAAGAATGAAGAAGAGACCAATTATGCTATCTAGCGTTATCTCTATAGAAAGGGTCGGTATTTGGCTAGAGAATCCTAAGTTTCCCCTAATAGGTTGCTATTGAGGTCTGATTTATGTTTACAGGTCGTATATTTGATTAGATCCAGTTTAGGGTGATTAATCATTTCATACAAATCATACAATACAAGCCAAGCAGCAAATCAAAATCATATCATTAGCTCAAAACAAACACAATCAAGAACAATTTCAAGCCTCCAAAATACAACACTTTATTAATCCCAACTTACCTCGACTCCCCGCTTGCTTACTTGAGGTAGGACTCGCTCAATCGATCGCTAATGATCCTTATAATACCAACATTGTCTCAGTTTTTATATAACTATTATAGATTAATTTTAATCCTATAACACTTATTATTATTTTTGGTTTAGGGTTTAATATATCCAATTATCTAGGTTCTTAAGTCTTTTACTATTATTCTTGATTCGGGCTAAGTTCGAGTTCAGTTTCCCAAATTGATTTCTAAATTAGGTTCGAGTTCATTTTCTTAATACGGTTTTATACACAAACTCTAAAATTCATTTTGACCCCATAACATGAAATCAATCACATTATTTTTCGGGTCTCCTAAATATTATATTTACCCCTAATCAGTATGTTAATTCATTCGGTATACCCCTTATCTAACTTAATTATCAAATTTACTTCCGATGTAATAAAACTTTATATTTTTCATATAATTACCTAAATTTAAGTCTCCTATTAGATTTTATATATTTTCCTATTATTAGTAAAATATCAATTTTTATTCTAATATTTTCTATTTATTATATTTCCAATTTTCCATATTATGCATTATTACCCATTATGTACATAATACACATCTAGTATCTTTATCACTCCTAATATCATCTATCAATATCAATTAATGTCTAAAAATATCTAAATCCATCTCAAATAAGATTTTATACCTAATTACCCTAATTTGCAAAATTAACTTAAATTTTACTATTTTTCTTATTACTTATTTACTACATAATACTCTAATAATTACATTTAAAACCCTAAATACTACAAGTATCATACTTCATTAAATTTAAACATCTTAAGATATATAATTATTTACTAAATCAGTAATTAACCATTTAATTACTTAATTAACAAAAAATAACTCATTTTATGCATCATTTTAAAGCCTAAAATTTATCTAAAATTTTTAAAAATTCATTTTTGAAATTTTTGAAAAAGGGCTTTATGGCTACCTAAATAGTCTACACAAAAATTTTGGGCTCAAAACTGCACTCTTAAGGTCATTTATTTTTAATTCGAACAAAACTCAAGTTTACATGGTTTCTTAAGAACAGTATATTTCTAAACATAAAATCATCAAAATAAAATTTTTCCCTAAATCTACATACTTAAAAACCTCAAAATACCAAATTTCATAATTTTCTAAGAATATTTAATATTTTTATAAAATTAAACAAAATTGAGTTAGAAATCAAACTCATCTGTGCAGATGGCTTTCGGCCACCGCCGGTCACTATGGCCTTGTCGACCGGTCTAGGCGCTACCACCACTGTATGGTGGTGGCGACCGTCCACTCTAAGGCTCTAATTACACATATTTGAGTAATTTTTTTGTAATTAATCCTAACTCTCAATATTTCGGTTATCTCTATTTTTCTCACTCTCCAAACTAACTAAATGAGCTTTTGAAATTTTCTTGCTATTTATAGAGGTGTTGGAGAATTATTGTGCATTAATTAGACAAGACAATTACCTTATCTCTTCTTTTTTTCACTTTCTATTTGTTGCATTTTAATTGATTAATTTTGTTTCTTCAATTTCAGATTGCCATGACTACTTTCTGGAGTTTCCCTCATTTTTTCTTGATTTTTCCTTAATTATTCATGCATTTTCTTTAATTATTTAACATTATTTTAGCATATTTTACATATTTTAAGTAATTAAGCGTATTTCTACCTACATATAAATACATATGTGGTATAAATAAATACTCATAAATATTATTTAAGTTATTTCATGATTTTTGGTATACATATAATTTATCTCTAACGATTCGTTAATTATTGAAACGCATTTTACACATTTCCAATAAATAACGAATAATATACTTAAAATTTGAAAATTTTATATTCTCTTATTTTATTACTCATTTTTTTAAATTCAAACTTACGGGATCGCTTTTACTAATATTTCTAACTTTTAACCGATTGAAACCCCAAGTAGCTGATTGTGGGACCTATATCGCCCAAGCTACTGCTTAGCGTTGCCCAGCCATCGCCCACAGCGTCACCTACTGTTGCTTATTACCGCCTAGTGTCGCCCAACCATCACCCACTCCATCGCCCACAGCATTACCCATTATTACCCATACTCATCGCCAATATAACCTAAGCTACCGCCTAGTGTTGCCCAACCATTGCTTACTATTGCTTAGTACTGCCCAGCCATCGCCAACATCACCTACACTTTCGCCCAGCGTTGCCCATGCTCTCACCCGTTGTTACCTAACCTCTCGCCCACTATTGCCAAATGCTCGCCCAGTCTATCGCTCAACATAGCAGCCAAGCACAACATCGACATGTTTTGACATGTAGGCAAGTTTTCATTAGTTTTTATTTATTTATTTTATTAGTTATGTTTTTCTCCTTTATTAATTTATTTTTTGTTTGAGTGCAAGTTTTTAGTTACTATTCATTTTATTGCAACTTTTTAAGGCCATTCCAATAATTCTAATAAAATCTAGCTGAATTAAGTTTTTTTAAAAAAAAAAATGATAAGCATGTCTTCAACATATCTTATAATTAGAATTTAAAAAAAGTATCTTTTTTTGACACGTAGTAGTTTTAAAAAATAAAAAATCTCAATCAAATTTTTTTTTTCAAAAAGATTTAGTTAGTTAAGGTTTTCTCCGATTCATGAAAATTAAGTTTTTTTTTTATAAATAAATTGATAAAAAAACGTAAACCTGGCTTAGTTTTCAAAATAAAAATAATCCACCCACTAAATATTTTATAAAAGAGAACTACAGCCGATTTAATCCCAATAGCGGGTACGTAGGCACCTTCGAGACAATCGCATAAAAAAGAAAAAAATATTTTCCCCTTTTTCTTAGAAATTCGTAATAAAAAATCACTGTAGTTATCTTTTACTTATTTAGGTATATTTTTAGTATTTTTAGAAAATTATAAAAATAAAAGCCCATTAATCTTTCTTAAATCCTTACATGGTGACTTAGTTTTAATAGGTTAACTCTCGAACTCAGTTTTTCTTGTTTAATTTTCTAAAAGTCAAAATTTTTTAGAATATTCGCAGATTAATAGTCAAATTAGGGTTTTCTCACTCAAAAACCCTAATTTCATTTTTTACTAGTTGAACTAGTTAGCGAATCCAATTTTAAAATTTTTTAACAAAAGTATTTCCTTAATTTAATGTCGAGTAATTTATATTAAGCAGACTAAACTTGATATAAATTAAATTAAGGAAATCGAAATAGAGCTTGATAGCAACAACATAAAAAATCAAGGAAAAGGCTTACCTCGATGAGCGGGTTAACCTCAAAGATACGGTTGCTAATTCCCTTAGTCTACCCAATAGATGCCCCAAGCACTCACCTATACCACCACAAGACTAGAAACTTTCCCAAACACTCTACCTCAGCAACGTCTTGCATGATAAGATCATGCATATTGAGTCTACACCCGACATTACACAAACACCTAGAGGCGATCTAGCAGAGGAGAGCGAGGTAGTCCCATATGGTGACCACCCTAACCAAACCACTCAAATAAGGACTTCCTTATTCCCAGAAG
Organism: Lumnitzera littorea; assembly: GCA_024138015.1. NCBI lineage: Eukaryota > Viridiplantae > Streptophyta > Magnoliopsida > Myrtales > Combretaceae > Lumnitzera > Lumnitzera littorea. The sequence goes on from JAMXBB010000002.1 coordinate 32,752,090, forward strand.
AAAAAAGAGGACATTACGGCTTTCCTCTACACCAATTCGGATGTCTTTATGACTTCTCCTAACAAAATTCCTAGAATAATCAACATTTCAAAAGCTACCCACCATTAAAGGGTCGACCTACGTGTTCGACCCTTAAAGCAAGAGGGACGATACTTTACACCTGAGTGGTAGGCCATTATAAAGCAAGAGATGCAGAAACTCCTACAGGTTGGGTTCATCAGAGAAGAATGGTACCCTACCTAACTCACCAATACGGTCGTTGTAAAGAAATCAAATGGTAAGTAAGGAATGTATGTCGACTACATCAACCTCAATAAAGCTTTTTCAAAGAACACTTTCCTCTCCGATGAATTAACCAACTCATTGATTTTACATTTGGCCATGCTAAAATTAGCTTCATGGATGCTTACTTTGGTAATAATCCAATTCATATGGCTCTCAAGGACTAGGTTCATACTTCCTTCATCACCGACTTTAGAATATACTACTATAAAGTCATTCCTTTCGATCTCAAGAACGCCGAGGTAACATACTAACGGTTAATGACAATAGTCTTCAAATCATAGCTTAGCAAAAACATTAAAGTCTATTTTAATGATATGATCATCAAGAGCAAGAACAAAACTAACCACATTATAGATCTATGCGAGACCTTTGATACACTGTGAAAGTACCAAAGGAAGCAAAATCCTCTCAAGTATGTCTTTGCATAGGATTAGCAAGTTCCTCGAGCAAGATAACCGTACTCAATCAATTTCTCTCACGAAGAGCCAACATGTGATCTAAGTACTTCAAGTTGCTGAGGAACCCATTGAAATTTAAATGGACAGATGAGTACGAAGTCGGCTTCAACAAATTGAAGAAATTCCTTGAGAACCCACCTATGTTCTCCAAGCCAATTCTCGGTGAACAACTTTACTCATACCTAGTAGTCAATCACTAAGCCCTTTCTTCGGTACTCATCTGAGTTGATGGACGTATATACAAGCCAGTTTACATTATTGGCCACATATTACAGGGCCTAAAGGTCAAATACACTTGAGTTAAGAAGTTTTCCTTGTAGTTTTCGTTGCCGCCTAAAAGCTCATACCTTACTTTTAGGCACACCCCATCATCGTCCTCATCGACCAACCATTTCGCATACTTTTGTAGAAGTCAAACACATAAGGTCAAATGGTTAAGTACTCCTTGGAGCTTAGTACTCATGGTGTCTAGTTCCGTCCACGACAAGCTATTAAGGCACATGTCTCCGAGTACATTGGAGAAGAGGAAACACTTAACAACATTGACATACTAGTATAGATTCTCGACGTTGATGGATCCTCCACTTGCCATAGGGGAAGGGGAGGGGAAGTGGAGTAAGAATAGTCCTGCAAGGCACTTATTGTACCAAAGTCTTGTACCTGCTTAAGTTTGGATTTCCTGCAAGTGGTAATGAGGCTAAGTATGAAGCCCTCATTACAAGACTAAAAATTGCTACAAATGTCGATACAAGGAAGATTAACATTTACTTGGACTCCATACTCATAATGCAACAAGTGAAGGGGGAGTATGAAACAAAATGGGAGACAATGATGAAGTACCTCCAAAAGGTTTGGGATCTTGAATCTAACTTCACCTCTTAAAGCGTTACCAAAATCTTACGAGCAGAGAACTTTGAAGCAAATTGCCTCTCCAAGCTTGTACCCACAGTTGTACTGCCTCCGTACAAAGTTGATAAGCAGATCTTCCTCCAATTCGTGCCGCAATGGACTATTGAAGAGCTCCCTTAGCAAATTCTCAAGATCAACCCTACACCGTGTTACAATCATGGATGGATCTTATCATTAACTACCTAAAAATCAAAGCCTTACTTGAAGGCAGGATTAAAGCTAAGAGGCTTGCTTACAATAGGGCCAATTATAGTATCATAAATGACATCTTCTATCGGTGTGGACACAATTTACCTCTTATCTACTGTTTGAAGATAAAAAAAGGCCTCTATACGTTGGAAAAGTTGGACGCAAGCATCTACAGCAACCATATCCAAGCCAAAGCCTTATATGTCCAAGCTCTTTGCCTTAGGTACCATTGGTTGATCATGAAGGAAAACATAAAGACCCTGGTGTGATGATGTCACAGTTACCAAAAGCACACGCCCATCAATTGTATACCTAACTTAGAGCTCCACCCTATGACTAGCCTTTGGCCTTTCGCACAATGGGGGCTTGATTTCCTCAAACCTTTACCGAAAGCATCTAGAGGATGTTAATTCATTTTGGTGGTAGTAGACTACTTAAAAAGTAAGTGGAAGCGTAAGTAGTCACTAACATCATCATTAGAGCAATAGAAGGTTTAATCCTAACAAGTATCCTTACTAGATTCAGGGTCCTCTATGCCATCATCATAGACAATGGAAAACAGTTTGATAGTGTACAGTTCTAAGATTTTTGCAACAAGTACCATAACCAGCTCTGTTACATCTTCGTCACCACCCCTAAACTAATGGGTAAGTCGAGGCCATCAACAAGATATTCCTTGGAAGCCTGAAGAAGAGGGTAGAATGAACAGATAACCAGTAGGCAAATCAACTCCCCACAATTCGTTAAGGGTACCAGACCATGTATAAGACAACTATGAATGAAACTCCTTTTCACCTCCATTCTACTTAAAAGCAGTATTGCTTATAGAATCAGAGCTCTCGATAAGTAGGTGTAGACACCTCATTTTTGCCACCCTTAAGCTTCTTTTCTTATTAGGTTAGAATTAAAAATAAATAGAAAAAAATAAAAATAAAAAAAATGAAAATTGAATAAAAATAAAAGTAACAAAAGATAAATAAATAATAAAGAAACAAAAATTAAAAGAAAAATAAAAAATATAAAGTGTTGAGTTAAGTTGTTTAGAGTCGAATCGGACAATGATTGAAGATGTACATTCAATTTAATAAATTATGAGTCTTAAATAGTTAAGTTTGATTAAAATATTTTTTAGTCCAATTTAATATAAAGAGAATTTTTATCTAATAGACTTAAGAATTATTAAATATTAGCGTATATATTGGGCTAAATTAAAATGGGCTGAATCGAACCCAAAATAGAAAGCCCAAATCAATGTAGGGTTTTTAGAAACTAGATTAAATCTTCATTAAATCAAAATCGGGTATGATAATATCTTATCAATATTGAATTTGTTAAGAATAAATCTATATTAAAAAAGATCCAAAAGATTCAAAATCCATGGTCTATAAGTAATGGCTTTGGCTGTGAAATTTTTAGATGTTTTTACAATTATACCAAACTCACAAACACATAAAGTCCACATTCACCTAAACTCCACTGTCCTTACATAGCCAACACTCCACTATCCACGTTTTAAAACACACTTAAACACCTTACACACGATTGTCACTCGCCCTTAACTCACACCAATCAGCAACACTCACTCTCCTCATACTGATCACTATTCGTCTATACAGCACACATTCATTGACTACAGCCCACGTTTACACCGACGCTACACGATCAACACCTCATCAACACAACACTATACGCTACTCCAATACACACTGAGCAACACTCCACACCATGCACTGATCCGAGCACTTCATACACTACATGCTACTACCTATAGCAGTCCACGACACGTCTTTCACTACATATCCCACTATCCTGAACACGCTTAATTCACAAGCACACACTACCCACATACACCAACCAGCACACTCACCGATTTGACATACAGTGTACGTTCATACGCCCATATATACGCCAAACACTCCACACCATCTATGCCTTACATTGACATATGCCTAACACTCCACACCAATCACAACTCACACACATACGACTAGGATGCATATACACACAATCAATTCTATACCCACACACATACATGCTATCCACGGCCAGTTTCGTACACACACATGTCGTCCTGTTCTATGCGTACGTTAAACGAATATTGCATTCCACTGTCCATTCATGAGCACAACACGTCCAAACCATACTATTAGTCCAATCCGATCACGTGCTAAATCTAACCCGTTTAGGTAATTAGGTAAATTACTTCAGTTTGTTATTTATTTTGTTTTTTTAATTAATCACTTTAGTTTATTAAATTTTTTTTTAGTGCAAATTTTTTTTAATAAATTTTAACATACTATAGGTCAATGAGTTTTGCAATTTTTGATAAATTTCATGTTTTTTAGTTAAATTGCATTTTTTACTTAAAATTATGTTTTTTAGAAAAAAAGTTACATATCTTTCCTCTAAGACTCATATTTTCGAAAAAGATATGTATTTAGAATATATCTTAGTAGATTTTGCATTTAAGATTTAAAAAAGATTCATTTTTGGCATGTAGTCATTTTTTTAAAATAAAAAAAATCTTAATTTAAGTTTTCAAAAGATTTAACTAGTTGGGGTTTTTTTTTTAAGTAGATTCGTGAAATTAGATCTTTTTAGATTTTTTTTAAATAATAATTTAATAATTAACATAAATTTAGCTCGATTTCTTTTTTAAAAGATCTACCCACTAAACTTTTTTTAGAAAACAAAATTATGTTGATTTAATTCTAATTAATAAGTATATAAGTACCTCAAGGGTAACCATAAAAAAATGAAAAACTTTTTTTTTCTTTTTCTTGAAAATTCTTGATAAAAAATCATGAAAAAAAATTCATTTTAGTTACACTTTTACATATCTATGCATATCTTAACACTTTTAGAAAAATTATAAAAAATAAAAGCTCATTAGTTTTTTTTATCTTTATATGTTGACTTAGTCTTAATTTATTAGCCTCCGAACTTATATTTTCTGGTTTAATTTTTTTAATAAATAATTTTTTTAGAAAATCCATAGACTAGTGGCTAGGAAAACCTTAATTTCATTTTTTACCAATTTAACCGGTTAGCGACTCCAATTTTTTTTAAATATTTCCTTAATTTAATATCGAGTAATCAATATTAAGCGAGTTAGGATTAATATAGATTGAATTAAGAAAAACTAAAACAAGATTTGATAGTAGGACTCAAAACTTTGACACCGGTGTCAACAAGGTGGCCCTTTAAGCAAGCTTAGACACGATTAATGAAGTAAGAGTTGCTACTTAGGTTGAAGTGGTAATATACCAACAACAGGTGGCCAGATACTATAACAAGAAGGTTAAACACAAGGTCTTCCAACATAGAGACCCAATATTCCAAAAGTTCGAAGCCACCAAGTCCCTAGAAGGATAAGGCAAAATGCCCCCCAATTGAGAAGACCCCTTGCAAGTTAAAGAAGATGTAGGCAATAGTGCCTACAAGTTAGAAACCTTAGATGGGGAATGACACATCACGCCAAGAACTGATAAGGGCGATGATATCGGGGTAGGTCCGATCCTGTCGAAGAAACGAAAATAGAGTGGGTTTAGTGAGGGTTTTAGCGAATCCATGAGCTACTTAGCTGGATATGACGCACCAATTAGATTTTATACGTCCTAAAACTTGTTTGATGTGATGTACCAATCCGAGTAATAGGGTTGCTCGCTACAACCCTTGCTAAAGGATTAATAAGAGCTAATAAAAGAAAGTTTTTCAAGAGAAAAGACTCAAAGGGTTTTTCATTAAATGTTCAAATCTCTCTAAAACCCTACATACATAAGGGATTTATATATAGTGGTAAACTCGTAAATAAAAGGACTAAAAAGGATGCCCTAATGGCATTCCCATAAATACAAAATAAACATAAAGGTAATTTAGGGATAACATAAGAAATAGAATGTCCAAATAACACGAATAAAATAAGTAATCAAATGAAATATCTAAGTGAGGAGTAGATAAGCTCGGCCCTGGCATTTGGATAGGGTCGATACCCCGAATTTTATCATTCCCTCTCCCTTGGAGAACTTTTGACCCAAAACTTGGTAATTGGCAGCTCTAAATCCCATTAGGATCAAATACCAAACTACAAAAATAAAATGTAAATATAGAAAAGTACTCTAGCTCCTTCACCAATGTTATCATTGGCCAATGCTCCTTCCATTCGTCATAGGCTCAATTAACTAAACTTTTCTTTAAAGATCCTTCCTTCTATTCATCATGTACCTAATCAACTTTATCTAAGCAGTCTCAGCAACTATCAATCAAGGGGAATAATACAATTTTTAGCTCAAACATCGTGTCATGAGTTCAGGGAATTTGAACATGTAAGATCTCAAACTTCTCTTCTAACTCAAGAATCCTTAAAGTTTCATACCCTCTCAATGTTGGCCTCACAACATCATGCTTGATAGCCTTCTCCCCTTCCACTTCCTCATAACTCAATTCTTTCTCCTCCCATCTATACACTTCAAATTTTTCCATTGTGAAAATACTAAGGATAAGAACAACACAACCCATATAAGAATATCCATCGCCATGACTTTGGAATACACCAATATACAATCTATAGCAACTCATAGGTACAATACTACTTCAACACATTTCGCCTCGAAAGATCCTCAATAATGGATCAAAATAGAAAATTCTGGCATGTAGAAGGTTAATACAGTAGTGCTTAGGGGTTGTTAGTAATACCAAGTATCATTGGCAATGGGATCATATTAGAAACAAGGGTGCTAAGTGGTAACACTTCTTATCCTTCCTTTTTCTCCTCTTCAATATTTTTTGATTGAGTAATCCTTTGTTGCCTTCTTTCTTCCTTAATCTCCTCAACCTTAGCTAGTATGACCTCTAATTATTCCAACACATAAGGGAAAATAAGATTTAGGGCTTGGTAATAAGATCTTGCCCTCAAGTCTCTTGTACTTTGGTTTCTATGTTGAGCTCTAGATGCCATATCAATGAATTCTGTTTCAACAATGCTAAAATAAAATCAAGTGTTTGACACATTTTCGACAATTTTCAACCTTATAACTATCAATTCTTGCAAGTTCGGTAAGATTTGGAACACAATTCGACAATTTCAAATATTTTGGTTCGGTATCTAAAGCAGCTCAATTTCTCCTTCGCTCTATGCTGATCTAGGACAGCTCGGTACCGATCTTAATTTCCACAAGCAGTTTAGCACGGTAATGAGTTCATCACACAGCAGCAGGTCGGAGCTCAGCTTCTCATAATTTAGTTCGATACGACTCAAAATGTACACCCAACAGCGCGGTCTAATACACTTTAGTTCGGCAACTCGGACACAAGTGCACATAAATATGGGTCGCACACACACACAGAAGAAGCTCAGACTTGAAACTAGTTCGGCTGTGCAATAAATTTCAGCTCAGCACTATAGCCGGCGCTTCAAGTAGTACAAAACACGTCACCCCAACAAAAGTCGACACCGGCCTGAATACAATCTATATAAGCTCGATGACTTTGGATTGAGTGGTTCGGTCATGCTTCAACAGTTCAACTTGACAAAAGGACCAGAACAGCTCGGCTTCACTCCTGCTCTTGCTCAGCCTTAAGAGTGCACTGATAAGCTCAGCCAATTTGTGTTGACAGCACGGCACTTACTAGCTTAAAAATACAGCTCAGCAGCAGTTATTTAGAACAACACAGTGTGATAATTAGAGCTTAGCAAATTGAAAAGAATAACACAGCACAATAGTATTTCAACTTGGCACAACCAATAATAGTTCAGCAATTATTAGGATCTCAACAGCTCAGTTCGATACTTCAATAGACGGCAGGTGCTTCTACACTTCCACACATATGCACAAGGCAACTCACTTTGGCACGCTTCAGCACGTCACTAGGCATAATAGCTTAGCAACTGATTGCACAAATTTACAACTTGACTTGTAAGACAACAGCTCGGTCAATTAATTATAAGGGTCGACACGTTAAATAGCTCTGCACTTCAAATTTGCTAAAGCCAGTTCACCTAGTCTGCTACGTTCACACAAAGTTCAGCAGTTCGATAGCTTAGCTCAGACAACAATCAATTCGGCAGCTTCGAACATACGTGTCAGCTAGCTTGGAAAAAGAACAGTGCATTACTCTCTCCAAAGTTACAGCAGCTCAGCTCAATTTAAACATACCAACTAAACAGTGACTGAAATATCCAAGAGCTTGGATAATCACTTCGAATTGACAGCAGCTTGGACTAGACACTTCAACTTGGTAGCTTGGACTCTTATACTCAATTTGGTTCAGCAATTACTTGGAGTGTTAAGACAGCAGCTCGATTTGCACTCGTAATAGTTCAGCTCCAACATGCAAACATCAACAGCTCGGTTCAACTCTGAAGAATAGGACAACACCACCTTGATTGAACTTCACCTCGGCAATCTTTAAATTACAGTAGCTCGAAAATACATTCAGCTTGGAGCTTTGGATTGAAACAGCTCAGAGCTCAGATAACTCCTCAATTTGGCTCGGTGATAGTTCACCTCAGCTCGAAAATTGGACGATGCCTATCAATTGGCTCGGCACTAGCTTGAAGTACAGGAAAGCTCGGATTTGCATGCTAAAATCAGCTTGGATCACCTCTTCAATTTTATTTTGGTAAACTTAAGATACAGCTCGGCAAGACAAAACACAACTTTGACATTTAAGCTTGGTGAGTACTTAGTGGAAACAGCTCGGTACAGCAATAGCCATGGCAACAGGAAAGCACATAGCTCGGTGTAGACACTGCACGTGATCTCTGCCCTTGACACACCTGTGCACGACTATCCTCACTGCAAAGTTGAGCACTTCACGATAACACATGTGTCGAGCTTGGTTTTTCACATCCGGTTTTTATAATTAAATCTTCTTTAAATCAATCAGTATTAAACTTTTATCCGTTTAATACTAACCATCAACTAAAGTTTAAAAAAAACTGGTTTTTATTTTGAAAATATATTGGAGTCGCTACTCGACTGAAGTCGGGAAAAAAAAGTTAAGTTATAATCAATTGGATGGATTTGTTATAACTTAGCTACTGATCTATCGATTAAACCAATTTTATAAAACAATTTTTGAAACTAGAGATCGGGATCTGAGAGTTAGGAATTTTAAACCCTTACAGGTACCATTAACTTTCCAAATTAAATTTTAACCTTAAAAATCACATTTCAAATCTATGAAATAGAACTGAATTATTAATTATTTTAATTGGATAACTGAAGTAATTTAAACCAAATAAAAAACAGGAAAAATAGGTTTTTTTATTTTTACCATCATCTTGTAGGTACCTACTTACCTATTATTTCAGATCAAATATACATAGTATTCTTTTATAAGATTTTAGTAGGTTTATAGATTTTAATTCCAAAAAAGGTTGAGTTTACATTTTTAAACGGTTTGATTTATTTAAGGAAACTTTCATAATTAGTGTTTTGTTTTTGAAAATTCCAAAATAGTCCTAATTTGGAAAAAAAAGGTTCATTTATTATTATTATTATTTTATTTTTGGAAAACCTAATTTTTCTAAATAATAAAATGAATTTGTTTATTTACTAACTTATTTATTTGTTTTTTGTTACCTTGTTTATTTATTTATCTATTTTTACAAGTAAATAAAAGATTATGTTTTTCTTTTCTTTTCTTTTTCTTGTTTTTCTTCTCTTTTTTTTTTTTCTTTTTCTTCCTTCTTTTTCTTTTTCTTTTTTAATTTTACAAGTACATGAATAAAAGGATAAATAAATAAATAAACAAATATATAAAAAAAAAATTTATAACTTGGGTTGGGCTTGAGGTCTACTCGAGTTGGCTTGGTCGACTCGGTCGGCTTAGATCGTCTCAGGAAGTCGAATTGGAATGTCTTACCTAAGGTTTTTAGACGCGAGGATTCCAATGGTGGTAGTGGTTTTTGCCAAAAACAATCGTGGAGGTGGTTATCCTAAAGAGAGAAAGGGATCGGTCTAGAGAGAAAGCTTCGATTTGCTTACTTAGAGCATTTCTAAGCTTGTGTTATGTATCCTTATGTGTTTCCCGACCTCTATTTATACTAAATATAGCTTGAACAAACTTAAAAAGGTCATTAATGAAAAAAACGGCCATGAATGGAAATGTCGGAATTTTGGTTTTTTTTTCTCATTTTTGGAGCCGATTTATTATTGAATTTAACTGAATTTGGATGAAAAATGGGTCTTGATTCAAAGTATACTGTGCGTATTACATAATTTCACCATTAATTTGGTGAAATCGTATAATAAAATAAGTTAGAAAAAGGCCCCAAACAGAGCACACAAGGAGGGAAAAAAAACTGGAAATTAGGAGTTGATTGTGAAATCTAGAAGAAGAAAAAAGAAGGGGCACAAGCCATGCATGTGATGCATGCCTCATGCGTGTTACAAAAATCAAGAGCGCATAACTCCTTTGTTTGCACAAAGAAAACAACGCCAAAGGCCTTAGGCCAAATCTTATAGACCAGGATTTAATCTTGGTCCAATCCCCGTCCCCCACTTTTTTTTATTTATATATACATTTTTATATACATAATTAAAATAAATAAATAAATAAATGAAATAAAATAAAGTAAATAAAAAATTAAAAAATGAAAATATTTCTTTCTCTTTTTTTTTAATTAATTAATTAATTATTACTTTTTTATACATTTTTTTGTAATTTCCTTATTTTTTATGCTTTTTCCTTTTTTCATATTTTTTTTCTATCTTTCTAAATTTTCTAAGTTTTCTTAATTTCTTTTTTTTTTTTTTTCTAAATCTCTTATTTTTTGGGGTATTCTTTAATTTTCTATTTTTTCCTAAATCTCTTATTTTGGGGGTTTTCTTTAATTTTCTATTTTTTTTCCTAATTTAGGACTTTTTAGCCTATTTTAAAAATGAAAAGAAGGTAAAAATGAGATGTCTACAGCTGTCTCTCTTTGTGGTGAAGTTTGACCAAAATTTTAGCACAAAGATAAGAGAGACACTATTGTTCTCCTAAAGGTAGATTTTATCCTAAAAAGTGCTAATAGCTAGCTAGCTATCTTAAGTCCAATCCACTAGAGATTTAGTGAAAAGACGAATAGCACACTAAGAGCTGACTGAAAGACGAAAAGAAGAAATGAAGTTTGGTCATGCTCTTATGAGTCGACGAATCGAGGTGAAACAGGCAAAGCGTTCCTTAAGCTAACTAAGACCCTAACAAGAATGAGGAAACTTCTAGCTAAGGCCATAAGAAGAATGAGAAAACTTGGTTGTATCTTAATGAGCTGACTAATCAAGGTAGGTGAAGCACTCTTAGAGCTGGCTAAGACTTTAAAATGAACTACGAAAACTTGGTTGTGCCCTAATGAGCTGACTAACCAAGGTGGGCAAAGCGCTCTTAGAGTTAATTAAGACCCTAAAAAGAATGAGAAAACTTGGTCTTATCCCAATGAGCTGACTAATTAAGGTAGGTAAAGTACTTCTAGAGCCGGTTAAGACCCTAAACTAAATTGAGAAAACTTGATCGTGCACCAATAAGCTGACTAACTAAGGCAAGCGAAGCACTTCTTGAGTTGGCTAAAACCTTAAAATGAATTAAGAAAACTTGTTCGTACCCTGATGAGCTGACTAACCAAGGTGGACAAAGCAATCTTAGAACTGGCTAAGACCCTAAAATGAATTGAGAAAACTTGGTTATACCTCAATGAGCTGACTAACCAAGGTGAGTGAAACGCTCCTAGAGCTGGCTAAGACCCTAAATTGAATTGAGAAAACTTGGTCATACCCCAATGAGCTAATTAACCAAGGCGGGCAAAGCATTCCTTAAGCTGGCTAAAACCCTAAAATAAATAAGAAAACTTGGTCGTACCCCAATGAGCTGATTAACCAAAGTGGGCAAAGTGCTCCTTAAGTTGCCTAAGACCCTAAAATGAATTGAGAAAACTTGGTCGTACCCCAATGAGTTGACTAACCAAGACGGGTAAAGTGCTCTTAGAGTTGGTTGAAACCCTAAACTGAATTGAAAAAACTTGTTCATACCCTAATGAGCTGACTAATCAAGGTGGACAAAGCGCTCCTTGAACTAGCTAAGACCCTAAAATGAAATGTACCTTATGAGTTGGCTCAAAAGACTGTTATAGATAGAGTCGTAGAAACATGTAAATGCAATTTTCAAAAACCAATGTGCTAACATCATATGGAAGTATTTACCTGGTCTTGTTGATAGCACCCAAACTGTCAAACCCTTTTTTTGAAAAGCCCCATCAGAATTGACTAGCTCACGCTTTGATCCTTTGTTGTCAACTTGATGCAAAATGTTTGAAACTTCATTGGCTCTTTTTAGAGAAATCATGGAAATTTACTCGATACGAAATGCCACCCACTATTTTGGTCTTTTTAGAACTTTTATGAATCAAAACCCTTATTCCCGACTAATGAACATTTGCCATGAGGTGATTACCTACTTGGATTTCGCACTTCCTTGAAAAACAAACAATAAAACTCCCCATTCGAAGGGGATCAATCCATAATAAAGTATTTTAAAGAGTTTTGTTAATTACTAATATCCTAGATCTTACTTCTCAACTTCTTTCATGTTTTTAGTATATGGGTTCAATTAAATGAAGTAAAGGGAATTGGACCTTTCAACGAAGAAGGTGATTATTCCAGTGATGACAACAACCAAGGATACCAACTTTGCATGCAGATAATGAAAATTAGACCACAATAACATTTAGAATTGCTAGCATTTTTGTGTTCTGGGTAAAAATTTCCACTAACTTCTCATGGATAATATGACTTTATAGCTTAAGCATTTATAAGGTCTCTTAATTCTAGACCATCCATTTGAGACAAAGTTAAAGCCCCTCCCGATAATACTCTCTTCACGACATAAGGGCCTTTGTAATTAGGAGCAAACTTCCCTCTAGAGTCTTGTGTATTGGGGAGAGCCTTTCTCAACACCAAGTCACCTTCTTTGAAATTCTGGGGTCGTACCCTTTTGTTGAAAGCTCGAGACATTCTTTGTTGATAACACTGATTATGACATAAGGCTGTCGATCTCCTCTCGTCAATCAAATTCAACTACTCGATGCGTTTCTTTACCCAATCGGCTTTGTCCAACTAAGTTTCTGATAGTACCCTGAGTGACGGGATCTCAACCTCTACTGGTAACACTATTTCAACGCCGTATACCAAAGAGTAAGGTATTACCCCAATCGACGTTCTAATGGAAGTTCAATAGGCCATAAGTGCGAATGGCAACATCTCATGCTAGTCCAAATACGTAACAGCCATTTTTTCAATGATTCTTTTGAGGTTTTTGTTGGCTGCTTCAATGGCTCCATTCATTTAGGGTCGATAAAGCGTAGAATTCCTATGAATGATCCCAAACTATCGGCACAATTCTAACATAAGCTTATTGTTGAGATTAGTGCCATTGTCGGTGATGATCATTTCTAAAGTTCCATATCGAGCCAAGATATCTCTTTTGATGAATTTAACTATAACCCCTTTAGTAATTCTTGAATAAGACAAGGCCTCAACCTATTTGTTGAAGTAATAGATGGCAACTAATATAAAGCGATGCCTATTGGATGCTTTTAGAGTAATTAAGCTGATAATATCTATTCCCTATATTGAGAAAGGCCACGGTGCTGAGAGTATGTATAGTTCTCGAGGCGGGGCATTTATCCTACTTGCATAAACTTGGCATAAGTGACAATGCCTAACATGTTTGATGCAATCGCCTTCCATTATTGACCAGTAGTACCCTAGCCTCATAATTTTCTTAGCCAGCATGTAACTGTTCATATGAGGGCTATATGCTTCTTTATGCACTTCTTTCCTTAACATCTCAGCCTCTTTGTTGTCCACACATCTTAAAAGTGTACCGTCATAAGAGCATTGGTATAAGGTGGACTCGCTTATTAAGAATTGAGTGGCCAATCTCCTAATCATCTTTCTGTCCTTTTTCTTAGCTTCTTTAGGGTATGTGCCTTGTTGTAGGAATGTCTTAACATCATGATACCATGACTTTTGGTCGTTCATACTCTCAATTACCAAGCAGAAGGCAGGCTTGTCTTCAATTTCAATAGTAAGAGGCTAAATCTCAACTCCACCAAATATCTGGATCATGTATGCTAAAGTGGCTAAGGCATCAGCAAACTGATTTTAAGCCCTTAGAACATGATTGAAGGTGGTTTCTTTGAATTTCTCCATCAATTCAGTCAAGTGCTGGCAATAAGGTATTAGTTTAGGATCCTTTATCTTGTATTCTCCCCAAGCTTAGTCGATAATGAGTGAAGAGTCCCCATACACTTTTAATCCTTGAATATCTTTATCTAAGGCCATTTTGAGTCCAATGATGCATCCTTTATATTTAGCGATATTATTAATGTATGGGAAAACGAGCTTTATAGCCACGGGGTATTGAGTACCTTCAAAGGATATTATTATTGCCCTAATTCTATACCCAGACAAGTTGGCTACCCCATCGAAAAACATCTTCCATTTCAGTGGCTTATCAACTTCTCCTTTATCAGGGCTTCCCTCAATTGCCAAGATATCCTCATTGGGGAAATTAACTTGTACTTCTTAGGAGGTACCACCAAAGGGATTTTCTATTAACTGATTTGTTAGAGCTTACCCCTTGATTGAATTCCAATTTACGTATGTAATGTCAAACTCTAATAGTAACATTTGCCACTTTGAGATTCTGCCGATTAAGGTTGGTTTGTTTGCCAAGTATTTTAGGGGATCATGCCAAGTCAGTAATTTAACCTAATAGTAGAGTGTACATTATCTAAGTTGATGCATTACCTAAACCAAAGCATAGCAGGTTCTTTCAATTTCTAAATATTTCTGTTCTCCTCCGGTGAATTTCTTGCTCAAGTAGTATATAGTCTGTTCTTTTCCTTCTTCATCTTTCTAGTCGAGCATACACCCCATAGACTCCAGTAATATTGTCAGGTATAGGATCAAAGTCTTCCCAAGTTTTGGAGCTACCAAAATTAGAGGGTTCATAAGGTATTCTTTGATCGTTGTAAAGGCTTGCTCGTACTCTTCATACTAATTGATCTTGGCGTTCTTTTTCAACAACTTAAACAAGGGACGGCACTTATCCATGAGTTGAGATATGAACTGAGCTATGTAGTTCAAATGGCCCAACAAGCCTCTGATTTCTTTAAGTATGTGGGGTAGGGGTAAGTCAATTATCGCTTTAACTTTATCAGGGTCCACTTTGATGACCCTTTGGCTGATTATAAAGCCCAACAATTTCCCTGAAATCACTCCAAAGGTACACTTCTCTAAGTTAACTTCAATTGGAATTTTCTTAACCTATCAAATAATCTCCTCAAATTATCAACATGATTTTCTCCTTCTTCAAACTTTACAATCATATCATCAACATATACTTCAATTTCTTTATGCATCATGTCATAAAAGATTGCGACCATGGCCCTTTGATAAGTTGCCACGGCATTTTTGAGTCCAAAAGGCATTACTTTATAGCAAAATATGCCCTAAGTTGTAATAAATGTTGTCTTGGCTTTATCTTCTTCAGAAGTTCAAATTGATTATATCTAAAGAATCCATTCATGAAAGAGAAAAGATGGTTTTCGGCTGTGTTATCAACTAAGTCCTCAATATTAGGCAAGGGGGAATTATCTTTAGAGGTTGCTTGATTAAGGTCTCAAAAATCCACACACACTTTAACTTTCCCATTCTTCTTCATAACTAATACTATGTTGGCTACTCATTTAGGATAATCATATACCTCAATGAAACCAACCTCTAGTAATTTTCCAACTTCTTCATTGATTTTCAACAAGATATCTGGTTAGAACCTTCTTAACTTCTGTTTCTTAGGTTTGATATCCTTTCGAGTGGGTAAGCAATGGACCACGATTGATGGATCTAATCTAGGCATATCTTCATAAGACCATGAAAACTCATCTTAGTATTCAGATAGTAGTGCAATCATTTCAGCCTTTTGTTCTTCTTTTAGATTCCCTCCAATTCTCAATGTTCTTACGTTGTCATCAGTCCCAACATTAATTGTCTTAATTGGCTTATCAATGTAAATTCTACTCTTTTCATGTTTTTGCTAGCTTTCTTATACATCGTTATGGTCATTGATATCACTCACGACAACTAACTCAATAGGGCCGGAGGTGATATCAATATCTTCATCACCTATCTGAGTGAAGTATCCATAACCTTTGTTCGAAGCATTGGATCTGGGAAAAAGAATGTAAGAGAAAGAGTATAAGTAAGGAAGAAGTGAAGAGAAGAGAGATTGATTTTTTTTTAGAAGAATCTTTTTTTGAGTACAATTATTTGTAGAACAAAAGTAATTTATTACAAAACTCTATAAAATATTGGACCATAATTCATCCTTTACCATAAAGAAGACTTATTGCTATTCATAGGGATGGAGAACCAATTATTCAAGTGTTGGGACTTGTTGGATGAACCAGCTACTTTATTTCTATTGGAGGTGTCCTCTTTGGCAGGTTTTGAATTCTAGACTTCAGCCCTAATGGAAGTTTCTGACAATGGTAGGAAGGTCACTGGAGCATAATACAATTTGTCACCTCTTTTGCCCTTTGCTTACATATTTTGCAACTCATCCATTAAAGTTGGGGTATAACCTAGCCCATAGGTTCCAAACTGACCTTCTTTGAATTTCGGCCTCTCATACTTCTCTTGATTAGTAATCATGCACACCTCTTTGAACATTTAAAGCCCAAAGTCCTCTTGCTCCTTAGTACTAATATAGGATATGGCTGTTTCTTTATATATTTCGTAATCTTGGTCACTCAGAATCATTATGACCTAGCCACTGGAGATAAACTTAACCTTTTAATGAAGACTCGAAGGTACGACCCCTACTAAATGTGTCCAAAGGCTTCCCAATAACAGATTAAAGGTCCTTGGGATGTCCAAAACTTGGAGTCGAATGTTAAATGTTTGTAGGTCGATACCAACTAGTAAGTTGATCTTCCCTATAATGTCTCTCTTGGATTTATCAAAAGCCTGAACCGTTGTTAAGCTTGGTTTAATTGCAGTCGCATCGATGCCCAATAGATCTAAGGTGGCAAGAGGGTAGACATTTAATGATGAGCCATTGTTGATGAGGACTCTTGCTGTGATAATGTTGTTCACCCTTGCTATTATGAAGAGGGTTTTAGTGTATTGATGGCCTTCTTTGCCCAATTCCTCGATAGAAAGAAATCTGATATATAGCGAGGATAAAGTTAGTGACAAACCCAATTCTTTCAGGGGGTATTTCACGAGAGACCTTGACTTTGCTCAATATTTTGAACAAAGCTTCTCGATGTGGTTTTGACGTCATTAATAAACTCATGAGGGATATTTGTAAACACCTACTTTTTACCTCTTATAGTTCTAAGTTTTTTTTTTTTTTTAAATAGGGTCTTAATTCCAAAATAAAAAATAATAAAAATCGAAAAATGATGAAAATACAAAAAAATGAGAAAAGGGAAAATTATAAAAATTTTTAGATTTTTAGGAAATAAATTATTTTAGGATCAATTAGTTTAGTTTTGTACCAATTCAAATACTTTTAAAGAGTCATTTAGTTTAAATACAATTTAATTGCATTAAAAATCAAGGTATAGGGCAATAGTTTAACAAATAAGCATGGAAATATTGATATAGAGTTAGTTTGAGGTTATAAGTTTGAATCTTGCTAGGCACTTATAGACTTTTTATTTTTCTATCTTTTTTATCTTTGCAAAAAGTGAGTTGTACATATGGGATCCACATCTAATCAAATCTTTTGGATTTAATTTGATCGGATTTAAATCATTATAAAAGATTTAAATCTAATTTGATTTTATGAAATTGTATTTGAATTGATATAAATGATTCGGATTTAATTTGATTTTTATCAAATCAGATTGGAATTGATATAAGAGATACGATTCAATTCGAGCTTTATAAATACGAAACATAAGGCATAAGAAACACAATTACACGTGCTCGCCTGAAAAAAAAAAAAAAAAAAAAAAAAGTTAATTTCATCTTTCACAAACGTATACACTTTGCTTTCAATCACCATTGAGAGACACAATGCCTTTAATTTCACCCACTGATTCCGCAATCAAATTTCCAAAACTACTTTTCCTCGCTAGATTTCCACCATGGCTATCTTACTTTCTCTCTACTGTTTCTCGCTTCACAAGAAAAATTGAAAGACAATAGTTATATTAATGGAATCCTAGACCTTCGAAGATTCTAAAAAACTAAGACTTTAGGTTCGATTAAATCAAATCTTGTCTTGATATTGGGTATATTGAGTCGCCACCTCTACCGAATCTAGGTTAAAGTTACTGGCACTTGTCTGTTCACTACTGCTTCTAAGAGTTGTTCAACATACTTGTTGTTTCAAGAAACGCTGGAGGTAAATACATAGGGAAGCCATCACCACCGCTCATCCTTCTTCTTCTAAGAACATATAGCCCGCGTGAAGGGGCTCTAAAACTTGATCTTCGAACTGCAACTAACCCGGATTTTTTATCCACATGCAGCCAAATCGCCAATTGTACAAGACAGCCTTCACGTCCCAACCGTACACTGATCAACACAAGACAGCCCCTGTCCACATTTACGCTGCACCCACTGCACACACGCTTCACTCACTCTACTATCCATACAGTATGAAGGACAAACCTGCATGCTGAAGCACTTGCACGATCCGACCAAGCATACTTTGTCACATAGCACTATCTTCTTCACATCCACGATCATCAGACTGTCTTCCACGCTCATAGCTTACGGATGCACGACACGCAGCAGCGATTAGCGAAGCAGCAATTCTAAATGCAAACATAATCAAGCCATCCTAATCCAAACGCTACTCCGATCAGCGGCCCCACATCCGCACTTCTCTATTGAACAGCAACTTTAGTTGCAAATCACTGCAACATGGTCAGCAGCCGACATCGCACATTCTCGCACGACGACCAATGCCCAACGCCATCCACATTGAACAGCTCTCTCCCCACCGTCGATCGCCCACGAGTTCCTAGCTCAAACATTAATCCGATGCCACAGCCAAACAAGATCAGACCCGTGCGCAATGGAGCTCCGACTTGAATCTAATTTCGCATCCATCCGCCTGTGTCCAGCATATCGGGTCTAGCACCTCTATCCAATTTCGGTTTGCTGTTTTTCTTTTCTTTTATTATTGTTATTATTAATTATTATTATGTTATTAGTTCCTTTGCTATTTAACATAGTATATACATATATATGAACATATTAGTTTAGGAAACTTTTAATATTAGTCTTTATATTAAGTATATTACTTGAGATTATTAATTTATTTAGGTAGATAGTTGTTTAATAATAATAGTATGGATATTTGCATATATATAATAGCCTAGGAATTTTTAAGATTTCTCACTTAAAAAATCATTTTCAAAAAAATAAAATAAAATAAAAATCAATAAAACTTTTAAGTCATTTTAGAGATTTTTTAATACTCAAGAGTTATGACCCCTTTAGATTTTTTTTATTCAACTGAATCAATTAAAACGTAAATTCGGTTGGTTTTCAAAAATTAAAATAAATCAATACATTAAATTTTTCGAAAAAGAACTACGATCGTTTGATTCAACTAACGGGTATGTACATACGTTTGAAGCTACGATAAAATTTGTAGAAATTTAGGTTTTTTTATTTTCTTTTGGTTTTTTTTTTCCTCTTAAAAGCATTAAAAAAGGATAATTTTGAAGAATAAACCTAATTTTAGAAAATAAATAGTAGCAGCCGTTGGGGTTTAATAAATTAACCCCCAAATTTAGAACCTTTAGGTTTTTCATTTAAATTAAAATTGAAGACTAGTAGCTAAATCGTGATCAATCCACCCAATTGATTACGATTCTTTTCTTTTTCCTAACTCCGATCGGGTGAGGACTCCAAAAGTTTTTTAAAAAAAGAACTGGAATTTCTTAATTTCTTTAGTTGATGATTAATACAAAATGAGTTAGGGTTCAATATTAATCAGAAAATGGGAAATCGAATCAAAGAAAATCGAAAATTCAGGCTCGACAATACTTGTGTTGGAGTCTTAGTGAGCTAATCCATTACTTTATACTCACTAAACTTAATTATCTTAGTGAAGGTAGACAATCCTTCTTCATATTAAACTAGTTCACTGTTTGGTCTTTCCAGCACAGCTTTCTTTTTCAAGTCTTCCCTTAGATCATAGATTCTACTAGAGCGGATAATCCCTCCTATAAGTGAGCTTGATTGCCCCTAATTTACAGCTTGGTAGTTGAGAGGGGTAGTTTTATAACATTCAGGGGCTAAAAGCACATGGAAGGTGTATCTTTTAGTCTGTAAAACTTATTTCTCCTCTGGCTTGTAGAATCTATAGACTCGGGATTCTCGATTGTAACCAATTGTGTTGATGGCAGGATTTGAATTGTCAAATATCATATTGATGATAGGCCCATGGTTAAGCAAGGGGTTGTTATTGATGTTTGGAATTGGAGCCTCTATAAAGTCTAATTGGATTGTGCCTTTGTCGATTAAGACTTGAATTTTATTTCTTAATCTCTAGCATAAGTCAATTGAATGGCCTATTTGCCCCAAATGACATTGACATCTGGCGTTGGGATAAAAAAATTTTGGTCTATATCTTTCACTAGGAGGCTCAAAATGGATCAGATTGTCTTTTCTCAATTTTTCAAGGACTTGGTGAAAGGGAATTGGTATCTTAGTGAACTATCTCGAAACCTTGTTGACTTGTGGCTGACTTCAAAATTGCTGTTATATTAGTGGAGGATTTGTTCTAAATGAGACCTGAGTATTGGGCTTGGTGTTTGAATTCACATGCCGACAATTACTTCTTTGGTTTTACTTATACTAGGCTTTACAGAAGGCAATTTTCTATCGATGGCTCCTGTAACTTACCAAAAGCGGCAGCACTTTCAATCCGACATCCCGCAGCTACTACCTCTACAAAACTGGAGGAGGCTTACCCAATCAGATAAGAAAAGTAAGGTTTTTCAAGAGTATTAATAAAAGCTGAAGTCAGCTCCTTCTCGGTCATGGGGGTAGATACTCATACAACTAAAGATTTCCACTTCTGGGCATACTCCTTAAAGGATTCATTATGCTTTTTTCGCAGGGCGACCAAATCCATCATGGTTAATGCCACTTCAACATTAAATTTATACTGCTCATAAAACGCCTTAGCTAGCTTTTCCCATGTGTTCACCTGATTCAGATCCAATTAGGTGTACCAAGTCAAAGCAGGGCCAGTTAAGCTATCCTGAAAAGTCTAGACCATAAGCTGATCACATTGCATGTACTTGCCCATCTTACACACATGTAACCGGGTATGTAGTTTAGGGCATCCAATCCCATCATACTTTTTGAAATCAAGCACTTTGAATTTTTCCAAAAAACTTCCATAGTTGTAGGTAAAGAAGTTTGTTATACCATCTTGGTCGAATCCATCATACCCTTCAAGCATTTTCATTTTTTTGGTGATTTGTTATGTCAGTCGTTTCTCCAGCTCTTTCAGTTTGTCCTGATCAGCTTCAGGACCCCTTATGTCTCAAAGGATATGAAGGCCTGGTTGACTTTTGGGTAGGCTTCTTCAACTTTGAGGGGTAGGGCTTCAACATTCTTCCTACATCAAGCTTTAGAACTTTCTTCGTTTGATGGAATGTGGACCTAAGCAAAGCGATGCTATCAGCAAGAAAACTTAATTGATCTGTAATTTTCCCCACTATTCGTTCCAAAGATTGGAACCTCATCTCAATGGGATCAACAAGTTCAGGGTTGACACTATTGTTGGTGTTGATATTGTCATTTCCTTAGCTGGCCATTCTTCTCTATAAGCGGGTTCAAATGGGATTTCTCTAAAAGGTTTAACGCTTGGTGGCTATCTTGGAAACCTATTTAAGATCACTTCTCAACAAGTTAGCACGTAAATATTTTAATTTTTGAAAGAATGCAAATGAATGAAATGCAAATGAGCCAGATGAATGCAAAAGGAATAGAATCAACAAATAAACAGCAAGATGGTAAAAAATTTTATTTTTGTAGCTTTTGGAGTTCCCTTTTACATTATTTGAAAAAAAAAAAAAAGAAAATACATTTAAGAAGACTATTCTAAATGTTCTTCTGGCGCTTGGCAAGCGTTCCCTTTTTTCGTTTACTAAACTTTGCTAGTGCTCTCTTCCTCTTTTCTGAGTTGGGCTCTCCCATTTCTTTAAGTTCTTTGAGTCTCTTTTAGGTCATCCTCAACTGATGTTCCAAGGCCCAAGAATGTTGTTTCGATTCCCAAAAGAGATCTTCCCACATGTCCCGCTCTTTATAGATTATTTCTACGCAAGCTTGTACTTGGTCCATATAGGTCTTGACTTCAAGACCTAGTTTAGCTGGTGTGGGTTGGATGACATTTGGTGCTCAATACTGAATCTCCCCTACCTTATGGAGCTAATCATACAAATACTCTTTGGTAACCCGATACTTGTCCACTTCTCCTAGCCATTCTCCTAAGTCAAGTTTGGGCTAACAGTCTTTATTTCCCATAACTGTTTAATTGCCTTGAGTTTGGATATCTTCTGTAGCAGTAAAATTTGAAGATTCTCATAATCCAAGGTCGTGATATCCAATGAAGGCCTATAGACTATATCTTGGATACCCCCAAATTGTCTAATCACATTGTTAGGGTAATAGTCTATACATAATTTCGTCCCAATTAGGGGTATTGCTTAATATTTTTTGCAAACTAGGATTACCCTTTTGAAATTACTCCATCTTGCTATCCATAAAATATTAGCAATTTGGAAATTTCTCAACACTTCTACCCAGCAGAAAGTGGATTTTTATTCTGAGAGATGAACCTTATCGACAAATAAATTGATCAAATCGATATTATAAGCAAACTCTCCTCGGATTAGATTAAGCCCATAACACTTCATGTAGCTCACGAACCATACTGTCAGTAATGCCATGCTGGTCTTTAATGTGCCATCATTTTTTTCTTTCAAAATATTGAGGCTTCTTATCTGTTATGTGAGGAGGGCAGGGACACATGATTTACCTTCAAGGAATTAGCTCACTAACTCAGCAACCCGGAAATGGATGAGGAACTTTCCATTAGGGAATAGGAAGGTCGTGAATGCGACCAAAATAAAGGTTTTTATTTTATTCTATCCCCAATTTTTGAGATCGCCATAGAAGATGTCCCATTGGTTCGATTTAGGCTCAATGACAAACCAAGCTTTTTAAGTCTTCTAATTTGATGCAATTATCGTTACAACTTCCGAGGGTTTTGTTCACTTCAGATTTTCTAACACCCAAGAATCTTAAAAAGGCATTCACGGGGTCCACTTCTAAATTTGGGGTATATATATTTTCTAAAGAAGGGGCTTGAAGTAATTGGGTGTACTCTTCAAGTGTTGGGCTAATCAAGTGAGGCTTAATTCGAAAAGCCACTTCTTCGAGTTCCAAAAGTTGGTCAAAGCCCTAATCAAATTAATCTCTATCTTTACTTTAAGAAGTGATAGAATGGGGCTGATCTTATGGAAGATGGTCTCTTGTTCTCTCGAATTGAAGTAATGTAACCATTGGTCTAGGATCGACTTAGGGCAAATGAGATTACTTAAAAATTTTTCCCTAAAGTAGATAGGGTTGGATGAACAGGTCATTTCCTAATTTGAATTACAAAAGAAAAAATACATTACAAGATTGTCCAACTATTATTTACAACGACAAAACCTATTTATAGCAATTCTATGTTTTACAATATGAGAAAATTACAAGGGAAATCAAGAAAACTCCAAGCCATTTTTATTCCCATTTTGCTTGATTATTCGTTGATTCTAGATGTCATGAATGCATAAAGAGTGGGCTCTAAAGGTTCTTAAGCTTGTGCAACCTCACTTGTTAAAGAACACTTTCATTGATCATATCAAGCTTAAGTGGGGATGGCCCAATAACCCTGAGCAATAGTTACACCACAGTACCTGGACCCTACACAATGGCCCTCCGTTCGAAGGTCTTAATACAGTCCAGGTTTGACTGTTTCTACCATACGTTTGAGGAAAATTAAATCCCACCCCCCCAAATGATTAAATACTGAACTTGTAAGGACGTTAGTACAATTATGATACAAATAACAAAGAATAAAAAAGTAAATAAAACACACTAAGGTGATTTTTAAAGATTAATTGTAATTTTGGAAAGTTGAATGGCTAACCCTCTTGACGATTCCCCAGTTGGGTCACCAAGCTGTTGAGCCTAATTTTTCACCTCTCGATTTTTATAATTAAGTCTTCTTTAAACCGACCAGTATTAAATCCTTACCCGTTTAATACTGACCCTTAACTAGAATTTAAAGAAAACTAGTTTTTATTTTGAAAATGCATTGGAGTTGCCACCTGACCGAAGTCGTGAAAAAAGAATTAAGTTATAACCAATTGGATGGATTTATTATAACTTAGCAATTGGTCTATCGATTAAACTAATTTTATAAAATAGATTTTAAAACCAGAGATCAGGATCCAGGGGTTAGGAATTTTAAACCCTTACTAGTACGATTAACTTTCTAAATTAAATTGTAACCTTAAAAATCACATTTCAAATCTATGAATTAGAACTCAATTATTAGTTACTCTAATTGGATAATTGAAGTAATCTAAACTAAAAAAAAAAAGGAAAAAATAGGTTTTTCTTATTTTTACCGTTGTTTCGTAAGTGCCTACATACCCGCTATTCTGGATCAGATGTACGTAATTCTTTTTTATAAAATTTTAGTAGGTTTATGGATTTTAATTCCGAAAAAGGTTGAGTTTACGTTTTTACCTGGTTTGATTTATTTAAGGAAATTTTCCTAATCAGTGTTTTGTTTTTTAAAATTCTAAAATAATCCTAATTTGGAAAAAGGTTAATTTTTTTTTTTTTTTGGAAAACCCGATTTTTCTAAGTGATAAAATGAATTTGTTTATTTACTAACTTATTTATTTGTTTTTTGTTACCTTGTTTATTTATTTATCTATTTCTACAAGCCCTTTTTCTTTTCTTTTGTTTTTATTGTTTTTCTTCTCTTTTTTTTCTTTTTCTTCCTTCTTTCTTTTTTTTTTTTTTAGTTTTACAAGTACATCAATAAAAGGATAAATAAATAAACAATTATATAAAGAAAAAATTTGCAGACCGAGTTGGGCTCGGGTCGGCTCGAGTTGGCTTAGTCAACTTTAGTCGGCACATATGACTCGAATCGTCTTATGAAGTCAAATCAGAGTGTCTTACCTGGGGTTTTTAGACACGAGAATTCCGATAGTAGTGGTGGTTTTCGTTGAAAACAACTATAGAGGTAGTTATCTTAGAGAGAGAAAAGGATCAATCTAGAGAGAGAAAACTTCGATTTGCTTACCTAAAGCGGTTCTAAGCTTGTGTTGTGTGTCTTTGTCTGTTTCTCGACCTCTATTTATACTAAACACAGCTTGAACAAGCTTAGAAAGGTCATTAATGGAGGAAACGACCATGAATAGGGATGCTGGAATTTTGGTTATTATTGAATTTGACTGAATTTGGATGAAAAATGGGTCTTGATTCAAAGTATGCCGTGCGTATTACACAATTTCACCTTTAATTTGGTAAATTCGCATAATAAAATCAATCAGAAAAGGCCCTAAACAGAGCAAACGAAGGAAAAAAAAAACTGGAAATTAGGAGTTAATCGTGAAATCTGGAAGAAGAAAAAAGAGGGAGCGCAAGCCATGTGAAGGGCACATGCTACACGCGCGTTACAAAAATAAAGAGCGCGCAACAACATACCCTCTGCTCCTTTGTCCATAAAAAGAAAACAAGGCTAATGGCTCTAAGCCAAACCTTACGAACCAAGATTTAATCCTGGTCCAATCCCCGTCCCTTACTTTTTTTTTTATTTATATATGCATTTTTATACATATAATTAAAAAAATAAATGAATAAATGAAATAAAATAAATTAAATAAATAATTTTAAAAAATGAAAAAAAATTCCTTCTCTTTTTTTTTTAATTAATTATTTATTTATTACTTTTTTATACATTTTTTTGTAATTTCCTTATCTTTTGTGCTTTTTCCTTTTTTCATATTTTTTTTTTCTATCTTTCTAAATTTTCTAAGTTTCTTAATTTCTTTTTTTTTTTTCTAAATCTCTTATTTTTTGGGTTTTCTTTAATTTTCTATTTTTTTATTTTTTTCCTAAATCTCTTATTTTTTGGGTTTTCTTTAATTTTCTTTTTTTTTATATTTTTTCTTAATTTAAAAACTTTTAGCCTATTTTAAAAATAAAAGGAGGGCAAAAATAAGATGTCTACAACATGCCCTCATTTTATTGTACTCAAACACAGTAGTACACATAAAATTCACAACTTAGAGATCAATACGATACAACTTAGCTCTTAATTGTATAGTTTGGTTAACTCATAATCGAACAACTACACTATACATAGTGTCATCACTTGTACAACTCAAAACTCTTGAATCAACCATTATTTGCGCAGGCAAACACCAATCCACCAATAAGCCATCACTCATTACTACACAAATCACGCTCATGAGCAATTGTTCACAGCACTTCCAAGACACTACACGCACAAATCATGGCTATAATTTAACACCACATAGCTGCAATTTTCGAACACACATATACGACAGCATTAAGTACTACACCAATACCCAAGATAGTAGCACAAACCCACTAACACGACTGCGACTATGGCTTACAACTACTGTAAACAACTATTCCAATAGTCCTACCACAACCCTAATCGACCAATGCAACACCTAAGAAAACCACCACCACCACCTATAAATTAATATGAAAACTCTATTCTCAATACGAGCGGCCACAACACCTTTCACTTTCAACACATTTGCACCTACAATTTTACTCACAAAAACTCATGTACAGCCTTTGATATAGTAGTAATACTTATACCACACAAGGATGCATCGTACGATAGCTACCGATTGAATTTGTACAACCAAAATCGACAACTAAAGTATCAACTACACGATTCGAGTGCACTAAAATCAAATACCATTGTAATTTTCCATAGCTACTAAACTTGCAATTTCAAACCTTAAGGCGGACCTTCACTAAGTCCCAACAGCATTCTCTAAGGTTGTCGTACAATCGTCTACTTACCCAGTACCTAAAATAAACCCTAAGTCACTAAAACCTATCCAAATGGGTACAGTGAAATTCCCTTATGGGCCAACGTGTTAGGGTTTACTTTTTAAAGCATGGGTGCCTTTTTTATGATATATTGGATAGTATTGCAATATAGAATGCAATAAACAAGATTCAATCTTAGAAAACTCCAAATTCCAAGTACTCAATCACAAAAAGTTATGGTCACTTGATAATATGACAACAAACCAAAAAAATGAAGTCTTCTCATTGTTGTACCTCCGCTCTGATACCAAGATGATACGCTACGCCAAGAACAGATAAGGGCAACGATATCGGGATGGGTTTGATCCTGTCAAAGGAACGAAAATAGAGTAGGTTTAGTATAAGTTTCAGCGAATCCATGAGCTACCTAGCTGGATATAACACACCGGTTACATTCTACACAGCCTAAAACTTGCCAAATGCGACATACCGGCCTAAATGATAGGGTTATCCACCATAATCCTTACAAAAGGGATTGGTAATAGCTAATAAAAGAGAGTTTTTCACGAGAAAAAACTCAAAGGATTTTTCATTAAATGTTCAAATCTCTTTAAAACCCTACATACATGAGCTCTTTATATATAGTGGTAAACTTATAAGTAAAAGGACTAAAAAGGATGTCTTAGTGGCATTCCCATAAATACAAAAAAAACCATGAGGGTAATTTAGGAATAATACAAGAAATAAGATGTCCAAATAACACAAATAAAATAAGTAGTCAAATGAAATATCTAAGTGAGGGGTAGATGAGCTCTACTCTGGCATTTAGGTAAGGTTGGTACCCCGAATCCTATCAAGCAACCCATTCTCAAGATGTAGAATGCAAGCAATCTCAAGCCCTATTTCATGTAACATGTACAAGCACGTGTATGTACTTTGTATAATCTTGAAAAAGAAATGGAAAGTGACTCTTGTATTCGTCACACCCTATTGTTTACTATAATATCTTAGCCTAATTATCATTAAGCCCTACCCTTTATCTATCGACGAACACAAATTCACTAAACTAAGTCAAGTCAATTCTCATCCTCGACATCCAAGTACTCTTACTGGTTCTTACATTTGAGAACTCTCAAGCCTGAAGCCTTACCTTAAGCACCTGATCAGTATTTATACTTGAAGGGTCATACAGGACAAGTCAATAGACTAAGTCTATAACGCTCGACCTTCCAAACCTAGGCTCCATGCGCTCGTTGCTACCGACTGAGTACTATTTGGATGGGATTTTCCATGCCCAAGCTTAGCATGGCATGGTCGAACCAAAGATCGAAAGGTAACTAACCTTTTAAATTACAATTAAGAACAAAAACTCAAAGCATGAAAAGGAAGGGCAGAATTAACGCAATGTAAATGATGGAAACTGAACAATGAGGAGTAAGCAACACTTTAAATTTTTCCAATCATAACATTTTCAGTTACACAGGTTACAAGGTTAGCATCCCGACCCAAATACATTAGAAACAAAAGAAAAGCAAGGCAAAAAATGACTACGAGCCTATCACGACAATCTATCAAAAGAAAGAAAAAATGCCTAAGCATCCCCGGGCTTATCTCTACCCACAACACCACTCCTTTCCCTAACACCACCAGCAGTACCATCATCATTGTTGTAGACTCACCCTTTTCATCTTCACTGCCCTCCCTTCTCCCCGAATCTCCCTCCACCAACCATTCAAGGCAATCGAATTCCAGGTTGGGATACTCCCCCTTTACCTCCAATTTTGCTAACCTCGCCCCATTCCAATTGGCCTCAATAAGGACAACTTTGTAATTATCGCCTGACTCCTTGAATAGAATTTCTATTGCCTTCGGCATCAAATCCTCCCTGTTCCTTAGCTTCTCTTCCCTCCTTTGGAAGTTAGCTCGAGCCTCCTCAAGCTCCCTCCTTAGAGCATTAACCTCAACCCTGGCCACATCTGCTCCCTTCGTCATAAACTTGACCTCTGCCCTTGCAACCACTACCTCTTGCTTAGCCACATCCACCTCTCATTTAGCTGCCACCAACTCCCTATTATGAGCAACAAGCAACACCTCCAAGTCATCAACTTTCCTCTTAGCAGCGCTTACCTCAGACCTAACTTGGTTAACTTCCTGCTCTAGCCTCATCTTCTTGACCCCTCACTGGTTAAACTCCTCTTATAATACTGTATTCCACACCCTCAGCCAGGCTACTCCCTCTTCAGCTGTTCATTCTCCTCGCTTAGTTCCCAATCACGCCCTCGCCTGAGCTGAAATAAAACAATCAATACAAATAAGCACTTAAGAAGACTTGAAAAAAAAAAAAAGGAGTACAAAAGGATTAGAGACATACCCCATCAAGGATACTCCTCCTACGAGAGAACACATACCTACACAATGATAGGAATTAGGCTACTGGGCCTTTAACCCACAACCGAGCTTGAGGACTAGAGAGACTGGTAAGGCGAATCCTCCTTCTCCAGCCAACTACTACCAAAGCTGAGTTTCTCCTTACTGCCAATCAACTCTATACGTCGAGCCATATGATTGCCTATCTCTCAAAAGTCATGTGCCGAATTACAGAATGCCAAGAGAGCAACCAATTCTCATACGCTTACTTATGTACGAGCCGACCACTTACTCGGCATCACTCTTGCTAAGAAGCCAAGAGAGCTGCCTTGGACTAATTCTCAGTCACCCCTGCTTAGACAACCACTCTACTTTACTCGTACTCTTTTGTCTACATCCTCTAACGGCCTCACTAATGCATCTCTGCCACATGTATAAGACCACATGTAGAATTTGTTACACTAATAATTGTTTTTTATTAAATATTTATTTTTACACTTTTGTATTCTTTATACACTACTTCTTTGGGGACAAAACCCTTATTTGTCTTTTCCCTTTCAGGCAAGTTGTTCTAACTTATCAGATATAAATACCCTTTATATTTGTAGCAACAAAACTAGAGAATTAACATCTATACACTGAATATTCTTCCTCTCGTAAACACTGTTTATTTACTCTCATTCACTCTTATTCTGACCCTTAAGCAAGGCTAGGTGGCGAATAACCTCACTAAACCATCTTGTATGTCATATTGAGCTGTATAGTGAGTCTTCGAAAGTTCTACTGGTGCTTTATATCCTCTAGAGCTGTTTATGAGTCTTTGCTTACTCTTTCATTCATCTTTTAACCTTTTCCCGCATTTCCCTATTGCCCTTTTCAAGCTTTTGGTAAGCTTAGACCTATCCCTATGACCGACTTTATCTGTTCTTAATTACGATACACATCATCTTAGTATATGAGCGGAGATTTTATTTAAGTTGTAGTAGTTTGTTTCGAGTTACTATGTTCGTTTAGCTGTTGTATTGTGAGAATGTTTGTTGTAACACCCAATCGAGAAGTTTGAAATTTGGATCTATTAGAGAAACTAACGAGCCCAAGTGTTAATGCTGGCATTGGGAAAGACAACAATGGTGCTACCCTCCATGGTCGATGATCTCAAGGCACTCCAAGAAGTACAGATGAGAGACTAGATGAAGCTACTAACCTCCTAATGGATTTAACTTGAGCTATTCATTCGTTAGCTTATTGATCTACTAAAGCCACGCATAATACCCCACAAGCTACCTGACCTGCGAAAGGTCAGAACCCAGCTCGACAAGGTCTAGGTGGAAGAGTAGGCGAATGAGTAAGGAGAAGGATTGACTTAGGAGACCTGGGAGAAGAGGAAGAGTATTATAAAGAAGAAGAGCAAGCTCGAGCACCTAGAGCATCTAACCATGTGAAGCTTAGGATTTCGAGCTTCATGGGTCTGGAAGTACGGATGAATACTTGGAATGAAAGGAGAAGGTAGAACATGTTTTTTATTATTACCAATATGAGAATTACGAGAAAGTGAGAACTGCTACTATTTGTCACGCCCCAAAGCGGCAAAGTCGTAACAGCCCCGCCGTGTAAACCACCCTAAGATAGAAGTTGGCCTCACAACCGCTATCTTAGACCTGATCTACACAAGGCGTCCACAACTAACCGCTTTGAAGTAGACAGTTTGTAATTTAAATAAATCATTTATCTATAAAAGTGAGGAATTATATATATATGTTATCATTCAATTATTACAGTTAAAGTTTACAATATTTCTCTATAGTATATTCCCTAGTTATTACATCATTCGGAAATGAAAAATAATTCTAAAATAAAAACTTAGACCTTAAAATATGTGTTTATTCTTCAATGTTTTTCCTCACTCCCTAGGATCCAACAGTTGCTAGCTTCGCAGTAATTGGTAGCCACTTCTTAGCCAGCACCTGCACGACGTCTATAGGGATGTGAGCAACCACAGCTCAGTAAGTTAGGACGGAGGACTTAAAACTATACCATACACACAACAAGGTTTTCAATCACTTATTAGGTGCAATGCATATGCAAGCAAATGCCATTGCACGACCTTATCCGGCCCATCGTGAGATTAGAGAAATTGCGCCCGCTCTAATCCGGGTTGAGGAGTTACCGTTAATGCAACAGCTCACGACCAAACCCAGGCTTGTGTAATGGAGACCTTGCTCCTCCCGCAACTACCTTCGAACCACTGCCTTCACCCTCGCCGCGACCTCCTCTCCTGTCACTTAGTTCGACTGAGGATGAAGAAGGGACCATTTTGCAATCCTGCGCTATCCTTTCCGAAGGGGTCGATATTTGGCCGGAGAGTCCTGAGTTCCCCTAACGGGTTGCCATGCATGTCCGATTATGATTACTGGTCGGATATTTAATTAAGTCCAGTTTAGGGTGATCAATCCTTTCATACAATTCATACAATACGTGCCAGAGCAACAAACAGAATCATAGCATCACCCATAATCAAGCACATGCACACATTCAACTATCTAACAAGCACAACTAAGCATAATCTTAAGCCTCCAAAAATACAGCATCGTATTAATCCCAACTTACCTTGACTCCTCGCTCACTCACTCGAGGTCCGATTTGCTCAGGCCATCGCCGATCATCCCTATAGCATGAACGTGGTTTCAGCTTTTCATATAAATATTATAAGTTCATTTTATCCTATAACGTTTATTGTTAGGTTTTGTTTAAGGTTTAATATGCCTAATTATTTAGGTATTAAGTCTTTTACAATTATTCTAGGTTTAGGGTTGGGTTCGGGTTCGGTTTCGGTTTCGGTTTCGGTTTCCGCATCAATTTCTAAATTAGATTTTAGTTCGATTTCTAAATCCTAAACATGCTCGAATCCCAATGTGAAATTAATCACATTAAGCTCGAGTATTCAAATATCCTATTGGATCTTAATTTAGTATTCTAAGTTATTCGGTACACGCTAGTCCTAATTAAGGTATCGAATTTATTCTCGATGTGTAAAAATCTTACGTTTTAAGATATTTACTTAAAATTAAATGTCATTTCAGATTTATTATTTTTCTGATTTCTATTATAATATTATCTAAATAACCATATTTTTTTAGATTTATTAATTTACATTTTCACATATTACTAATTTATTATATTACTTACCTAATTAACCATACTTAGTACCCAAAGGCTAGGATTAGGGTTCCACTGCAGAGATTAACTTCCCTAAACATCTAATTAAGATCCAAATCAGTAATTAACATCCTAATCACCTAATTAATCCTAAATCACCCTATTTTACCATCATTTTAGGGCTAAAAATTAACTTAAAAATTTCGAAAATTAATTTTAAAATAATGGCTTCATAGCACTGTTCTACATCATATGAGCATCCTACAGAAAAATTTTGAGCCCCAAACTACATCCCTAAGCCTATTTATTTTCCGGTTTAATCATGCTCGGTTTTGAACAATTTGTTAAGGACCCTATATTTCCAGACATAATTAAACTAAATCAATATTTTTTCCTAAATCTACATACAATAAAACCTCAGAATAACAAGTTTCATAATTTTCTAGGCAAAATAACTAATTTTACAAAATTATACAAAAATTGGGGTAAATAAATGACTAACCGGTTCGAAGCTTTCTGGCCGTCCAAACTCGGTCCAAGGCTGTCGG
Source organism: Lumnitzera littorea (assembly GCA_024138015.1). Lineage (NCBI taxonomy): Eukaryota > Viridiplantae > Streptophyta > Magnoliopsida > Myrtales > Combretaceae > Lumnitzera > Lumnitzera littorea. Next base: position 32,785,135 of record JAMXBB010000002.1, read on the forward strand.
CCGGTCCAGGCGGTGGTTCTAGTGTAGGGTGGTGGTGGTGGTTCGGTCCCAGGTGGTGGTGGGTGGTGGTTTTAGTTCACCTTGCTAATCTGCACAGTTTTCTTTTTTTTTTCTGGATTTTGTCTCGATTTTTTCAGTGTTTTGATTTTTCTCAGATCTCAAACTGGCCAAATGACTTCTAAAATTTTTTTCCTTATTTATAGACAATTATAGAATTTAATGTGCATTAATTTGATGGGATTTTGCCCCAATTCCTTAATTTTTAGCTTTTTATTTGTCCAATTCCTATTGGTTATTTTTTTTCTTTTTCTGTCATGACCTGATCTTGTTGCAGCTTATCCTCTTCTGATTTTTTCTAATTTTTCTATAATTATTTTGTATTTTTCTTTAATTATTTGCTTAGTTTTCGGCCAATTTTAGTAATTACGCGTATTTTTATCTACACGTAAATACATGTGGGGTACACGTGAACATTCCTAAATATTATTTTGGTCATTCTAAAATTTTTAGTATACATATAATCTATCTCTAATAATTTATTGGTTATTATATTACACTTTTCGCCTTTTCGGTAATTAGCAGTTATTATGCTTAAAATTTGAAAATTTTATAGTCTCCTATTTTACTACTTATTTTCTTGAATTTAAGTTTACAGGGTCATTTTTACTGGTATTTTGCTAAATAGTTTATAATTTGGGTGTGATCGGATCCTTTAACCGATCGCCCTAAATCTTGGGTTCTAAGTTCAATCCTACGGTTACTTGGCTGAACTTTGGGGCTTACACTATTGAGTTCTCTGGATATGCCGCCATATAGTGGAAGAATTTCTAAGCAATGAGGAGGTGAAAAGGATATAGAGAGATTAATGCTTGGCCTAAGATGAAGAGAATACTCAGAAACAAATTTTTTACCAAATACTTATCTATAAGATACTTTTGCTCAGCTTCAGGAGCTAAGGTAAGGAAGCCGAATTGTTGATGAGTTTGTCCAATAATTCCAAATGCTCATGATCTTCTATGAAGTAATGGAACCACCATCACGAACAGTCTCTAAGTTCTTTACTGGATTGAGAAGTGACATTCGAGACATTGTGGAACTCCAACGATTCACCACAATAGATGAGGCCGTTCGAATAGCTCAATGAGTAGAGAGACAGAGAAGGAGCCGAATGTTGACTTGATCATCTACTAGTCGACCTACTTAGTCAAGCCGACCTGTTCAAGGAAGCTACCAAGGTAAGCCGAGTAAAAAGCCGATCAGGCGAGGAGATGTCAAGACTAAACGGAAGGGCCAACTAGAAAGTAACGTGCTGACTTAAACTTATGAGAAAGGGCAAGTATCTAATAAGAAGACGAACCAGATCAAATGCTTTAAAGGCCAAGAGTTTGGACATATGGCTGCTTAATGCCTAAACTGAAGGACTGTGGTCATCAAGAGAGACACCCCAAAGCTGGACGTAGAAAGTACAGATGAGAAACCTAAGGAGGAGAAGAGCACTACCAAGAAAGAAGTCTCTCAGGAGAATGATCTGATTGAGGAAGATGTTTTTGCTGAAGACTTATATCAGTTGATCCTAGTTGTCCGACACGCAATGAACTTAGAACCCTCACATAAAGAGGAGCAGAGGGAGAGTTTCACATCACCTATAGGGTGAATGATCAGGTGTACGCACTGATTGTGGATAGTGGAAGTTGCATTAATGTAGCATTAGCTAATCTAATCATAAGGTTAAAGTTGCTAACTATCGCACATCCAAGGCTGTACAAGTTGCATTGGTTGAGTGAGAAGGAAGCACTACATGTCACTCGATAAGTACTACTGCCAATCACTGTCGAAAAATACTTCGAAGAAATTCTCTGCAATGTGCTGCCCATGTGCGCTTTACATGTGTTGCTTAGTCGACCATGGCTATTTGATAAAAGAGTTATCCATGACAGATACAATAATATGTATGTGTTCGAGAGGGATTGCCAGAAGATTACACTGAACCCGATTCCACCGAATGAAGTTAACAAACTACAGACAAAATTTGCTTGTGGATCAAAGAAGACTCTGATTATAAGTAAAGTTGAGCTCCAAGAGGCCATTAGAGTCGATGCACTGACCTTCATGTTAGTTAGGCATCTATTAGAATTGAAGGAGCGAGGTGAACTACCCCTAGAAGTAAAAGAGTTGCTAGATGAATATGCCGACCTGTTTCTAAAACAATTGCTCGAGGGATTACTCCCTGTTTGAGGCATAGAACATTGCATTGACCTAATACCCGGCGCCACCCTGCTAAATAAGCTTGCCCATTGGATGCATCCCGAACAAGCTTCTAAGCTCCAATGACAGGTCAACGAGCTACTAGAGAGAGGGTATGTTAGGGAAAGTCTTAGCCCTTGTGTTATTTCAGTGCTTCTAGTGCCAAAAAAGGATGGTTCCTAGCAAATGTGTGTTAATAGCCGAGCAGTGAACAAGATAACAATCAAATTCAAGTATCCAATCCCCGGGTCGGAAGACATGCTGGATGAGTTGAGTGGTGCTAAGATTTTCAACAAGATTGATCTAAAGTCTAGCTACCATCAAATTCGCATTAGGTCGGGAGACGAGTGGAAAACTGTATTCAAAACTCAGCATAGACTTTATAAGTGAATGGTCATTCCTTTTGGCTTATCGAATGCTCCAAGCACTTTCATGAGATTGATGAACCACATGCTAAGACATCTAATGGGGAAGTGTATCATGGTATACTTTGATGACATCCTAGTATACAGTGCTGACATACCAAGTCACTGTGAACATCTCCGTGCCATGTTGAATGTTCTCCATATTGAGAGACTATTCGGCAATTTTAATAAATGTTGCTTTTCCCAAGAGGAAGTGGTCTTCTTAAGTTATATAGTAAGTAGAGGAGGTTTACGAGTGGACGACAAGAAGATTTGAGCAATCATCACATGGCCGACTCCTATTACTTATACCAAAGTGAGAAGTTTCCATAGACTGGCTTCCTTCTACAAGAGATTCACTAAGAATTTCAGCACCCTTGTCGCACCCCTTACTAAGCTAACAAAGAGGAACACCAACTTTAGATAGGGAGAAAAGGAAGAGAGAAGTTTTGCTGAGGTGAAGGAAAGTTTAACCTCCTCCTGTACTAGCTTTACCTGACTTCAAAAAAATATTTGAGCTGGAGTGTGACGCGTCAAGCATTGGGATAAACACTATCCTAATGTACGAAGGCTGACCAATTACTTACCATAATTAGAAGCTCAAGGGACCTCAACTAAACTACTTTGTGTATGACAACAAACTCTCGACACCGATCCGACTACTATAAGTATGGTAGCATTATCTATTGCCAAGAGAATTTATCGTTTATATTGACCATGAATCACTAAGGTATCTCCGAAGTCAGATAAAGTTGTCAAAGCAATAGGTGAGGTAAGTTGAATTCCTTGAAGGAAGGATTCAATTTTGTCATAAAGTACAAGCAAGGAAATAGCAACATAGTTGCAGATACTCTTTCAAGGAGACATGTGTTCTTGATAGAATTATAGACTAGATTATTTGGGTTTGCGAATATTAAGGAACAGTACTTCGATGATTTACACTTTGGACCCACACTTGCGTAATGTATCAATGGAAGGATAGTGGACGAGTATATAGAAGATGGATACTTGTTCCGAGGAGAGAAATTGTGCATGCCAACCAATTCATTGTAGGAGTTACTTATCAACTAAGCCTACTGTAATGGATTCTTTAGGTATTTTGGGGAGAAAAGGACGTATGAACTATTAAATGGTTGTTTCTTCTAGCCAAGAATGAGGCGAGATGTGCACCGAGTTGTTAAAGGCTATGCCATGTACAAAAGGGCTAAATACCGAGCCGAGCAAGGGAGAGAAATGTCTTTACCTATTTTAACTAAACCATGGACTGAGTTGAGCATAGACTTTGTTCTCAGATTACTACGAACTACCCGAAGCAAAGATTTTATAATGGTCATCATTGATAGGTTCAGTAAGATGGCACACTTAATGCCTGCTCTAAGACTAATAATGCTTCGACTATTGCTTCTCTTTTCTTACAGGAGATTATTAGGTTACATGGTGTGCTAAGAAGTGTAGTATCAAACAAAGACCCGAAGTTCTTAAGCCATTTTTGGAGAACTCTATGGCAATAGATGGGGACTAAGCCGTTATTCAGTACTTCCTGTCACACCCAAACTGATGGCTAAACAGAAGTAGTCAATCGTACTTTGGGATCATTGCTTCGAGCTACAGTAGGCAAGAACTTAGCTTATTAAGACGTCTGCTTACTAGTGGTCAAATTTACTTACAACCAAACAGTACACGACACCACTAAGTAGACACCCTTCAAAGTTGTCTATTGTTTTTATCTTGAGTTACCCTTTGACCATACCCCCATACCTGTATCCGAGCAAGAAGACCCCGATGCAAAAGCTTAAGTACAGTCCCTTCAACATATCTACAACAAAGTTACTCGGCAAATTGATCAATTCACCAAAAGAATGTGAGAGAAGACCAAAGGTAGGATGGCTGAACAATTCCAACCAGGAGACTTGGTGTGACTGCACCTAAGCAAGGAAAGGTTTCCTAGCAAGAAGAGGAATAAGTTATCTGTAAGAGAAGGGACCTTTCAAAATCCTCCAAAAGATTAATGACAATGCCTACAGGTTAGAGATACCCGAGGATTATGGGATTTCTGACTCCTTCAAATTGTTAACCTCAGTCCATATCACCTCGACAAAGAGCCGAGCGAAGACCATTTGGATTTGATCCCAAATCCAAATCAACCCGGAGGGAATTATAGGAATCAGGCTACTAGGCCTTTAACCAGTAGCCGAGCCCAAAGACTAAAGAGACTAACAAGGCAAATCTTCCTGTTCCAGTCGACTACTGTCGAAACCAAATTTCTCCTTACTACCGATCAACTCTATACACCGAACCGTATGATTGCCCACCTCTCGGAAATCATGTACTGAATTGTGGAATGTTAAGAGAGAAACCAATTCTCATACGCTTACTAATGTACAAATTGACCACTTGCTCGGCATCACTCTCACCAAGAAGCTGAGAGAGCTACCCTAGACTAATTCTTAGTTACCCCTGCTCGAACAACCACTTTGCTCGTACTCTTTTGTCTACATCCTCTAACGGCCTAACCAATGCATCTCTACGACATATATAACACCACGTGTAAAATCTGCTACACTAATCATTGTTTTTTGTTCAATATTCATTTTTACCCTTTTGTATTCTTTATACATTACTTCTTTGGGGACAATACCCTAATTTATCTTTTCCCTTTTAAGCAAGTTTCTCTAACTTATCGAATATAAATACCCCTTGTACTTATAGTTGCAGAACCAAAGAATCAATATCAATACTCTTAATATTCTTTCTCTCATAAACACTATTTGTTTACTTTAATTCACTCTTATCCTGACCCTTAAGCAAGATTAGGCGGTGAGTAACCTCATTGGACCATCTTGTGTGTCATATCGAGTTGTGTCATATCGAGTTGTGTCATAAGTCCTTGGAAGTTCCACTGGTATGTCATATCATTTGGAGCTATTCATGGGTTTTTGCTTACTCTTTCATTCATCTTTCAACCTTTTCGTGTGTTTCCCCATGGCCCTTTTTAAGCTTTCAATAAACTTGGCCCCATCCCTTCAACTAGCCTTATCTATTCTTCGTTACGGTACGTATTATAGGCTCATAGCATCATTGAATCCATTCAGAGTAGCTAGAGCACACTCGTGATAAGGCTTATCTCACATAAACATGCCATATTCCTTTTTCCAAGGCCACTCTCTAACAACACGCAATCTAGTGAAGGTTCAGACGCACTCGCCTGTCTCAACCTCAAGGTTGATTATAAGAACGAACTATACTTGCAACACACGATTCACCTAAGTAGCATTCAACCCTTCTCGATCTCCAAGCATGTTTGCCACCCGTTAACGTTGATCCTTGCTTAATAATCCTCCTCTCTAAGGACCTTTCCTGTACTGCTTGATAAAAGATAAGTCCCTTCAATCCCCCTTCAGCAAATATCCTTTACTCGCACGACTCCTATCTACACGGCTTTCGCCCATGCACCACTTGCTAGCGCACCCCATGCTTACCTGCCATCCGGTCGCTCACTTCCCACTCACTACCATCCTACTTGTTCATGCACCACCATCCTACTTGGTCGAAGATAGGTCCCTTCAATCCCCCTTCAACAAATATCCTCTGCTTGCACAACTCCTATCTATGCACCTCTCGCTCATACACCACCTACTAGCGCACCCCATGCTTACTTGTCGCCTGATCACCCACTTCCCACTCACTACTGTCCCACTTACTCTACTCTACCACCTTAACAGTAATAGTAGCCATCTGCTGCTTAACAACCATGTTTAAAGGCACCGCAGTCAGGACATTTCCCAACCCTTCACCCACAGGCCCTTTCTACTTTTTCTTATTTAACGTAGCCTTCTTACTCTTCTTCATTACAGAAGTTACATCCTGCCTATCTGCAAGCCTCTTCCCCTTTTCCCAACTCCTCAACTCGTTGATCGCCATCATTTGATCCTTGAAGGTGTTGCTGCACAAATCATATGCTATGAGCAAAACAAAAAATGTTAGTACTCAAAAGCACTACAAAGATTAAATGAAATACCTACCAAAGAAAGCAACCTGAGCTCCCCCTTACTAATGACCGATGGCAACAAACCCCTAGCTACACTCCTTAGCCATAATACAACCCTTATCTATCTCCTATGGGTGCAGCATTTTTCCCTATAAATACAACTTTATGGTCTCCACCACATCGAATCGATTCTCTTCCCACCAAGCCACATCAAGGGTCTACTCCTTGGCTTTATTTTCTTCCTCCTTGAACTAAGTAATGGGCTTCTTTCGAATGGGCGTAGTTCACTTAGTAAGAAATTCCAACCCATGAATCGACCTTACTAACAAGAACCGGTACCTCTAGTCCTCAATCTTAGACTTCTGACCATAAAATAGTATCTTGTACGACCCCTGCCTCGAGTAGTATACCTAACCCCCTAGCTTAACCTTCAAATAGAAGAAGTACCAAAAGAGCTGAGTTGTTGGCCTCCTCATATAGAATATAAAAACGACCTCAACAGCCACCAACACCTACCAAGTATTCGGATGAAGCAAATTTGGGCATACATGGAAGTAATATAATACCTCCAACTGAAACTCAGTAAAGAGTAGGCACAATCCCATGTCTACTGCCTTCCATAATAAACAAAATGAACCACCATCATCCCCACTGTTGTACGCCCGATCACCTTTCTCGGACTTCACCACCTACCATGCATCAATGTTCTAGATGACCTTTTGATAAATCCTATACCACCGATCTTCCTTATGTACATACTCAAGCTTAGTAACAATCCCATCACCCTCCTTAATCGGCTACGATGGCACAATCTCCTCCACTTTCTCCTTGGGAGTGTACCTACACTAAGGCCTCTCCTCTACAGCTGCTCTCCTCACCACCCATGTATAACTCATGTCTATGTTGTCATTTGTTGGGGTAGAATGGGAACGACTCATCCTTGTGATCCTTGTTAGTAGAAGCCTTACTTGTGAACCTATTCCTCTGTGATGGTCATTGTTAATAGGCCATATTTGGAAATTTCACTAAAGAAAGGAAAGGAAAGAAAAACGCGAGAATCTTAAAGAAATGCTCTGGAAATGCTTCGGCAAAGTTTTGATAAAGTAACAGATGCAAGTGAAGAATGCACTGACCCTCAAGTCCCTTATATATAGGTCATTAAGGCCATGCAAAGCGTCACTTCATTAATGGCCATTGCAGATGACCATGTGTCACAATTAGAGAATTAACGGTTAAGGCTTGTTTAAAAAGCGGATTTCTAACTAGGCATTCATCTGCATGTCATTAATGTGTATACTGTCGTGCCCCGAAGTGGCAGAGTCGTAACAGCCCCCGCCGTATAAACCATCCTAAGATAGAAGTTGGCCTTACAACCGCTATCTTAGACCTGATCTATACAAGGCGTCCACGACTAACCCGCTTTGAAGGAAACAGTTTGTAATTTAAATAAATCATTTCTCTAAGAAAGTGAGGAAAGATATATATATTATAATACAGTTATTACAATTAAGGTTTACAAGATTTCTCCGTAATATATTTCCTAGTTATTACATTATTCAAAAATGAGAAGTTCTAAAGTAAAAGCTTAAACCTTAAAAATATATATTTATTCTTCACATGTTTTTCCTCACTCCCCAAGATCCAGCAGTTGCTAGCTTCGCAGTAATTGGTAGCCGCTTCTTAGCCAGCACCTGCACGACGTCTATAGGGATGTGAGCAACCACAGCTCAGTAAGTTAGGACGGAGGACTTAAAACTATACCATACACACAACAAGGTTTTCAATCACTTATTAGGTGCAATGCATATGCAAGCAAATGCCATTGCACGACGTTGTCCGGCCCGTCGTGAGATTAGAGAAATTGCGCCCACTCTAATCCGGGTTCAGGAGTTGCCGTTAATGCAACAGCTCACAACCAAACCCAAGCTTGTGTAATGGAGACCTTGCTCCTCCCGCAACTACCTTCGAACCACTGCCTTCACCCTCGCCGCGACCTCCTCTCCTGTCACTTAGTTCGACTGAGGATGAAGAAGGGACCATTTTGCAATCCTGCGCTATCCTTTCCGAAGGGGTCGATATTTGGCCGGAGAGTCCTGAGTTCCCCTAACGGGTTGCCATGCATGTCCGATTATGATTACTGGTCGGATATTTAATTAAGTCCAGTTTAGGGTGATCAATTCTTTCATACAATTCATACAATATATGCCAGAACAACAAACAGAATCATAGCATCACCCATAATCAAGCACATGCACACATTCAACTATCTAACAAGCACAACCAAGCATAATCTTAAGCCTCCAAAAATACAGCATCGTATTAATCCCAACTTACCTCGACTCCTCGCTCGCTCACTCGAGGTCCGATTTGCTCAGGCCATCGCCGGTTATCCCTATAACACGAACGTAGTTTCAGCTTTTCACATAAATATTATAGGTTCGTTTTATCCTACAACGCTTATTGTTAGGTTTTGTTTAAGGTTTAATATGCCTAATTATCTAGGCATTAAGTCTTTTATAATTATTCTAGGTTCGGGGTTAGTTTCAGGTTCGGTTTTCGCATCGATTTCTAAACCAGGTTTTTAGTTCGATTTTTAAGTAATGTTTTAGATTCCAACCCTAAAAATCCGTTTCAACCTATAATGTGAAATTAATCACATTAATTCCCGATCTCTTAAATACCATTATTAACTCTAATTAGTATTTTATTCTATCCAGTACACTTAAATCCCTATTTGTATACTGAATTTACTCCTAATGTGAGAAATTTTTAAATTTTTCATATAATTACATAAATTCAAGTTTTCATATCATATTTATTATATATCCCTATTATTTATATAATATCAATTTTTATCCTAATATTTTCTATTTATTATATTTTCAAAAATTACACATTATGCATTATTGCATATTATGCACATAATGCATTTCTAATATTTCTATTACCCTAATTACCATCTCTAAACATCAATTATTATTTCAAAATGTCTAAATCCATCCTAAATCAGATTTTACTCCAAATTTCCCTAATTTACAAAATTTAACTATTTTTCCTATTACTCATTTACTACATAATTAACCTAATAATTACATCTAAATCCTACAAGTATCATACACCATCAGATTTCAACATCCTAAAACATCTACTTATTCACTAAGTCAGTAATTAATAATTTAATTACTTAATTAATCTTAAATTACCCATTTTATGCCTCATTTTAGGGCCTAAAAATTATCTAAAAATTTCGAAAATTAATTTTTGAAAAGGGGCTTCATAGCACTATTCTATATCATCTGAGTAATCTACACAAAAATTTTGGGCTTGAAACTACACTCCTAAGGTCATTTATTTCTAAACCGAAATGTGCTCAGTTTTGCACGATTTCTTAAAGACCATATACTACGGAACATAATTTCATCAAAATAATATTTTTCCTACAAACTACATACAAAAATATCCCAGAATAACAAAATCCATAATTTTCTAATTATAATTACTATTTTTACAAATTTTCACAAAATCGGGCTGGAAATCGAACTCACCAATTTGGGTGGCTCCGGCCACCGCGGGCCGCCGTGGCCTTGTCGGCCGGCCTGGGCACTGCCACCACCGTGTGGTGGTGGTGGCCGTCCACTTCCAGCTGCTCGTCTAGTGGGGGTTCCCTTTAGAAGCCCTAATTGCATAGATTTTTTCTAATTTTTTCCAAACCAAATTTTTCTCTCAATTTTCGACTCTCCCTAATTTTCTATGATTCCCAACTGTCCAAATGAGTTCCTGGATTTTTCCTGCTATTTATAGGGTTTTATTGTAATTATTGTGCATTAATTTGATGGGATTTTGCCTCAATTCCTTGATTTTTGGCTTTTTGTTTGTCCAATTCTTATTGGATAATTTTTCTTTTTCTGATTTGAACCTGCCACGACCTGATCTTGCTTCAGTTATCCACTTCTGATTTTTTTTTATTTTTCTTTAATTATTTACTTAGTTTTCGGCCTATTTCACTAATTACGCGTATTTTTATCTACACGTAAATACATATAGGATGCACGTGAACATTCCTAAATATTATTTTGGTCATTCTAAAATTTTTAGTATACATATAATCTATCTCTAATAATTTATTAGTTATTATATTACACTTTTTGCCTTTTCGGTAATTAACAGTTATTATGCTTAAAATTTGAAAATTTTATAGTCTCTTATTTTACTACTTATTTTCTTAAATTCAAGTTTACAAGGTCATTTTTACTGGTATCTTGTTAAATAGTTTATAATTTGGGTTTGATCGGATCTTTTAACCAATTGCCCTAAACCTTGAGTTCTAAGTTCAATCCTATGGTTACTTGGCTGAACTTTGGGACTTACATATACCTTCTAAGGGCTTTAGGCACCCTGACACTCACCTCGGTCACACCAATAATCACATCTGGTTTGAAGCAAATAGTGATCAAATCTTCGAGCACACCTAAAGTACTCGATAGCTTAGGTTGTTAAAGCTCAAGCTTATATCCCATGAACATGAGAAAGACGTACCAGTGTCCAACTACGACTACGACCATGAGCATAGAAGCAATCCAACACGGCTCTATGAAGAGTAATTACTAGATGAGGAATTCAATAAGTGAGAAACAAAAGAAAGCAAACAAGAATATAATGAAACTCTACTTTATTAATGATTTGCAAATGATTACAAGGCTTAGAGGCTAACATATTGACCTTAAATACAAGTTGGTAGAAAAAAGAAACACAATGTACATCAAGATGGATAGAAGCCTTCCTAGTCTACTACTTGGTGCTGACGTCCATATCCATCCCATAACTTCAACTCAATCATATAAGGGGGTCTTTACCCAACCTAGTTTGCACACAAATCTAACTCAACTGCACAACGACGACTTCTACATGTGATAGTCAATTTGCAATTCTAACTCAGCTTGCTAGTTTGATTAAGGGAACCATAACCAAACCTGAGTGCTTAAGCTGATAGCCATGGTCTTTAGGAAACTCAAGGGTGTAAATACCTCATTTTTGTCACTATTTAGTTTAAGATTCTTTTCTTTTTTATATTTTGGGCAGGTTAAAAAATATATATTTTTGAAAAATTAAAAAATACAAAGTGTTCGAGTCAAGTGAGTTAGTTAATAATTTAGAGTCGGATCAAACAATAGTTGAAAATATGTATGCAATTTAATGAATTTTAAGTCTTTAAATAATTGAGCTTCATTAGAAAAATGCTTTTTTTAAATAGTCTGATAAAGTATAAAGTGGACTTTTATCCAATTTGAAAATATTTTAACTAAACTGATTAAAATAGACTTTGGATTTATTAAATGGTTAGCATGTGTATTTCAGGCTATATTAAAGACCGTAGTCAATTTAAAACAAGTTGAACTGAGTCGGGCTCAAGATAGAAAGCCCAAATAGAATGTGGGGCTTTTAGAACTTAAGAGTGGTTAGATTGGAATGAACTAAATCTTAAAGGAATTATTCAGGAAACTAACAAATCTAAACCAGCTATTATTGTATCTTATGAATATTATATTTATCAAGATTGAATCCTCATAAAAAAGATCCAAAAGGTTCAAAATTATTCATTTACAAATAGTAGACTTCGACTGTAAAAAAAAAAAATAATCAAAATTCTTGCACTTCACCAATTCCCCAATCATCTGCACAATAGCACACCATATCTTACTTCATCCAAACTCTACGCCCCATAATAATTTCATCTTCACTCATACACATACACACACAAACCACATCTAACATTCCACTCATACATCCCACTTTACACGTACACACTACACATCTCTCTCTCGCACATACCTATCCTATACACATACTCTACTCTACTCACACATCTCATACATACTCGTACAATTAGCACACCACATCCCACTCACGCACTCTACTCTCACATGCACATACTTGCACTTGCAAAATGTACAACACTCATGCACAACACAATCTATATACGTCCACACGTAAACAACAGTGCACGATCAGCAACCAATAACTCGACACACAGCAACATGCGATTAATAGTTCCCCGATGAACAGCAATTCAATACGACCCATGTAAGTTTTTTTTTCCTAACAAACCCATTTGAAGTAGTTCATACATAAATCACAGTCATGTGATACTTTTATTAAAATGGAATTTTTTTTAAATAAAATCACAGTTTTTTATATTAAATCACAATTTTTTATAGATTAAATCGTATCTTTTAGAAAAATCGCATCTTTTTCATAAAAACTGCACCTTTTCCATGAAAATTGCATTTTTAGATATAGATACACGTCTTTTCTAAGATTCATATTTTTATTAAAGATGAGTATCTAAATTACATATCTAAATCGTAGATTCATATAAATCTTGCATTTAAGGTTTAGAAAAATAAACTTTTGGCATGTAGTGGTTTTTTTTTTTTAAATAATGATAAAAATCTTAATTGGAGTATTTTAAAAAGATTTAGTTATTTAGGTTTTCTTTTTAAAATAGATTCAAGTAGTTAGATCTTTATAAGTTTTTTTTTAAATACTAAATCGTTAAATAACGTAAATCTAGCATAATTTTTAAATTAAAAAGAATCAACCTACTAAATTTTTTCTAAAAAATAGAATTAAGTTGATTTGATCCCGACTGGTAGGTATGTAGGCACCTCTGAGGCAATTGCATAAAAAATATAATAACTTTATTTGTTTTCTTTTTTAAATTCGTAGTAAATATTATTAAAAAAAATTCATTTTAATTGTATTTTTGTATATCGTTGCATATTTTGGCATCCTTAGAAAAATTATAAAAAATAAAAGTCAATTAGTTTTTTTTTATTTTTTACATAGTGACTAGATCTTAATAAATTAGTCCCTAAATCTCGATTTTTTGGTTAAATTTTCTAAAAAAATAACTTTTTTAGAATATTCGTAAACTAGTGACTAAATTAAGGTTTTCCTATCTAAAAACCTAATTTAACTTTTTCTACCAATTTTACTTATTAACAACTCTAAATTATTTTTCAATTTTTTTTTCTAAATATTTTTTAAAGAAAAATGTTTTTATTCCTTAATTTTATGTCGAGTAATCTATATTAAGCGAACTAAGCTTAATGTGTGTTAAATTAAGAAAAACCGAAATAAGGCTCAACAAAGGGCAACGCTCTTCTATTACCATAGTCATTGCTAGGCTTGAACTCCCTCTCATCTAGAGCGACATGGCAGCGGACCTTTCCTACATCGGGCCTAACTACCATGTCAATATCAGAAGCTTCGAGAAGGAACCCCAACCTACTCCCCAGTTCATCAAAACGGTCAGTAGATACTTGACCTATTTAAAAGACTTAGCTAAGAACCTCCAATTAAGACTTGAGTCCAATGGAAGCTACCTAAGCACTCAAAGGTGTACGCAATGGCTACCATTGAACAGGCACAAGATAGCATGTAGACTTGTGCAAACTGTTATGTTCTCAAGGTATAAGGGCCTCCAAGAGTTATAAAGTCGATTCAAGATGAGTACCCTCATGCCATTAGAGAATCACCTCTCAGTGCTAGAAACACCATGGACGGCGGGCAACACCCGCGCATTTACTAAGGGAACTTGAGCATCCATGGTACCAATGCTGTAACAATTAGAGGATGTATACTTGAATGCCTCGTAAAGAGTTAAGGAATCCATGTATACCCTTTAATTGGTACTCAGGGGCTACCCTTTGTTGTTATGCAACCCTACTACATCCCTCAATCAATACTTAAAGGGCCCATCATAAGGGCACAACCTGAGTTTTTATGACCTCTCCCATAAGATAATCTTCTTGAACCCATTCATTTGTCATAAGCCTCACAGAGACAAAAGAAGTTCCATCACACTCTCAAAATCTAAGAGGGATTAAGAAGCAATTGTGGTTATGAAATGGGAATGAAGAAGATGGTCCCCCCATCAAGCGCTTCTATAGTCGATCGCATACATATACCGCATTACAGGTAAATGTGCTTAGTCAAGTCATATTATAGATTTAAAATGGATTTTTGAGTCTGAGTATCAATCCCACAAGGAGCTAAGTGTATGAGTATATCCAATTATTCCTTGCAAGTGTACCCTTTTAATTTATTCAACTATCTAACTTCTTTTAATAGAAGATTTTATGGAATCATTAAGATTTAATTAAATAACTAAACAAGGGAAATGAAAATTGCAATGAAATCAAACATCTAGGCAATAATAAATAAAGAAATTAAAATAACTAATTACTAACAAAATAATTAAATAACTAATTGGCTAAATAGCATGAAGTAACAACTATCATAAAAAATAATAATAAGCATGTAAATATAAAAATAACATAAAAGCAACAAGGATTTAGAAATATTAAAATAACATGGAAAACATGAATTAATTAACTACAACTAACATTTTCCTTAGTAAATCTTAAATTTGTTATTTACTACTTAGTTCTAGGGTATTATTTAATCTCCATTGACTTATTGAACTGTAGAAATTCTTAATCCTATTCCATAGGAAATCGAATTCTGAATTAGCTGGACTCATATCTTAACTAATTTCTAATCTTGAGACCTTCTCTACTCGCATTGCTACTAAATAAAGCAGCTCAAGATCACATTAAATACATGGATCTCACTATTAGATCTCCCTAATCAGAAAATATTAAATACCTAATCTCTTATAATTACACTTGTATTTTTATTGTAGGCCGCGCAACTCTACAACAAGCTTAGATGTTAAATTAATAGCCAGGGAATATTAATTTAACACAATAAGAATGGTGTAATCAAATTACAATAAGCAAAATCATCAATTAAATTTCATAAATAAAATCACCCCTATGAGCATTGTTGTTAGACAACAATTTACTAAGTTTAAGTAAATAAAGACATGAAAACTAAGAAAATTAAAGACGTGATGGAGGAGCCCTATTCTAATCTTAACAACTACTCAAAGGGCTCTCTCTCTCGTAACCCTAAGCTCAAAAGTGTATTTATAGGCAAAACTCTTAAGATTACAAAGAAAACTTAACAAATATAGAATTTTGGAATCGCAATGTCTTCATGCCAACTGTAGTCATGCCCTTCGTGCAAAATCTTGAAAATTCAAATTGAATTCTTTAGCGACAAGACCACGAGTTGGGACTACGAGTGTAGTCCATGAGCGTAGTTGTTGCTAGACTTCATTCTTACTCAAATTTTCTCCACTTTGCCTCATTAGCTAAGGTTTTACTCCAAAATTGATCAAAATTGCCTTGGAATCCTTGAAATCTTCATGAAATGCTTCAAGGGTCCTTAAAAGTGATAAATAAATAAACAAAGCTCAAAATTGCATCAAACTAATAAAAATAAAGTCAAAATCAACCCAAAATTATTATAGAATATATATACTATTTTTACAATATCAATAGCTAATGGGAAAGGGATCCAGTCCACCTACGTGTTGCTACAGATCCATTCAACAGCTAGGGTGAAGTAGCAATTAATGCCCTTATTAATCAAGACCTATGACCTAAGCCTGGCTAAGAAGCTTATAAGGACTTGTTAAAAGGACTCAAGCATCTCAGCTCAACCTTGACAAGCTTCAGTATTAGGATCATAGTTTGCTAAACTCTTTGAGTGCTTAGCTCGGATGTATTTTGTTTTATTCAGTCTATTATCTAGATACCAACTTGCCAAGTGCCAAAGCCAAAGTCCTTATACACCGAGCTCTCCTATCCCACCTTTCTAAGCTACAACCTCATTTAATCACATTGGCAACCTTCAATTTAGATTAGTAGGAGCAACCCAAAAACCAACATAGCTCGACCACAATGCCCTAAGATTCTAAAACATGAATTCATTAACAAGCTACCACCTATCCCTTACATTTTTTACATTTGTACTATATTCCTTTTTATCCTTTGTCATATTTACCCTTTTTGCTTATAGTAAGAATCTTCTTCTTACATTGTTCTTTACGTAAATTTCCATTATTATATTATTGCCTTAAGGGACTTACTATAAATAGTCCCTTTTGCAGTTATCGCAATCATCTAATTTCATTTTTATATTAATGAATATTTTCCCATGTTCTTGCAAGATATCATTCTCTGAGTATATTTCTCCTCACTCTTATCTAATCTTATCCGTAGCTTGAGATTAGTAACAAATGGACCTTAGCTTTTACATATGAGTCATATCGAGTTAGAGTTGAGTTGTGTCATGTTCATTGGTGCATCATATCTAACAAATAGCTTCATGGAATCTATTTTGTGTTGTCAACCCACTTCTTCTTTCTTCAATATCTTGAAGGACTCATTGGTCACCCTCTCTATGGTAAGCCCAAGTGATTAACTCAACTCCTAGGTACATCATATGATCCTAATATCAAAGCTTAAGGTCACAATTGAAAGCTAAGTAGAGTTATCTATGTTCTTGAGGAGTTGCTATATGTGTTCTGCTATACTCTGTTTCTGTCCCATAAGAACAAAGCACATGTTTAAGCTATTGAAGTGTTGTGTTGCTAAGTAGTGTGATTGGGTTTTTTTTTTTTTTTTTATTGACAAAAGTACCTCTTGAGCTTTACTATAAGAGTGTCAAACCCTAGTGTTTAAGGAGAGATTAATGATGCTGAATATGATACTCATGGTCATAGTCATATAGCTTAACAAACTTTGTGAACTACTAATAAGCAATTGTAAGACCTTATTGCTATTGTAGCCAACCTAGCTATATCAGTACAAAGGGTAATAGAGGATAGGCTCGAGAGGGAGCTAATGAATGAGGCTAGGATGTGAAAGATAGGTCGAGAAGACAAGTAGTTGAGCATAGACCACCAGAAGCAGTTAATGTGAACCCAGCTCCACCCCGACATGTTGAGAGGTTTGCAAGAAGGAGGCTTGAGTTAAATGAAGTTTAAGAGTATAGGGAGGAGGAAGAGCAATATGCTAGACTTGAAGAGCACGAGTTTTGCGCATCTAAAGGAGCCAAACATTTCAAAGTGTAGATATCGAGCTTTAATGGATCTGGTAATGCCGACAACTACTTGGATTGGGAGGAGAAGATTAAGAAAATATTTGATTTCTATGACTACGAAGACTCAATGCGAACTCATGTGGCAACTTTAGAATTTTATGGATATGCAGCAATATAGTGGAAGAAATTGCAAACTGTACAATAGCGAGCCCAATGTGAAATCTAAACTTGGAATGAGATGAAACGAGTAATGAGGAGTAGATTTGTGCTACAACATTATGAGCAAGATACCTTCAGACGTCTTCAAGAACTCAAGCAAGATAGTCGATTTGTGGATGAGTATGTTCAAGAGTTCTAGTTGCTAATGATCTATTGTGATGTTGATGAACCAGAAGCTCAAACAATGGCAAGGTTTATTTCTGGCCTAAAGCCGAAGATTGGTAATATAGTAGAGGTACATAAACTTAGGAATCTAGATGAGATCATCTAAGTAACCCAAAGAATAGAAAGGTTAAGGCGAAGTTAGCTCAGCTGAGCATCAAGCAACTGACCTAGCCCACTGAGTAGAGCTAGCATGTAGAGCCGAGCAACATGTGACTAAGCTTAGTATAGTTCTAAGGTCAACCATTGAGGTCAAGTATCGAGCAGACCTAATGATGGCTAAAATAAGATCAAAGTCGAAGAGCCTAAGGTCAGGAAAGACTAAGGTTAGAAATAAAGTGTTTCAAATGCCTTAGTTTTGGACACGTGGCTAGTCAATGTCCGAATAGATGTATCATAACTATTAAGGGAGAGAAGCCTCAGTTGGAAGTGAAGAGCAATAGTGAAGGTAAAAAGTAGTAGGGTATCAAGTAGTGTTTTGATGAGTTCTTATAATACCCAAAGGCCCTTACCCAACCCGAGTAGGGGGAGCAATACCTCAATATGGTTGTTCGAAGAGTTCTTAGTACAAGTGTTCTAAGGGAAGATGAGTAGTGGGTGAACCTCTTCCACATTAATTGTCGAGTGAGTGGAAGCTTGCGTGCTTTAATCATTAATGGGGGTAGTTGCACCAATGTAGTAATGTAAGGAGTAGTGAAGGTCTTGAAGTTGCCAACCTATCTTTACCTTAAAGCTTATAAGATCCATTGGCTAAATGAGAAAGGTAGACTCCAGGTCACCGAGCAAGTGAAGGTGGGGAAAGGTATAAAGATGAGATACTATATGACATTCTACCAATGTGCGCCTCGTACATAATATTGGCCGACCATAGCTCTTTAATCTTAAGGTACTCCATAATGGGTATAGGAACACATATATGTTCGGGAAGGATGAGAAGAGAGTTATATTAACCTTGATGAACTCGAGAGAAGTCTAGAAATCCTTAGTGATTTCCTCAACTCAATTTTCTAGGAATGTTAAGAAGGAAGAGTTTGTATTCCTACTAGTTAGAAGATTACTTGAGCTAAAAGAGGCCAAAACATTACCAACAGAAGTACAAATCTTGCTCTAAACATATGCCAACCTATTTCCAACCAAGCTTTTGAGGGGTTTACCACCTATAAAAGGCCTATAACACTTTCTTGACCTCCAACCTAGAGCTGCTCTTCCTAATCGACTTGCCTATAAGCTCAATCTTAGGCAAGTAGTCGAGCTAAAGAAACAAGCTGATGAGTTGATTGGGTGTAGATATGTCAAAGAGAGTATGAGCCCCTATGCAGTGCTAACTGTCTTAGTGACAAAAAGGGATGACTCTTAGAGAATATGCATCGATAGCCAAGCTATCAATAAAATTGCTATCAAATATCAATATCTAATGCTACGATTAGATGAATGGTAGATAAGTTGCATGGTGTGCGGATATTTTCGAAGGTTGATCTAATAAGTGGTTACTACTAGATTAGAACGAGACTGAAAGATGAGTGAAAGACTACTTTCAAAAAAAAAGGACGGTCTATTTGAGTGGTTAGTGATACTGTTTGGACTTACAGATGCATTAGGTACCTTTATGTGACTTATGAATCATGTTTTGAGGTCCTTATTAGGAAAGTATGTTTCAGTTTATTTTGATGACATTTTATTGTATAGTACCAACCTCAATTCTCATATCGAGCACTTGAGGTCAGTATTTGATATTTTCCAAGCTAAACGGTTGTTCAGCAATTCAAAGAAATGCGTGTTTTGTCAAATTGAGGTTGTATTCCTCGGATATATTGTGTTTAGTGGAGGTATCTAAGTTGATGACGAAAAGATTAGAGTTATTCTAGAATGGTTGACGTTGACCTGTGCGGGAGACATGAGAAGTTTCCATGGTCTGGCTTCAATTTACAAAAGATTCATTCGGAACTTTGGTTCCATAGTAACCCCATTGACCAAGCTGACCAGGAAGAACTCTAAATTCAGATGGTCGAAGAAAACTCAAAAAAGTTTTGATGAGATCAAATCTAAATTGACTTCCACTCTAATACTTACACTACCAGAATTTGAGAAAATCTTTGAATTAGAGTGTGACACTTCAGGAGTAGGGTATTGGTGCTATTCTTATGCAAGAACACCAACATAATGCATTTTTCAATGAGAAGCTCAAAGATATTGCTCTAAATTACTCGGCATATGATAAGGAGTTCTATGTACTTATCCAAGCTCTTTAGAATTAGCAACATTACTTACTATCGAGAGAGTTTATTATCTATATAGACCATGAGTCCCTCAAACACCTCCAAAGCCAACAGAAACTTTATTGACATCATGCTAAATGGGTTGAGTTCTTGGAAACCCTTTACTATGTCATCAAATACAAGAAGAGAAGTGCAAACATTGTAGCCAATGCCCTTTCTCATCAATATGTTCTTATTACATCTATGCAAGCTAAAGTACTTAGGTTTAGTACTCTACTTGATTAGTATGAACACGATCCGTACTTTGGACCCTTAGTGGCTAAGTGCAATATTGTAGGAGTAGTGGATGGGTTCTACTTGAGTTAAGGATTTCTGATGAAGGAAAAACGAATCTATATGCCAAGTAGTTCTACTAAGGAATTACTTGTACGGAAAGCCCATATTGGGAGCTTAGGCGACCATCTTAGTGAAAAGAGAACTATCGAGCTGTTGAAAGAACATTTCTATCAGCCTAAGATGATGAAGAATGTACGCAAGGTTCTTAAACATTGCGAGGTGTGTAGGCAAACCAAAGTAAGAAAAGAGCGATACAAGAAATATACACTTTTGCCCATACTTAAACATCTATAGACCGATCCAAGCATAGATTTCATGCTCAGCCTATCTAGAACACCTTGGAAACATGATTCTATTATGGTAGTGGTTAATCAGTTTTGCAAAATGAGTCACTTCATCCCTTACCACAAAACTACTGATGCTTTACTTGTTGTTAACCTCTGTTTGTAGGAAATTGTATAACTACACGACGTTCTAAGGAATATATTGTCTCAAATCATGACTCAAAGTTTACAAGCTTCTTCTAGCTTCTGGTGAACACTATAGAAAAAGCTCGGCACTAAACTTATGTTCAACACTTCTTACCATTCATAGAAAGATGACTAGACAAAGGTTATAGACAAAACAGTAGGTAACTTGCTTCGAGCTATTGTTGGGAAGAATCTACATGATTAGGATTTGTACCTACTAATCATAGAATTTGCTTACAACTACTTTCCCCACGGCTCAATAGGAAGGTTTCCCTTCAATGTTATCTATGGGCCTAATCTAAATCTGTCACTAGATATGATTGCTGGCCTAACCTCTTTGGGAGAAAGCTAGTTAGGTCTGCAGCATCAATGAATTCTAGAGACTACATCAGAAAGTTGCTGAGCAACTAGCTAAGACAATTGCTCGACAGTGAGAACAAGGAAATAGAAGATGAAAGCATGTTATTTATAACCCCGAAGACCTTGTCTGGATTCACCTCAATAAGGAACAATCCTAGTACAGAAGATGAGCAAGCTATCCACCAAATCAGATGGCCCCTTCAAAGTCTTATAGAGGATAAATGACAACGCTTATGAGTTGGAGTTGCTCAAAGGCTATAGGGTATTTGCCACCTTCAATGTGTCTAATCCAACACTCTATATCCCAAAACAAGAAGAAAATCAAGATTTAAGGGCAAATCTTTAACACCCCCAAGGCGCTAATGGATTGCCGACCTTAGGACCTATTACTCGAGCCTAATTAAGAGGCTTACAAGGACTTGTTGTCAACTTCAGTATCAGGATGGCAGTCTGCTAAACCCTTTGAGCACCCAGCTTAAATGTACTCTACTCTATTCGATCCACTATCTAGATGTCAACCTAGTAAGCGCCACAGCTGAAGTCCCTATATGCTGAGCTCTCTTATCCTACCCTATCGAGCTATGACCTCATTTAATCACATCGATAACCTTCAATACAGATCCGCAAGAGCAACCCAAACATTAGCACAACTCAACCATAATGCCCTAAGATTCCAAAATGTAAATCCACTGATAGGCTACCACCTATCCCCTACTTTTCTAACATTTGTACTATATTCCTTTTTGTCTTTTGTCATATTTACCCTTTTTGTTTGCATTAAGAATCTTCTTCTTACATTATTCTTTATGTAATCTTTCATTATTGTATTGTTGCCCTAAGGAACTTATTATAAATAGTCTCTTTTACTGTAACCACAATCATTTGATTTCATTTTTATGTTAATGAATATTCTCCTATGTTCTTGCAAGATATCATTCTTCAAGTACATTTCTCCTTACTCTTATCTAATCTTCTCTATAGCTTGAGATTAGTGACAAATGGATTTTAGCTTTTACTTGTAAGTCATACTAAGTGAGAGTTGAGCCGTGTCGTGTTCGTTGGTGCATCATATCTAATGAGCAGCTTCAAGGAAGCTACTATGAGTTATCAACCCATTTCTTCTTTCTTCAATATCTCAAAGGACCTATTAGTCACCCTTTCTACGGTAAGCCCTAATGATTAACTTAGCTCCTAGGCACATCACAAAGTATACTAATGATCATACATACAGCATGTTCCTTCAAGCGCCGTCATTGTTCTTGGAAAAGATAACATTGGAAAAAACCACTTATAGCAATCATGTCAAAGGTTGCATCTAGAAGGTCATCCATAGTAATCTTCCAAGAACCCCAGGTCACTTTTGTTCACCTCGACTACATATCTAACAAAAGCTTTGGCCTCCAAAGCCTAGGTGTCTTATACCCTCCTTGCTACTCTAACGCTAAGGAGAGTTAGGAAGGGTAAAGGGTGCAAGTGCTGATGGTTAACCTTTGGCTAAGGGCTCCAATGGCCCAAACCTACCAAAAAGCTCAACCAGTAGGGCACCAAAGCCTCTCCAGCTCGGATAAAGGACAATTTGGCTCACACCTAAGCCTCACCTGCCCCGCTTAGGTCTAACCCTGAGCACTCCAAGAGTCCTCTTTAAGAAATCCTTTCGTCCCCACTCTTCGACCACAAAAGAAGAGTTCGCCTCTTTTTTCGATGACAATTGTCAAGGAGCCTATCAATTAATGTAGCTAAGCTTACTCTCCTCGCCCCGTCTCTTTCTCTCTCATCATTAAATGCTAAACGATCACTTAACACATAACCTACAGCATAGCTACCAGGCTAAAGTGGCTACCCTCTGCTAATGTGACAAGTCTATCCCCTTAAACCTCTACCAACCAACAAAATGAGTGGAAATCCCTTCTCGTATCAATCATGCCACCTCTTTGAATTTTGTGCCAACCAATCCCCTAGTGCTATGTGTCCAAGCAAGTCAAATCCCTTTATTCACTAAAATCTCAATACTCTCTCCATTAACTTGAGCATTGGTGGGCTCTCACTAACTACGCCACAAGAGGCTTTTTGCAAGTTTACCACCATATACAACTATAAGTTTACCACCGTATACAACTATCGAACCACCAAAAGTTCACCTAGAAGTCATACCCATGTTATCTACCATCACTACCATATAATGGAATGAATGTGTAATAAGTTAGGATTATGTATTACGACGTTTACTGTAACGACCCGGCCGGAACACCTTTCACCGAGGTATTGTCCGCTTTAGCATGAAACGCCGCACGGTTTTGTCCCTTGGTGCAGCTGCTTCCCAGGAGGTCACCCATCCTGGGATTGCTCCAGCATGAGCACGCTTAACTCCGGAGTTTCGACGTACTCCGAGCCACTACACCAAAAGGCGCCTCGATGATTAGAGTTCCTCTCTCCAAGCATGTAAGGGGTATACCAGAATGGTATCAGAGCATTCCATCAGCCGGAAGGGCGTGGCCCTGCCTGGTGGTTGTCTTGGACCTGTGTAACGAAACTGACGAGGGCGTCAGTTCTGTAAGGGGGGTGGATTGTAATACCCCTTACATGCTTGGAGAGAGGAACTCTAATCATCGAGGCGCCTTTTGGTGTAGTGGCTCGGAGTACGTCGAAACTCCGGAGTTAAGCGTGCTCATGCTGGAGCAATCCCAGGATGGGTGACCTCCTGGGAAGCAGCTGCACCAAGGGACAAAACCGTGCGGCGTTTCATGCCAAAGCGGACAATACCTCGGTGAAAGGAGTTCCGGCCGGGTCGTTACATTTACTAATGTGTAACGGAATTGCAAATACATTGTTTGCTTACTAAAATTGTATGAGGAATAAGTAAGGAATAAAAAGTGAAATATCTAAAATATCCTTATCCAATTAAAAAATAAAACAAAATACATGAAAGAACAAAAGCATGGCCATCACAGTTTAACCCTAACTTTGTCTTTTGAAACCCTACCCCAATTCTTTCTCCCAAAACCTTAACCACCCGAAGATCAAACCAACGACCCATCACGGCAAGAAGCTTAATTGGATTAGTTTCCTAATTGTGCGCTCGAATTGGGTATGTACAAAATGACATCGTAATAAGGTCGATTACATCATGCAAGCAACAAGACATCACAAGAACATACAAAAAACCTGTTGTATTTCCTTGAATGAAACATAATTTTGTAACACAATTTGCATAGAAGGACCATGAATTATAATGAACCAAGCAAAAGGCCAAAAAGAACAACACAAGAAGAGAAGAGGAAATACATCAGCACCTGATCTATTTCTAAAGAGATTTGTTGTATGTAGATGTTTGATTCAATAGGTCTTTCCTTTTATCATAGCTCAAGTACATACGAGGTAGAGATAATGCACACAAGATCACAACTTTCCTTTGATCTTAGGGTTTCAATGGAAAGAGGCACAAAGAGATAACTAGCGCTGCTAGGGTTATAGGGAAGCTTAGGCTTACTAAAGAGACATGGAGGGAGACAGTAATTAACGTTGCAAATGGGAGATGGAGGATGAGAGTTCATAGGGTTAAGATGTGGCCATAGGGAGGCAATGATTAGGGTTAGGAATCGAGAAGTATGGAATTGTATGGAAGTGATGTTTTGTGTAAGGGATGGAATGATGTTTTTCTTAAGGGTAATATGGTGTAATTTTTAAATTTCAGTCAAGGTATTTTTTGAATGAAGATGCAAAAATAAATTTGGAATTGGGATTCATAGGGTCTTCTCAAAATATCTATTATCTAATATCTTGTAATTGGAATAAGAATTCCTATACGGGGGCCCAACACTAACTAAACAAAGTAATATGGTGCATCCAAGAAATATTGTCATTCCCCCCAACTAAACATGCCATACATACTTTATAGCGAATAAGTTTCTCTATTCTTAAAAATTGTTTGCATCCTCTTATTAATTAGATGTTGTCATAGTGTCATTTATGAAAAGATATTTAATATATATCTCTATTTTTGTTTATATGTATTTATGTATGTATGTATGATGGAATATGACCATAAAATAAAGAAGAGTAAATTATATTGACTATCTATGTAAACTTTCTAAATAATACAGCATCCTACTTTTTCAAAGGGTTAGTATCAAATTTAGTACATGGACTTTACCTAAATTTGTAATTTACTACCTAAACTATAAAATATATAATTTATTACCTAATGAAACTTTTTATGGTCAATTATACTACCTATGTCCATGCAGGTGTTGACGTGGTATTTGCATGCTAATATGGCATTTTCATTCCTATGTGGCAATATTTATTATTATTTTAATTATATGTTAATTATTATTATTAATTCCATGTTGACATAACATCTACATGGTGTCCATATGGCTCTTACATGGCATTATTGGCATACATTACAAATAATATATATGACCCAAGATACATAATAAACCCATTCATCTAACATCCTTTTCATGTTACTAGTGATTTACTTAATAATTACGCATTCTATATTTCATTATATAGTAGGATAAAGTCTATTAAATGAACATTGTGAGATAAAAATTATAAATATATCATTCATTTTCTTTATAAGGAAGTGTAAAACCAACTTTTTAATTCTTTATTTCTCCTCCCTTGCTTATGTAAATCCAAAAATAAGACCACAATTAGAAAGTACTCCATACCCTCTGTCGCTCCAAAACCACCCACAACCACCAATCACAATTCACAACCATTATCGTCACATCACTCCTTTATGATCTTGTAAATTGGAAGATTTATGGTGCAAGTATATATCAAGATCTATCGAATCCTTACATCCATATAAAAAAATGAATAAATATATATAAACAAAATTTCCATGCATCAATCGTTGAGAAGAGCTTATATAGCACTTGGATCAAGTATTGTTTTATTGGGTAAAACCCATCTTAGGATTGTTGAGTACTAGTAAAGAAAAATATTAACACATGGTAATTTTTGCATAAATAAATCATTTGAAATGCCACCTCCTCTTAGTTGATACAACGACATATGTTAGATTTTACTTAATCATGTTTTAAGTAGTATGTAAATCCTAATAAATGCTTCGCTAAGCATATCATATATCAATATTACTTTTGATACTAAATGCTTTGAGGGTGCTTAAAAATAACCATAAGATAATGTTTTATTTGTTCCTGAAAATATAATCTTTCAAATCATAATTATTAGTATCCTTAGTTAAAAAAATTTCTAATAGAAAAAACATATAAAACTTACCTTTGTAGAATTCAAATTCATAAAGGTGGCATCCTTAGCAGAACCATACCATTATATGCTTCTCAATTACACACCTCAACTTGCTCTCTTAAAAAGAATAGCAAGTAGTCGGGAAAAAATAAAAAATCGATAGTTAATGGGAACGTGAGACGAGGGCAATAAGCCTAGTGGCTGAGTTACGAGGTCCGACCACTTCACTTTAATTATAATTACGTTAACGTCACGTAAGTGTAACGGCTTATGCCTCCTCACAAAATGTGAAGACTTTGACTCTTAATCCGAGCACTAGATACAACTTGCATATCCAGAGCGTGGATTGCGTTTCCGTGTTTTTGAGGAGACCCATTCAATCCTTTGTGATCCTTCATTCTATATTCGTTAAAAATATAATTATTTTAATAGTTTAAATATAATAAATATAAAATAAATAATAAGAGAAAAGATTGAACAGATTCCGTAAAAGAACGGATGGAATCACAGAAAAATCATTAAAAAAAAACATGTAATTTTTAGTTGAGCCATCTAATTTATGAACAATGCTAACCATTAAATTTAAGTCTAATTTAAATTGCCTATGTAAACAACAATTTCTTTTCTGTTTTTTTTTTTTCATTTTACCTTATGTATTACAACTAATGGATAACGTAAAACTATTCGAGTCTTTTAAAAGATCAGTTTTTATGTCATGAGACTGTAGGGTTTTAGCGGCTCTCCATACAGCGCTGCAAAGAGGATCTAAGATTTACTTCGTCGAATGGGCTGGCTTGAATGGATCAAGTAGTTCCATTGACATCTGGATCACATCAAATAGATTACTAATATCTTTAAAATACAATAAACAATTCAAATTTGAATGATTATCAAGTTTCTCTCAACACCATAATATTGTAAATGGCTTTATGAAGCTAAGACATGGCAAATTTTAAAGCTGTACCTTCTAATCCCCTATCGTTGATATTTATGTATATACAATATTCTAAAATTTTCTTGATCAATTTGAAATGCTTAGGATCTGGTTAAACGAAAATTAAGTTGAAAGACTAGATCAGAGTTCCCAGGCAAGTAAAATGGACCGATTTGGATATCTTGGCCAAAGGTTTACAAATTCTTATAGGTGGTTAATTCTCCCGTTATTTTTTTTTTTTTTTTCGACATCACTTAATATAGTCTCGTGAAAAACGAGGTAATTGGATCATGGTCCGCTAGATTGTTGGGGAAGTTTTAACAAACCCTCTTTAACTCCCAACGTGGCATCACCAAGATTTTTAACAAGAGAATTATACATCTGAGGATGAATATTTGAGGTCCAATTCAAATAAAAAATAAAATTTTTTTAATAATTCAAATAAAAAATGAATATTATATAAGTGGTGTAATAGAGAATTACATTATATAAAGTAGGATAATAGAGAATGACCCTTACGCTTAAATAAATGATGACAATTACACAAGAAGAATGAAGTTTTTGTATATTTAATATGTTACATTAATAGGATTAATTATAGTGCCTTTTTAATTTTATCCGAATTATATATTTTCTTGTTAGAATTGCATATAATAATCATGATGACTACTATTCCCTATATATAATTATCAACTTTGCCTATAAAGAGGAAATCCTTTTAACCTAGCCCCCTATCTTCCTCAGTCCTAATATCTTATTATACTTTGTTTGGGTCTAGATTATCTATTTCACCTTTCTAATTTTAGCCTTAAAATAATATGTAAAAACATATATAAAGTCAACTTTAACGTTCAATGTTTCACTTCCGAAAGAAATGGAAGCGGACTATAATAAACTAAGAGGAAGTATGCACTTCCTCCATTAATAGAAATTCAAATTTCTCTCTCTCTCTCTTCGTCCAACTATCTGTTTCAGTCCATGTAACCTATATTTTTCTTTTTCTTATTTATATTCATAAAGTTATCCTTTAATTGTTGAGACATTGGCCTAGGTAATCTAACATCCACATTGTTTTTTGTTTTTTACCTCATAAATCTACAAAACGAGTATGAACTCACTGATTTTAACTAACTGGGGTAATTGTCGCTAAGGAAAATAATTGATCTACCTCTCCTTGCATTATGGCCATATCATAAGGTAACATATTAAAGTAAGGAATCCTTTATTAAATAGACATATCAAATGCAATAGATTGAAGCTAGAAGTGGGTGTCAAGCAAACTAATCTTGAATCGCCAATTCACGGGTCAGGGTCATGATGAATTGTAACCAACCCATGAGCTGACAATTCAGGGTTGGTTCAATGGGCTTACCGATTCAAAGCCCTTGAACTGGGTTTTTTTTTTTCTTTTCTCGATTATTTACATAATTTTTTTCCCTTTTTCTTTATCGATCCTTCAACCTTTTTTTTTTCTTTCATCCTCCTATAAAGTATACATTAAAAACGGACTAAAATTAAAATATAGAAAGGTCTCTTATAGTATGAATAACTAATCTGATTAAGCAGAGTAAAATAGTCAAAAGGAAAATATTTTTTACTATATTTTACGGTAGCTCAGAAAATACCTACGTATCCCCTAATTGAAATCAAACCGCTGTAGTTTGATTTGGATTTTTAAAGAACCTTTAGTTTATCAGTCAATTTTATGCTTTATGAAAAGAATCTAAATATATGTGACTATCCAATTTAAATTTTTTGAAGAAAAATAATTTTACACGGTCATAATTTGGAAAAACTTAATGCTAAATCACCACTTTTGGGAAAACCATGCCATTTAATTTTTTTGAATAATTGTTAAAAATATTACGTAATAAAATTTTTTCTGAAAAAATTAAAAAAAAAAAACTTACCATATCTCGTCTTAAGGTAGCTATTCATGTTTGTGACCAAAAGTGGAACCCACGGTTGAGCTCGAGCTTTCATCAAATTGATTCCAGTCACTGAAGTAATAATTCTCCTCGCTTAAAGTCCCACATGATTCTTATTGCCTGTAGGCTACCTTATACTAATATTCTGTGCAAACATTTGCCTTAATATTGACAACAAATAGGGAGGATTTGCGTTTATCAACGATCAGGCCTACTATACTATACGCTTCTCAACAATGACGGTTGAAGTTAGAGCAGCGAATACTTCACGGGCATTGCGAGATAGGAGTAAATAGTCCCTTCTATGCCTTTGCCACAACTTAAAAATTTCAAAATCCTTAATAAAGATATTCTCAAAAAACTCAAAATTTTTATCGGTATAGTGCTGCATTTCAGACATTAGACCACCAAACCCTTACCTCTTCAATTTTTGCTCTAATAACTACTCACCCATAAATGAGAAATGCCGCTTCTTGGTGAGTAATGAAGGAGAGACTGATGACTAGCCATCATACTAACTTTAATAGTAGTTGAACATCTTCTCTATGTCAGTCATCGTTGTCGACACTTCCTATTGTGCTTCCAAGCTATACATATTTTCGGAATCCGTTAGATCTTGAACGTAACCGTAATAAGTTTTTAAATACATTAGTAATAATTCTGCTTTCTAACAAAGATCTAAAATAGTTACTACAAGATAAATACGAAGAATATCTTTATAATAAGTTAACACTTTAACGTCATATTATATTAGCATGCATATAGGTTTAGGTCCTCACGGGCCTAAAGTAGCACACTAAGTATACCGACAACTGACATAACAAATAAGTGAACGTTGAGCCTATAAACCTGTGAGAAAATCTTAATAGCTTGATGAAAAACTTTCAAAACTTTTAGTAACTGGATACAAATATTCCAGTTACTGGTATCCAATTATTGGGGAAAATATCAACTTCCCACATCTTGTACATTATAAAGTCATACGGCAGTTCATTTTAAGGAACTATGCTATGCAACAACTTGTTAGTCGAGTTTCAACGGTATTGCACATCTATCTTAAACTTTTGAGGCCTCTTCCTACGCTTTAGTAAAAGTTCCTCTACTTTTGTGAAAGGACGGCATCTCTATTGTTGTCTTAATAATGTTCTTGATTAGAGCTGTGCTATCGTGCAAAGCCGAAATGCCATCCTCGACACACAAGTTAAGAACATAACATGCACAACGTATGTGAAACACTACCCCCCCCAGCAACGCTAATTGACAATAATTTTGCAAATCAGATATTGATACAGTATTAGCACTTGCATTATCAAAACCAATAGAAAAAATTTTCCTTACTAATCCGTATTCATTTAAGGTTTCTTTAATAATTTTATAGATATTTTACGCTGTGTATCGCTCGTTAAATACTCTTAAAGTCAATAGTCGTTTATTAGGTTACCAATTATTATCTATTTAGTGAACAGCAACACCCATATAAGAATTATTACGAAAAGAATCTATCAATATGTGTACACATATGGATACGTGCATATCGAAGGAAGTGAACTTACCTGCGAACTCCCTCTTACCTTTGTGATAAAGTTCATGCATAACTCGGGTTAACCATCCACGGCTAAGCTGTCGCGAGTTAAGGTTGAACGTCTGCTACTCGTATCAACTCTGCTAATTTAATATACCTACGTTGAATGACAAGTACATGTTTACCAAGTATTGTGCCAAGTTATACTAATGTCTCTCTTCATCACATCTCATTAGTAGTTGACCAGATAAACTACCACCTCGAGCAATCTGTTGCTGCGTACTATCTATTCCCACTTCCCCGAGATGCTTCAACCTTAAGCTCCTGTTGAATGTACCATATCCCTCTCCCGTTTTTCACGAGTAACTTGCATTGCGGTAGTATAGAATGTCCTTAAGTTCCCTCCTTTCGTTTGTATCTTTACGGAAATGCGTAGTAAAAATATTAGACTTACTGGATTTAGGGGGCTTACTTAAGCCGGATGGTCTCGAACCACCAAGCTTATATTATCCCATATGTTACTCTTTTGTTTCAGAAATAATTTATATCTCATCCTCCTCGTCCTCAAAAATGCTTGCAGGGCAACTTATCCGTAAGGGTTCAAATCTTACGGTTTGTATAGGAACACTCATATAAGGAGGTTCAAACCTAGTAAGACGTTTAGGGATACTCATGCGTACAGGTTCAAAACCAGGAGGTGATGTGCCACAATTACTTGTGTGATGAGGTTCAACATCGAAACCTGAAGGTAGTGTAACTTGTTCTTCTACATTCTTAATCACATCGTGTGCCTTCTGTTCATTCAGGTTGTACTCGTTATTCAGGTATGCTTGAAAGTCCTTAAACCGTTGTGGCTCAAACGACGTATTGAAACTTCCAGTACCCTTACCCTTACCCTTACCCTTACCCTTATTTTTCCTACTAGATGATGAACCATGCTTTTTACTGAAGAAGGAAAGACGTAAAAATCTTTCCATGGATGCTAATTTTTTTTCTCTTATTTACTACAACAAAAATTTATGAATGAAAGATGGAGATAATATGTAAGACAAAGTAAAGCAAAAATTATATCACTGGTATATGTATATCAGTGTTGTTTGGTAATGCAAATGGTTTAATACAGTGAAATAGAGAATTATGTACAGATATTAGTGGTTAGTTAAACGAAATATTTTTATGACAACGTTTTGCAATTGAAAAAATTCGAAGACAAAATAGTTGAAGTTAGAGTGATTTAATTAGTTTATAGAGTAACGGCTGGTGCATATCAAAAGTGCAATTTATAAGGACTAAGGAAGGCATGAACAAGCCATTTGAATTTTTAAAATTTAAAATTTTAAATGTTTCGAATTCAAATTTTGAATTGCATGCGCTGAAGAGCAAACTGCAAGCAGGGGGTAGAGGCTAGGGTGTGACCCTAAAGAAAAAGGGAAAGGGTAGGGTGGGGTGGTGGTCAGTAAAAAAGGACCGACCCTTTTTAAATTTTTTATTTTTTTTTATGTAAGGTGGTAGTTCAAGGACCACCAAGTTGAGCAGTTCGACCTGGCCAGTTTTGAGTCAATTAACAGTTACCTAGGTCTAATCGAAGCAATCAATAAAAACATGATAAAACCATTCATATGGTGATTGATGCGTGGATTAATAAAAGTAAATGTATGTAGCATGACTAAGGTATGGATACTTAGTGTTGAAAAACAAAAGGTATGGATATTTAAAGCATGCTTCATTTAGAACCATACTATATACCATATCATATTTGATAAGATCGGCAGATTTTATGAGGTTCTCAACTGGAATATGGTCTGCATCTTATGATATATCCTTGCTCCTTATTTTTGAGATTCCTAGATGCTTATAATTATTTATATTCATTTATTTTCATACATCTTTCAGAAATTATTTAATTATGATATCATTTTCTAGCTATATATATTTATATATATCGTAATATCCAAATTAAAAGAGAAATACAGCAATAGTTACTACAATAAAGAGGTTATATATATGTTGATGAAATGAGTGTCCACAAAGTTTAAGCATTTCATCGAGACACACGTGAGGCGGAACATCATCCATTTTCGCGAAACTTTTGGCAAATACGAAACTCTGACGGAAGTATCTTTGCCTAACGAGACAAATATTGCCTGCAGTTACCGACCGATTTAGATCCACTCGAACAATTTCCTGACATTTGGCATGTGAAAGCTAAAAAATTTGACAAGTGCGATACCAAGTGTTTATCACGTAAATTAATGGCAACATTAATAATTCGTTGTCAGGAATCTCCATGAAAGTTTCCTCATTTCTTCGAGACAACTTCACCAAGATGGCAGACTTAAAATGGTTGTTGGAGTGGTGGGCTCGGTTCAAGTCCCGAGGTAAGAAGTTGATGTGCTTTATTATTTATATCAAAATGTTGTAATCAGTCACACTATAAAGTTATCTCTTTTTCAATGTCGGACTTTTTTCTTATCATCTTCAAGAATCATAAACTCTCTTCCACCTTTCCGTTGCCATATAAAATTAGATAAGTATATCCAGTTATCACAAGTAGGATTTGGCCGATAAAGTAGAATGAATTTAGATTTTGGACTTGAGTGGTAAGCTTATAAAAGAGCATACTATAAGGAATACTAAGATAATATTCAGTATGGTTACTTTGATATTAAATTAGTAAACTAATTATGAGAGAATAAGGATGCAAAAGGCTCAAATATAGTATGAATGTGCAAAGAGTTTAACTAAAGTATCCTTAGTATGCTTGTGAAGTATTTATAGATGAGAGCTACCAAGAATTAGGAAAGCACGAGAGAAGTATCATAGCACGTCCACATGACCTGAATAGTGACAGTGTAGAGTCCAATATATAAGTCTTCAAGCCTTATCATCTGATTTAATAGCTATTATGAAACTTTGACGTTGGGTAGGCCACTTGGAGAGCTAATGCTAAGCTCAACCAACCATGAGACTAATCGGGTCGAGTTAAGGTCCAAACAAATTAGTGTGGGTTTAAAGAACATATATTCAAAATATCCTATCAATATCGATTATACCAAAATTGTTTTATGTGATTTTTATTAATCTTTCAATACATAAGTATTTGGATAGAAAATTACGCAATATGTGAATCCCACTTATCCGATATAACCAAAATTATGAAAATTGTATCTATTCCTATGTGCAGTCCGGTCTTTCTAGTTTTTTGTCCTTCCCGTTGTCCTCCGCATCCGTATGTTACTCTTCAGCTACCACTATCTATAACCCTTTCCCTCTCTCTCTCTATATGCTGCTTTCTTATTATTTCAAGCCCAGGGCATCTTCTAAACAATATCTTAGTTCTCCAACGTAAGTCCTGATTATTCCGCTGAGATCTCATTTGGGATTTTTCGAAATTTCCTAAGTTTGCATTTTGGTTAATTGACTAAGTCATTTATGCTTCCTCCCTAAAAAATCATTTCAACAACTATATTCAAATTCTTGCTTGACAAATACAATTGTCCGTAACATTTTTCTCGGTCAGGGTACTCTTGGAAGTCACTAGCATTTTCCGTGGAAAATCCTCTGACCATGACAGTTCTTCCCTAACCTGCGATGGAAAACATTTAAAACAAAACACTAGTCATTAAAAAACACCTTTGTTGATGTACAGAGGTCTTTGTGTGGAGAATAATTCTTTTATGGGTTTTTCGACAAATATCTCGAGAACACCCTTCAATAAAACCCAACCCTGTAGTCACATAATATTCTGTACACTACACGAACTAATAAAGTGAACCTAATTCGCACAAGAAATATCAAAAGATAAGTCGTGTTTCTAGAGTATATAACAATATCATTTTTTATATCATAGAAATAATGCTAAGGAATATTAATAGTTAAAATTTAGTCATTCATCATTTATATTTTGGGCAAAAATATAAGATTAGTGCCTATTTTTCACCACTATTCTTTTTGAGTTATAAATCTTTTCCTATTTCGTTTTTTAATAATAGATATTAATTAAATTATACGGCAAAGCAAGTAATAGGAAGTTCGAAAATCAAAGAAAATCAAAAAGAGAAAACCCTAGAGCAAACATGGTAGTTGGGTTGCCCAACACACACTAGCCCCACTTAGGGAGAATTGCTTGGCCTCCTAAAGTCGCGGCTTACAATGAGTTTGTCCTTTTTTTGGGTTTTCTTTCTCTTATTTTATTTAATTCAATAATAATAATGGTTTGTTGAGTAAATACAGTGGACCAATTAGGAGTTTACCGTTGACACATAACAAATCTCGAAGGAATATTTGCAGAATTAGCTAAAATACTCAAATAAAAAAAATTTTAAAACACTGAGTCCGGATAGGAAAAGAGAGGGTTTAATAACTCCAATAGTTCGAATATTAGTTTAGTCGCTTTGCTCATGTTTTATAAGATATAATAAAATTATAGTCGGAGTGAGTATACGTTTTAAGTCTCGATAACCTCCTGGATGGGTGAAGATTGCAATTCATCATTTAATGGCTACGTTATTGGCAGCCATGAATGTCATTTCATCTTCTGATTCCACAGGTTTGATGCTAATAACCGACACTTGATTAACATTATATGGGTGGAATGAATTAATTATTTCTTCTCTACAAATCTTTTTTTTTTTTTTTTTCTCTGTAATCACTATACATACTATAACTTTAGGGGAGATAAAATCAAACATGTTCATCCATTGAGAGATTCATATTCATGTCATGCCATTATACTACAATGTCCTTAAACTTCTCCACAAATTCATTGTTATGTTTAGGTTGTGAAATAACTATCCCAATATTCGGTAATTCCTATCCTCTTACCATGAAATGAAAAATTGCTATTCATTCACATACATATCGACTAATCTTCAACATATTTCAGAATCTAGTCATGAGACTATAGTCCATGGTCTAATAATTGATTAGTGTAAGGGTACTTGGTATTTTTAATACATTTGTAATATATTACTAATGCCCTTTTTCGTGCAATGAAACAGATTAATAGTTATTGCCTCTTCATCAATTCCTTAAAAAATGTAATTTATTCTTATCATTTTATTCCATTCGTAAGTGAAACTCGCCATGGAAGAAGTAATTTTGCATGATATATTTCCGAAACTTTTATTAAAAAAGTTTTGTTATTGAAATGGGAGGTAAAAAGGGACGAAACTACCATCTTGAGAAAACAGTACGTAACGACAAAGAGTTTTCTTCGTCTCAAGCGCGTGGAAAATTCCCAGCAAAACCCACCAACGAGACTATGTCCTTCCTCTCTCTCTCTCTCTCTCTCTCTCTCTCTGACAAAGTCGGGGCGGGGGGGTACTTATAAACGATGCATATGGCATCTTTCCATGCAAAGAACTGTATAGTAACGGAAGACTCGGGGGGAGGAAAAGAAAAGAAGAAGAGAAGAAGCAGAGAGGAATAATGGAGGATTTACTGCCACCTGGTTTTCGGTTTTACCCAACAGAAGAAGAGTTGATCACTTTTTATCTTCACAACAAGCTTAACCCTACAAGACAGGACCTAAATCGCCTTATTGACCGAGTTATACCCATCCTCGACATTTACGACAACAATCCTTGGCATCTCCCACGTACCATATAATTAATCTATTTGCTTCATCCGTTTCCTTTTACATGTATTATGTAGTGATTTAGTACGATAATGTTTGTTCCTTAATAATGGGTCCTATGTGTAATTATTGCAGAGCTGTCAGGAGTGTTGTGTCATGGGGATCCGGAGCAGTGGTTCTTCTTCATTCCAAGGCAAGAGAGTGAAGCTAGAGGAGGAAGACCAAAGAGGCTTACAACTTCAGGGTACTGGAAGGCCACTGGGTCTCCTGGTTATGTCTACTCCACATGTAGCAATCGCATTATCGGAGTGAAGAGGACGATGGTGTTTTATAATGGAAGAGCTCCCAATGGAACTAAAACCGAATGGAAGATGAATGAATATAAAGCCATTGATGGAGATGCATCATCATCAGCTTCTTCCTCCACTGCTAACAACGTGGTTCCTAAGGTATATGCGTACGTAATCTATTTTCGACCAGACTCTCAGTTTAGGAACTTCGGTTATCCTCTAGTTCGTCAAATATATTCCCAATAATATAATATATGTTGAATTAAAATTTATATGTTGTGATTAATGCAATCTCTAGTGTGATGAAATGAATGATGGATTATTATAATATTTTGCAGTTAAGGCATGAATTTAGCTTATGTCGGATTTACAAGAAATCGAAAAGCCTGAGGGCATTCGACAGAAGACCATCCATGGGAATGATACATAACCCTCCGCTACTGTCTTCAAATCAGCAGTTATTTCATGGTGAAGAACGGGAAGGAACATCTTCATCTCTTCATCATCAACTCCTGATCCCTCCAGGTCCAACAAGTGAGACAGCCGGCTCTTTCGATTATTCGTCATCTGGGGATGACAATCCACCACCACAAGCTGGAGAAAATCACGCAGAGATGGCCGTTAATGATGAACAAGTTTTAGTAGACAACATAGACTGGCTTTTTGCTCGTTAATAAGGAAGAAGTAGAAATCAAGGAAATATTGTCTTGACTGCGGAGTAATCAAGGGAGTCGTCCATGAAACTAGTTAGTTAGAGACTTCGGGCCTTTTGCAATCATGACTTTTATATATTTCTATGATGTCCTATATATTTTTGTTTTGTATCTTATATGTATATGTTTATGATATATTGTTCAAAAAAACTATTTGATCTGTATATGATTTGTATTAGTTTCGAACACGATACTATATATTTATCAATCATAACTATGATAAATAAGAATGGAGAATGAGAGATAAGAAATTCTAAAAGAAATTGTAATTCTAATCTACTTTTAAAATTTTGAATCATGTGTAAAAGACATTCAAAGATAAACTAATTGAACAATCCACGCAAATTATTAATAGAATTTCTATCTCTAAAATTAGTGAATTTAGTTGCAAGTTAGTCATGGAGATAAAATTTCCTTCGCAAAACAAAAATGTTTATACAATTGATTTTGTTTTAGTTGAAATCAGCCATTATCAAAAGTATGTCACTGTTTTGATAATTGCAATGAAAATTTTAATAGATTCATAATTTTTATAGCAAATTCTTCTCTACTTGATCATAGTTGTTTTTGTCATCTTTAGGTTTTAGCTGATAAAGATTGAAAATGATTTAGGCTTTGGCCGATAGAGATTAGAAGTAATTTGAACTTTGAGCTACTGAATGAGCCTGCAAAAACAAGAGCTAAAGAGGGGTGCTAGGGGGGTTATCTAATACGACTACTTTAATGCTTAAATTAGTAGTGTATAGAGAGAGAGGTAGAAAGTATATTAGAGAGTATGATAAAGTTTAAGTGTGCAAAGAATTAAGTGATTT
The DNA here is from genome assembly GCA_024138015.1 of Lumnitzera littorea. NCBI lineage: Eukaryota > Viridiplantae > Streptophyta > Magnoliopsida > Myrtales > Combretaceae > Lumnitzera > Lumnitzera littorea. The sequence continues at coordinate 32,823,490 of JAMXBB010000002.1, forward strand.
ACTATAGGGAGGTGACTTAATATTTATAGAGAAGGGTAGCCGACTGTTAGAGGACCGTTGTGGGTAAAGGTTATGTCCACAAGTCGTGGGAAGAGGATACGTCCACAAGTCATGGGTAGTAAAGACATGTCGGTTGATGTAGTCTTGAATTATAAGAGATGATTGTTGACTACTATATTTAGCCTTCTCTGCAACATCATAGCTGTTAGTAACCATTATGATTGGACATGCTATGTAATGGTCTAAGGCCGAGACCAACCATGAAGATAGAAAGGCCAAGTTCAGTGTAGTATAGTCTAAGCCATGAGCCTAATCAAGTCAATATAAGCCTGAGGGGTCTAGATCCTAAAGGCTTTCTTAATACTTGCGCCCACCCCTAAGCAATCCCATTGTCATTATGGAGGCAAGGAGATAAGAGAGATGAGCTTCTCAAGCGTATGGTCAACTTAGTCTTAAAATGCTCATGTTAGTTGGGTGGGAAGGCAAAAATGTTGGTGTGCCTATGTCAGCGGGAATTTCTATGTTAACATATTTGAAGAGGTTGGCCAACATAGTGTAACAAATGCCTAAGCAGAGAAGATGGTCAATGAGGAGGCTTAAGTTGATAATGTACAAAGCTAAACAATAGTGAGATGACTTAAGGAGAACACATTAGGGCGAAGCTGAATGCTTAAGTGCCGACTTGAACAGGTGATTTGAGGTGAATACCCTTTGGGCTAAGGTGAAGATCCAGTAAGTTGGGTACTCCAAGCAGTAAGTATGCAGAGGCATGGAATGATCTAGGTAGGTAATACTAAGCAAGCGATAGCAAAGCCGAGCAGGGTTATCAGTGCCAAGCAATGGCGCTAGTAAGATTCTATTGTTGGCATAAAAGCTGACCCAAGGGTTAAGCAAGGAACATAATCAATGAAAGTGTCAAAGCTAGATGACTCAAGGGTTAAATTAGACCAATCGAACCGAACAATCTGTCACTTGGGCCAAAGCCGGGTAAAAAGGCGCCTAGGTAAAGCATGGGAGGTTCAAGTCGCTAAGGCAATGAAGAGTGCTGAACAATTGGTACCCGCACGGTCAAGGCAAAGATATCCAAGGTGCCGAACCGTTGGAGTGTTTGAGCCAAGATAAGACCTCGCTAATATGTCATGATGGGTGTAAAAGGTGAAAGGACCTAGGCGAAGCTTCTCAAGGAAGCTAGGCTTTTCAAATTCTTGGTTTAGCACGTGTTTCCTAAGTGCATTTATTACTAATAACAATTGTCGTGTCGTACATAGTTGCACGTGTAGAAGCAATTATCACATCATTCAAATGCGGCCGTCCAATCGAAACCCTCGATCGGTATCACCATCGCACTTCCTTAAGGGGATCGCGTTCACATGAATCCCCAAATTTTGTGCTTATAATACCCTTCACTGCCATCCTTTATATTTTGTTCCGCATATCTTTCTCGATATATACCTATCCAAAACGCTCTCAACACCCTCTCTCACCTTCTTAACTCTTCCCTCTTTCAATTTCCAACTTCTTTTCAAGTTTTGTTTCTTGATATCAAAATGTCAACTAATCGACATACCGGATGCAATGGATTGAAGCGATCAATGAAAACTAGATAAAACCATTCATACAATGATTGATTCATGGATTAATAAAGGTAAATGTATAGAGTATAACTAAGGTGTGGATATTTAAAGCATGCTTCATTTAGAACCATACTATATCCCATATCATATTTGATAAGGTTGACAGATTTTATGAGGTTCTCTCCTAGAATCTAGTCTGCATCTCGTGATATATCCATGCTCCTTATTTTTTAGATTCCTAGATGCCTATAATTATTTATATTCATTTATTTTCATATATATTTCTGAAATTATTTAATTATGATATCATTTTCTAGCAATATATATATATCGTAATATCCAAATTAAAAGAGAATTACAACAATAGTTACTACAATAAAGAGGTTATATATATGTTGATGAAATGAGTGTCTGCAAAGTTTAAGCATTTCATCGAGACACACGTGAGGTGGAACATCATCCATTTTCGCGAAACTTTTGGCAAAATACGAAACACTGACGGAAGTATCTTAGCCTAATGAGACAATTATTGTCTGCAGTTACCGACCAATTTAGATCCACTCGAACCATTTCCTAACATTTATTTGGCAGGTATGGTATAACGTCTCACTGAAAGTTAAAAAATTTGACAAGGGCGATACCAAGTGTTTATCACGTAAATTAATGGCAACATTAATAATTCGTTGTGAGGAATCTCCATGAAAGTTTCCTCATTTCTTCGAGACATCTTCGCCGAGATGGCAGACTTAAAATGATTGTTGGAGTAGTGGGCTGGGTTCAAGTACCGTGATAAGACGTTAATGTGCTTTAAGAAATGGGTCTTTTTTAATGTGTGAGTTGCTTATATCAAAATCATCTAACAAGTCACATTATAAAACCATCTCTTTCTCAATCTGGGACTTTTTTCTTATCATCTTCAACCATCGTAAACTCTCTCCCATGTTCCTCTTGCCATATAAAATTAGATAAGTATATCCAGTTATTGTCAATAGGATTCGGTAGATAGAATAGATTAGATTTGGACTTTGTGCTTGAGTGGTGAGCCTGTAAATGAGAACACTATGAGGAGCATTTGGATGCTGTCTAACATGGTCACTCCGATGTTTAAATTAATAATTTGGGCACAAGAAAGTAACGATACAAAGGGCTCAAAGATAGCATGAGTGTGTAGAGTCTTAATGAAGTATCGTTGGCATGCTTGAGAGCATTTATAGACAAGTGCTATTGAGAATTAGGGGAGCACGAGTAGTATTTTGGCACATCCTTACGACTTGGGTAATGAGAGTGTAGGGTTCGACGTGCTCCGAATTTGTAAGGTCATGGTAGTTAACTGAGTCTTTAAGCCTTATCATTTTTTCTAATAGCTGTTATGAAGCTTTAAGGTTGGTCAAGCCGCTTGGAGAGCTAATGCTGAGTTCAGCCAATAAGATGACTAGGGCAAGCGCTAGCAAATTCGATTGGGCCACGAGACTAATTAAGTCGAGCTAAGATCCAAACAGGTCAACATTAGCCTAAGAAATCTATGTTCAAAATATCCTATTATCACTAGTAATGCCAATTTTTTTTATGTGGTTTTTATTAATCTTTCCATACATAAGTATTTGAATAGAAAATTAAACAATACGTGAATCTTACTTATCCTATATATAAAAAATTGTGGAAATTGTATCTATTCCTACTTGCCGATCTTCCTATTTTTTTTCCTTCTCGTTGACCTCCGTATCTATATGTTACAAACAATAATGTCACATTTTCAAAATGCGATATAACAACGATATTTTAATAATTTTTTTATATAATTTCTTTTTTAAATTCGATAGATATGTATTACACCTAAAGATTAATAGGCTAGAAGGGGGAAAAATGAAGTAATGTCTACGTTAAAAAGGTAGACCAAGCCGTTTAAACCACTAAATTAAGTTTTAGTAGACGAGGAGGTCAACATTGAGACTTATTGGACGAATACACATACACACATATATTAGTATCTATATATCGATACGAGAGGTACATGACAAGAAGTAATATCTACCCCAAGAAAAAAGGTAAATGATGAAGTATTACATTACAGATCTATAGACTTGAATTAGTCCAAGCCAAGGTGAGTGAAATGATTTCAGTGTTGACTGAAGAAAGTCAATGATAGAAGTTAGAACGTAATTGCCGATAGTCAAGTCGGAGTATAACAAATCCTTTCATAAGAGATATTAACAAGCAAGGAAATGAGAAAGTTCGACATCATTTCATAAGAAATATTAGGGATATTATATATATTTACTAGAAAATAGTGGCTTATATGCATCATTAACAATTCAATGTTGATGATTGATTGTTTGTGGATGGGATGGACTATGGCAACTCTGGATGCTATTGTAGGCTTAAAACGGTGACAATATTGAAATTATTATCTAAACTTTACATGTTTTAGTATTTTTACATTTGAAATTTATGGTTATTAAAATATTATTCTTAATTTGAATTTTTAATAAATTCATCATCCTGTTTCTTTTTTTTTTTATATATATATGTACTTCTATTCTCCAAAAATTGCATATTTTGTCACGATAACTTTGTGATATGGTTAATAAGTAAAAATACTCTATTAAACATGGCATTCAATAACTTTAAACTTCACATTTAAAATCTCATAAACAAGATGTACAATTAAGTAGATATTTAACTATTTTAAACTTTATTAAAGATTTATTAAAATAACATCTAAAATTTAGATAATGGTTTTAATAATATTTATTCAAAAAGAGGATAGAGAGGCCTGGGATTTGTAAGAGGATTTTATCAACATTTAAATTTTTATGAAATACTAAAAGACTATACTATTAAGTTTTAATCAACCAGAAATGGCTCTAATTTTGTAGAATAAGTAGATCTTGCGACTACTTTAACAATAATCTCTCTCTCTTTCTATATATATATATATATATATATATATATATATTTGATAGATATTGGACCTAATCCGTTAACCACATCGTGAAAATTGGTCCATCTATATATTTTGAAGCCAAGAATTCTCTAAATAGAGTAGAAGAATTCTAGCACATTTGTATAAGCATACGTAATAAACTGAGCTTGCATGCTCTTAGGCTCTTAATATTCAACCTTACAATTCACCTGTAATATTCAAAAAAGTTTCTTACATTCGAATAAAAGCTAAATCTACTAAAAGACAAAGTACGATGAATTAGATTTCATGAGTTTCTGAATCTGCTGCAACAAGACTTGGAATAATTATTAGATATATTAGTTATGCAAATAATACTCATAAAATAAATACTTAGTTGGAGGATCCGCTGTAATCTTGTAATTTTTTCTCTTATTAAAACTATTATACTTTTTTAATAGAATATATTGATAGGACCTTTTGGATATAAACCTCTCAGATCTGTACCTATCTGATAAGGCTCGTGGTATATGCTATACTCTATAAAGACTCTAACTTCTCCCTCATAGCTAATCTCAATCTAGGTCCATTATGATCATCAACAACTAAAAGAACAAGAATAAGGCTAACGACTAAATCAAACAATCACCTCCTACATTTGTAAAACACATTAGACATCACGACTTCGCTCTCTAATAATTACAGACATGACTTTAATCCATCAACTTTTCTCTAACTATCGGCGCCACTTCTCTATAAATATAAACTCATTGTCAAATAGTAAACTACTTGATACTTTACGTACTTGAGCCTACATTTTGTCTTTAAGTATTCTACTCACGATCTTAACTTAAGTATTAGAGTGACCACATTAAAAAACACCTCGACACCTTCTCTTTGTTTTCTCTTTTGCAAGCTCATCTAACTACGCGAAGTCCAATATCTCTCAAATTTATATCAATAAATATCTTAGGACGACATAATGGAATAAATTTAAATTCTCTACCTAAAATGGAAATTTTTAATGACAAAGAAAAGGGAAAAAAAAACTTCCAATATTAAATTTTTAATTTAATTTCCTCTCGCTCTCCGTTTTCCAAGAACAAAGGTGTAATCATTAATAGATATACATACTTTCAACTTTTTTTTTTATTTTTCGTTTTACATTAATAATTAAGATGCAAAATTAAATATATTCATAAAATTTTATAAAACAGGCATATAAAACATACCTCATGCAGGTTTTATTTTTTCATCAATGAAAACCATTAAAGCGTAAAATCAGATTCCGTAGAACGACTTAAAAATAAATAAATATACATATGGCAGGTAAATTACCTGGAATTTCTGAATATTTAAATGCTTTCATAAGAGAAGGTCGTATCTCTTTTCTTGGGGCAATATATAGCCATCGACCCCAGAAATGTATAATATTTGCCCTTGGAACGTCAATAAGACGTTGAAAGACCGTAATAAGGGGCAAGGTCCCACTACGACGCTTGACTTTTTCTAAAGAGAGAGAGGAAATAGGCGGGTGGTTTCCGCTTGATGGAAAGGGAGCGCATAATACATGTTATTTATGTATCAATACCATTAAAGCAGATGAAATATTAAGTAACTATCAAAACAAAATTTTAGTTATTTTTTACTTATTTAACTTTTTAAATAAATTTTTAATTATTAATAAATAAATTTTTTTAATATATTTAATTATAAATATAGGACAATTTAAAAATTTTAAGAAAGCATAACCCCCCTCTCTCTCTCTCTCTCTCTCTCCATCAACATTCCCATTACTCTATTCCTCTCTTCACAATTCTCCATCTCTCTATATTTCTTATTGATTAATATCTTATATTAATATTATAATATATTTGATTATGTAATACAATTTTATTTATTTTATATATACGCAACGTTAGTACATTGTAGTAGGGGTCGACGTAGTTCGGTTCGGTACAGTTCGCCCTCTCTTTACCAAACCAAACCTAACTATACAATTCGGTTCATAAATTTTTCGAACCTAATTAAAATCGATTTAGTTCGATCCACGATTCAACCGTTTATATCAAATTTTCACTAAAAATTTTTATTTCTAATAAATATAAAATTTCAAATAAAATTTACTCAACTTAATTTTAATAATTAACACAAAATTATAATAGAGAATAACAAGATATGAAAAATTTAATAAAATTTATAAAGATTAATGGAAAAAAATATAAAAAAGTATAAAATAATTACATAAATTTTTTTTATTTAATTAAATAGTTTAGTTAGGTTCTAAACGATTCGATTAGGTTCTAAACTGTACGGTTCACTTCGCTTTTCATAACCAAACCGCGAACCATTTATATATAACCAAAGTGAATCGTAAACTAAACGATTTATAAAAAAACCAATTTTTTGGTTTGATTTAAGTTTAACCTGCAATTCATGGTTTTTTTGCTTAGCCCTACATTGTACGTTAGCATATAATAATGTATAACTATCAATTATATTTAAAGAAATTGTTATGTGAGTAGAATTTTTTAAAAAACTATATAATATCACTTCAATCCCTAAGAGAAGGAAGAGATTTCAGAAAGTAGGTTTTTATGATCCAATGAATAATCAATCCTATTTAAATATTTTTGTTAATCTATACTTTTTTGAAAGAGATACTTAACATACAACTATTTATGATAATTTAAAAGGGGGTGGTGTTATGGAGTTTTGTTTTAACACAAAAAAACAAATCAATTAACGAAACACATAAACAAAACAAACTAAGGGTTGGGGCAATTCCTATATGGCTATGTAGAAATAAAATAGGTTTTTCCTACTATACTATTGACTCTTCCCTCTCCCTTTTTTACTTTCTTTAAACTTTCTTCTTCTTTTTTTTATCTAACTTGATTAACATAAGGTTGATAAAAGAAATGAATAATTAGATCAACGACAAATAACAAATTTTGGTTTCACTACAATTCAATTTTTATTTAAATATAATTAATAGTTATATACTACTCATATATACATATAAAGTGTATTACTCAACAAATCTTTTTTCGTTGGCCATTGACTATTAGTACTTGGATATTATTGCGGATTGTACCTCTACTTTACCCTTTTTTTAATTTTACACCAAAACTTCAAACTTAACCTATTATACATCTAATTAAATTATTATCTCCTACGAGTCTACTCAATCGTATCAACTAATGGACATATGTCATGTGTATGTTTATTTCCTCGTAAGCCATTCTTTTTTCCACTCAACATCGATGTTGAAAAAAAAATCCAAAAAACTTAAAAAAGAATTAAAAAACATATAATACTAAAAAAAAAAAAAAAGAAAAGCTAAAACAGAAATTTCACTATCACAATCAATAAAGCAAAATCGAAAAAGATTTCACCTTTCTTCCTAAAGTTGAAACCCGTCTTACCTCACCACCTAAATGTCACACCCCGAAATGGCAAAATCATAGCAGCTCCCCCATGTAAACCATTCTAAAATAAAAATTAGCCTTATAACCGCTATCCTAAACCTAATCTACACAAGGCATTCATGACTAACCCGCTTTGAAGTAAACAGTTTGTAATTTAAATAAATCATTTACTTAAGAAAGTGAGAAAATATATATATACACTATAATTCAGTCATTACAATTAACATTTACAACGTTTCACCATAATATATTTCTTAGTTATTATATTATTCAGAAATGAAAAATTCTAAAATAAAAGCTTAGACCTAAAAAATATATGTTTGTTCTTCAAATATTTTTCCTCACTCCTTAGGATCCAGCAATTACTAACTTCAGAGTAGTTGTAAGCCGCTTCTTAACCATCACCTACACGACGTCTATAGAAATGTGAGTAACCACAGCTCAGTACGTTAGGGTAAAGGATTTAAAACTATACCATAAACACAACAAGGTTATCAACCAACTTATTAGTTGCAATGCATGTTCAAGCAAATGCCATCGCACGACGTTGTCTGGCCTATCGTGAGATTAGAGAAATTGCGCCCGCTCTAATTCGGATTGAGGAGTTGCCGTTAATGCAACATCTCGCAACCAAACCCAAGCTTGTGCAATGGAGACACCACTCCTCCCGCAACTACCTTCGAACCATTGACTTCACCCTTACCGCGACTCCTCTCCTATTACTTAGTTCGACTAAGGATAAATAAGAGACCATTATGCAATCCTGCGTTATCCCTTTCGAAGGGATTAGTATTTGGCCGGAAAATCCTAGATTTCCCCTAATGGGTTACCATGCAGATCCGATTATGATTACAGGTCATATATTTAATTAGGTCCAGTTTAGGGCGATCAATCATTTTATACAAATCATACAATACAAGTCAAAACAACAAATAGAATCATAGCATCACTTATAATCAAGCACATACACACAACCAACTATCTAATAAGTACAACCAAGTATAATCTCAAGCCTCCAAAATACAGCAACGTATTAATTTCAACTTACCTTGACTCCTTGCTCGCTTACTCGAGGTCCGACTCGCTTAAGCCATCGCTGATCATCCCTATAATACAAATGTGATTTCAGTTTTTCATATAACTATTATAGGTTGGTTTTATCCTATAACGCTTATTGTTACCTTTTGTTTAAGGTTTAATATGTTCAGTTATCTAGGTTCTCAAATCTTTTACAATTATTCTAGATTTGGGGCTAGGTTCAAGTTCAGTTTCCTTATCATATTTTTTTTAAAATTAGGTTCTAGTTTGATTTCTAAATACTATTTTATACCTGAAACCTAGAAACTCGTTTCAACTCATAATATGAAATTAATCACATTACTTTCAGATATCTTAAATACCATAATTACCCCTAGTCAGTATTTTATTCTACCTAGTACACTTAAATCTTTATTAATGTACCGAATTTACTCTTGATGTGAGAAATTTTTACATTTTTCATATAATTACATAAATTCAAGATTTCTATCAGATTTATTATATATCCCTATTATCTATATAGTATCAATTTTTATTCTAATATCTTCTATTTATTATATTTCCAATAATTACATATTATATATTATCACCTTTTATGTATATGATACACATTTAATATTTCTATCACTTTAATTATCATCTCCCAACATCAATTATCATTTCAAAATGTCTAAATTCATCTTAAATCAGATTTTACATCTAATTACCCTAATTTACAAAATTAACTTAAAATTTACTATTTTTCTCCATTACTAATTACATCTAACACCCTAAATGCTACAAGTATCATACTTCATCAGATTTCAATATCCTAAAACATATAATTATTCACTAAATCAGTAATAAACCATTTAATTACTTGATTAATCCTAAATTACCCATTTTATGCCTCATTTTAAGGCCTAAAAATTATCTAAAAATTTTGAAAATTAATTTTTGAAAACGGGCTTCATAGCACTATTCTATATCATCTAAGTAGTCTACACAAAAATTTTGGGCTCAAAACTACACTCTTAAGGTCATTTATTTCTAAACCGAAACATACTCGGTTTTGCATGATTTCTTAAGAACCATATATCACAGAATATATTTTCATCAAAATAATATTTTTCATAAAAACTAAATACAAAAATATTTCATAATAACAAGTTTCATAATTTTATAAGAATGTTTAATATTTTTACAAAATTAAACAAAATCAAACTCACCAGTTTGGACGGCTCCGGCCACCGTTGGTGGCCATGGGTGTATCGGCCTACCTAGGCACTGCCACCACCATTAGGTATTGGTTCTCCTTTAAGACCCTAATTGCATAGATTTGAGTAATTTTTTTATAATTAATTCAAACACTTACTATTTCAGCCCTCTCTATTTTTCTCACTCTCTAAATTGACCAAATGAGCTTTTAAAATTTTCTTGCTATTTATAGAGCATTAGGGAAATTATTGTGCATTAATTAGACAAAATAATTACCTTATCTCTTCTTTTTTTCACTTTCTATTTGTTGCATTTTAATTGGTTGATTTCCTTCTTTAATTTTCATATTGCCACGGCCCACTTCTAGACTTTTTCTCAATTTTCTATATTTTTCTTGATTTTTCCTTAATTAATTATGAATTTTTTTTAATTATTTAGTATTATTTTAGCACATTTCGCGTATTTTAAGTAATTACGCATATTTCTACTTACATGTAAATTCATATATAATACAAATAAATATTTCTAAATATTATTTAGGTTATTTTATGATTTTTAGTATACATATAATTTATTTCTAGCGATTCATTAATTATCAGAATACATTTTACGCATTTTCGATAAATAACGAGTTATATACTTAAAATTTGAAAATTTTATATTCTTTTCTTTTATTACTTATTTTCTTGAAAATTTTACTTATAATTTAGGCTCAATCAAATTTTTTAGTCAATTAGAACTTTAAGTGACTGGTTGTGGAGCTTACACTAAATCCCCAACAGTAACAGTAATCCATCGGAGCTAAGCCCTTAAACCCTAAAAATTGAAAACCTCTGCAAAACCTTTTTTTTTTTTTTCCACAAGAAACATTTTGATGAGGAAAATGGAAAATCCGAAGGCGATGATGACAAGTATGCTCTTTCTCGCTAGCTTCGATGGATTACTATTGAGCATGATAGTATTAGACTAAATGGACTATGAAAAATCATGTGGGTCAAAGGAATTCCATCATGTTTGCTGAAAGCTTTGTGGATTGAAGTTGGAGAAATCATCTACTTAAGGTGACAATTAGTTGCTTAGCAAAAAGGGAAGTTGCAGTTAAGCTTATGCCTTTACTAGACACCATCCAAGATCTACTTTCCATTAGTTTTAGAAAATTTGGATGTCTAACAAAAGAAGGAGCATAAATTGAAGATGTAAAGCTTATTAGGGATGGTGATAGTCTTTTTCTTATTGATGATGAAGGAATTGATAGTACCTTGAATTATGTTACTATTGATGTGATTGGGAAATCCCTCCATGCCCTTTTCGTTTTTCTCTTCCTCCCTTATTTTTAGTATAGATGTGTTTAGTTTTAGGAAAATTATTTCAATCTCCATTAAATTGAAAAAATTTAGCTTTAATGGATTATTGTTGAAGTTGAAGATTTAGGCAATAAAGGAAAAAGGGTTTCCCCTCTGGGGAGAAAAGTGTGTTTTTTTTTTGCTTTACTAACAATGATAGTGAAATTTTTGTTTTATCTTTTCTTTTTTTTGGGGGGGGTGGTATTATATGTTTTTTCATTCTTTTTCAAGTGTTTACTTTAACATGGATTTTTTTTTTTTCCCAACATGGATGCTGAGTGGAAAAAAGAATCACTTACTAAGAAATAAAAATATAGGTGACATATGTCCGTTGGTTGATCAGGTTGAGTGAACTAATAAGATTAGTAGGAGATAATCAAGGTATATACTATAATAAGTATATATTCAATTAAATGTATAATAGGCCAAGTTTAAAGTTTAGATGTAAAATATAAAAAAAAGGGGGGTAAAATAGCACAATAATATTGCAATACTTTTGGTTTGTTTATTAGGAAATTTTAAAAATTATATATACTCTCAACTTTTTAAAAAGTTTTACCCTTTTAAAAACTGGTCAGAAATTCTAGAGGATGTAAATTCTAGCATGATATTTCATTAAACATATTTAATTTATTAATGAAAATATAATAATGATGTTGATTGAAAAAAAAAAAAAAAGAGGAGAAAATTGAAAAAAAAAAAGAGAAAAGAAAAGGCAAAAATTTAGAGAGAGACAGAGAAAGGAAGGAACACTAGAAAGGGCCATAGCCACCTAAGAGCAGGGTGCAGAGATTTATAATATAAAGCTTATTTTTACGATATTATTTGCTTTAACTTGTAGGAAGTTGATTTGTTTAGAGTGCCTGGCTTCACCGCCGCTGACAATTTCTACCATGTTTTCTACCTGGAGATGTAATGGTGTCTATACTTGATGGAAAAATATTTAAAAAGAAATTAAATAAACGAATAAAAAAAAAGAGTTCAGTAAAGAAGTTGTAATTTCACAAAATACAAAAATACTTAATTTAATTTACAACAAACCCGTTGAAAAAGTTAGTATCAACTTGTTTTTCTAAAACTGCAAGAATACAATAGGATGCTGTGTGTTAGGATTCATATGGTTTAGTATATGTAATAGGATTGTAGTTAAAATAACCTACTATTGTTTTCGGTTAAACCTAAATGAAAATAATAAAAACTTACAAAAAATTTCACGCTAGTGATAACACCAATACAAAAAGGATTAATTTGTCAATTGTAAGTATTATTAATTAGTATTATTTTCCCATTTTTAATTCTGCTTTCTTGTGATTATTTTCTGCATTTTTTATTAGTTTTTTAAATCGATTAATTCGATATATTTAATGAAATACCATATAAGCATTTATGTGTGTTCACGTAAATTAGAATTTCTACGTAGGTAGTGATATTAACTTTTACAGGAGTAAATAATGTTTTTAAAAAAGTTAGGGCCCTTTCAGATTTTTTATTTTATTTTTTATTTTTTAGGTTTTCTGTGTAATTTGACTCTATATTGATTAAAGTTTTCATTGACTAGCTACCATATTTCTAAATATTTTCAACATAGAGAGTTAGTAAAGCTTAACACCAAAACCTTCTATTGGATATGGAATAAAATATTTAGATAGTTATTATACATCAACCAATAATTGAGATATCGAAGGTGATACGATTCATAAATTTAAACATATAAATTAAAGAGCGATAGATGGATAATTTTCATTGATAGAATTCATGCATATGCATTTGCACAGCAATGAGAATAATATAACTCATCAAATAATAGTGATGAAAATATAAAACAACTATTATGGAGTCTCGATGTAATAAGTATAAAAAATAATTACAACTGAACCTTAAATTTAAATTTAAAATGGAACTACCCTGACTAAAATTACTAGGAAAAGCTACAACTTTAGGCTTTCTTGGTTGTTTTGGATTGCATAATAGACTTGCAAATTGCACCTAAAGAAATACATCATTATTGTAGTAGAACACTAGGCTCCGAAGTGTTGTAACTTGCCACTTATTTGGTTCTAATCTACACCAGGGGCTTGGTCAAACTCAGTCTAGACCCACTTGGTCAAAGGCCTGGTTCATCTTAAATCGAGATCGACCCAACTTAGATCGATTTTGAGTCAGTTTATTGATCTATGAACCGGCTAATTCTTTTTAATTTTTATTTTTAATTGGGAAAAAATATATTCTTTTATTTTTTTTTTAATTTGAAAAAAAAAAACACCAATAAAATCACAAGAATTTAAAATTCTGACTATTTCACTCTATTAATTATTGAGCACTAAGATTAATAATTCACACCTTATTAATTATTAGGCATGATATTAATAATTTATATTTTCAATGAAGCATAATTATTACTTTATACTCACAATTAGTGAATTGAGTGAAAAAAAAATCTTTTTATAGGTAACGTCTCAAGGAAAGTTTGTCAATATAATCAATGTGGGACTAAACTTATAACAAGCTATGCTCACTATGCTCTTTTTTTACTTTAGATGAAATTTTAGTAAATAATATAATCTATGTGGGAGTTGTCATGCCCCGAAGCGGCAGAGTCGTAACAGCCCCCGCCGTGTAAACCATCTTAAGATAGAAGTTGGCCTTACAACCGCTATCTTAGACCTAATCTACACAAGGCGTCCACGACTAACCCGCTTTGAAGGAAACAGTTTGTAATTTTAATAAATCATTTCTCTAAGAAAGTGAGGAAAGATATATATATTATAATACAGTAATTACAAATAAGGTTTACAAGATTTCTCCGTAATATATTTCTTAGTTATTACATTATTCAAAAATGAAAAATAATTCTAAAGTAAAAACTTAGACCTTAAAATATGTGTTTATTCTTCAATGTTTTTCCACACTCCCCAGGATCCAGCAGTTGCTAGCTTCTGAGTAATTGGTTGCCGCTTCTTAGCCAGCACCTACACGACGTCTATAGGGATGTGAGCAACCACAGCTCAGTAAGTAGGGACGGAGGACTTAAAACTATACCATACACACAACAAGGTTTTCAATCACTTATTAGGTGCAATGCATGTGCAAGAAAATGCCATTGCACGACGTTGTCCGGCCCGTCGTGAGATTAGAGAAATTGAGCCCGCTCTAATCCGGGTTGAGGAGTTGCCGTTAATGCAACAGCTCACGACCAAACCCAGGCTTGTGTAATGGAGACCTTGCTCCTCCCGCGACTACCTTCGAACGACTGCCTTCACCCTCGCCGCGACCTCCTCTCCTGTCACTTAGTTCGACTGAGGATGAAGAAGGGACCATTTTGCAATCCTGCGCTATCCCTTCCGAAGGGATCGGTATTTGGCCGGAGAGTCCTAAATCCCCTAACGAGTTGCCATGTATGTTCGATTATGAGTACTGGTCGTATATTTGATTAAGTCTAATTTAGGGTGATCAATCATTACATACAATTCATACAACATATGCCAAAGCAACAAACAGAATCATAGCATCACCCATAATCAAGCACATGCACACATTCAACTATCTAACAAGCACAACCAAGCATAATCTTAAGCCTCCAAAAATATAGCAACGTATTAATCCCAACTTACCTCGATTCCTCGCTCGCTCACTCAAGGTCCGATTTGCTCAGGCCATCGCCGATCATCCCTATAATACGAACGTGGTTTCAGCTTTTGATATAAATACTATAAGTTCATTTTATCATATAACGCTTATTGTTAGGTTTTGTTTAAGGTTTAATATGCCTAATTATCTAGGTATTAAATATTTTACAATTATTCTAGGTTTGGGGTTAGGTTCAAGTTCGGTTTTCGCATCGATTTCTAAATTAGGTTTTAGTTCGATTTCTAAATCCTAAACATGTTCGAATCCTAATGTGAAATTAATCACATTAAGCTCGGGTATCCAAATATCCTATTAGGTCTTAATTTAGTATTCTAAGCTATTCGGTACACGCTAGTTCTAATTAGGGTATCAGATTTATCTCCGATGTAAGAAATTCTTACTTTTTTATATAATTACCTAAAATTCAATCCTAATTCAGATTTAATATTATTCTGATTTTTACCCTAATATTATCTAAATAACCCTAATTTTTCCATATTTATAAATTTCCAATTCTACATATTTCTAATTTTCTACATTTACCACATAACACCTTTATTACTTACACTTAACACTCCATAGACTAAGATTGGGTTTCCACATCAGAAATTAACATCCCTAAACATCTAATTACTATCTAAATCAGTAATTAATATCCTAATCACCTAATTAACTCCAAATTACCCATTTTATGCCTCATTTTAGGGCTTAAAAATTATCTAAAAATTTCGAAAATTAATTTTTGAAAACGGGCTTCATAGAACTGTTCTATATCCTCTGAGTAATCTACAAAAAATTTATGGGCTTGAAACTACACTCCTAAGGTCATTTATTTCTAAACCAAAACATGCTCGGTTTTGCATGATTTCTTAGGGATCATATATTACGGAACATAATTTCATCAAAATAATATTTTTCCTATAAACTAAATACAAAAATATCCTAGAATAACAAAATTCATAATTTTCTAATTATATTTACTATTTTTAAAAAATTACACAAGATTCGGGCTGGAAATCGGACTTACCGATTTAGGTGGCTCCGGCCACCGCGGGCCGCCGTGGCCTTGTCGGCCGGCCTAGGTGCTGCCACCACCGTGTGGTGGTGGTAGCCGTCCACTCCTAGCTCCTCGTTTGGTGTGGGTTCCTTTTAAAATCCTTAACTGCACAGTTTTTCTTTTTTTTTTTTTTATTTTCTGGATTTTCTCTCGAATTTTCAACTCTCTCTAATTTTCTCTGAGTTGTATCTGTCCAAATGAGCTTCTGAAGTTTTCTTGCTATTTATAGACGATTTTTGTAATTATTATGCATTAATTTGATAAGATTTTGTCCAATTTCCTTAATTTTTGGCTTTTAAGTTGTTCAATTTTTATTGGTCAATTTTTATTTTTCTAACCACGACCTGATCTTGCATCAACTTATCCTCTTCTAATTTTTTCTGATTTTTCTATAATTATTTTATATTTTTCTTTAATTATTTGCTTAGTTTTCGGCCAATTTAGGTAATTACGCGTATTTTTATCTACATGTAAATACATGTGGGGTACACGTGAACATTCCTAAATATTATTTTGGTCATTCTAAAATTTTTAGTATACATATAATCTATCTCTAGTAATTTATTAGTTATTAGATTACACTTTTTGCCTTTTCAGTAATTAGCAATTATTATGCTTAAAATTTGAAAATTTTATAGTCTCCTATTTTACTATTTATTTTCTTAAATTTAAGTTTACGGGATCATTTTTACTAATATTTCTCTCAATAGTTTATAATTTGGGTGTAATCGGATCCTTTAGCCGATCGCCCTAAACCTTGGGTTCTAAGTTCAATCTTACGGTTACTTGGCTGAACTTTGAGACTTACAGGAGTGTGATTAATATTGTAAAAAGAGCAACATCTATCTAATATCTATAATATACTTATTATTTTATATATAACATAAATATATTCCTTTTGATTTTTAATATTGTTAAATTATAAATACACTTACATTTTTATAAGTCATTTAAATATATTATTTATAAAAATAATTGCTCTCTCAAAAGTTAGGTAAAATTGTATGAAACTTATGATATCTTATACCCCAAATTCTTTTAGTGGTTTTTTTTTTATCAAAAACCTCCTTTGATGATTAAAGCAATATATTTTATACCATAAATATCTACTTTTACTAACATTAAAATATACAGATTTTAACGATTCTTTTTCTTATAAACTCATATATATTATTCGATCTCCATATTGACTTCTAAATATAAGTAATAATATATACTCAATTTTATTTTATATTTTAATTAGAGAGAATACTTATATTTAATTTATAAAAATTTGCTTTTTTGTTTTTTTTTTTTTTTAATTTCTGGGTTAGCCCATGGCTTACAATTCCCAATCAGTTTCCGTGAACTACCAAGCTGCTTTCACTTCGATTCACAGGTTGAACCCAGCCCTTCCTTAGGTTCCACAAAAATATAATGTTGCAATTGGTTCATTGAAATGGAATTATTATTCTACTTTTATTATTGTAATCATCATTCATTCATTTGGTTTACAAAAAGTTCTACCATAAATAATGTATAATCCATATAATGTAGAACAAATAAGGAATTTCCATTCATTTCCTTCATCGGAGAAATTGTTATTCCTTATGAAATGTAATTCATTCTAAAAATGCACAATTGTTGGACAAAATAATAATATTAGAGGAAAGAATTGCTATTATTTCTTTCCAACCTTATTCCAGCCCAATGAACCAAAAGTAAAATAATTGTCAAAAATTTTGAGATTTACAAAGTTGAAAATTAAGACTTAGAGGCCTTCCAACGCTTTCCTTAAAGTGTCTTACACATCCTTTACTTATTTGAAGGATTATCGTAACTCTCATATGAAACAATTAAGAGATTTAAGAACAAAACAAAAATTCTTATGTTCTTGATTATCATAGTTAACTTCATGAAAATTTAGAAAGAATTGTGGAGAAATTCTTAGAGTAAGATAAAGCTTTATTTGTGTGTAAAAAGATTCTTGCTAGAATCTACCCAAATTAAAAAGTTACTTAGTACTATGATCTTAGACATTACAGTCTAAGTCTTAAATTTCCTTCTCTTTTTTAAATTTTAGCTTATATCAATCTCAATCACCTAATATAAACTATTCAATCAAAATTAAAGAAAATATATATATATATATATATATCCTTAAAAACCATTAGAAAAAAGTTTAAACTTTTGAGTCACCATCATATTAAATCGTGTAAAAAAAAAAAAAAGAAGAAGAAGAGGAAAATACAAATAATCTCCTGAATTTTAACTTAGATGTAATTTTACCTTTAAACTTTCAAATGTTGTAAATCATTCTATTAAACATTGATATATGAGTAAATAACCTCTATAATTTAGAAATTAACTCTCTAAACTTTGACTTTAATACGGAAATACCTCATGAACTTGTTAAATATGATTTATGACCCCTTAAACTTTAATCATGATGTGACCTTTTTTTATTAAAAATGAAAATGTCCTTTTTACTGTTAATTTATCAAAATTTAGGAGTAATTTATAATATTTCAAAATTTATAGAGTAAATTCACATTTGAGTTAAAGTTTAAAAGGTTTATTTATAATTTCCTTAACATAATAGAATCAGCTTTCTTAAATGCTTCTCCTGTAGGAAAGAAGGAGAAGATAGAGTCAGGACTGTACTTCTTTGATTTGAGAAGAGGTGTCATTGTAATCAAATGAGTGGAATCATGTCAATAACTAATGGCTTGATTTAAAAAAAAAAGGTCAAAGTACTTAAATTTCAAAGCTAAAGAAAAACTACCAAACATAATTTTCTGAAATAAAGGGCTTTAACTCTAAACTTTCAAGAAAAGAAAAAATATATTTTATTTTCATTATTATTTTTTCAAAAAATTATCTTTTCGAAAATATTTTATTTTATTTTTAAGGAATTTTTTTGGGAAAATATTTATATTTTATTTTTACATGAGATCCATTATTAAATGTTTACACACTTGCCATTTGAAATTAAGTCATTGTAGTTTATTTTTCAATAACTCTTTATTGTTCAATGTTTTTTATTTTTTTTTCAAAATTTTATATATCTTTTGCTTTTCTTAAAAAACTATTATTTTAATTTTTTAAGGAAAACCTTTTATTTGGTAATTTAGGAGAAGCTCACTAGTTTCCAGCTTTCTTGGAAAATTCCTAGATGCTCTAAAATGGTTAAGCTACTCCTACCCAAGTATTAAGGACTCAATTCAATCTAGGAAGTAAAATAAGCTTGGTCATTATCAATTAGTTAAGCTTATGAAAAACTTACTTTTATCCTTAACTTCAATTAATTTACTCAATTTGTTATTTTTTTCCTTTTACTTAAGGAGTATGTAGTTAATACAGTAGTGTTATTTTAACTACCTAAATTAAACTTCTTTCATAAACACAACTAATACTCTAAACGAGTAATAATCAACAATCATATATCAAATAATTTGGTTGATGTATATAACTAGCATTCTAATTATCAAATAATGACAATAAATGGATTACAAGGGTGTTTAATAACTCCAAAAGAAAAATTATAATCTTCTATCATACATGAGATAGAAAAACATAAAGAATAAAGGTTGTTTCAAAATTCCAATAACCATCAACAATGCATTTAGGGTTTTTAGAGGAAATTTTAGTACTCGATCAATTAAATAGGGGTTTAAGTTAACTAATATCCTTCTTATTTAACTGATGTACTTTATAGAGATAATTTAACATTAAAATTAAACCTTTTCTCCATAGAATATAAAATTTCTTCTTATTCCAAATTTCCATTATCAAACTCGTAAACTTGGTTTGTTATGATTATTTTACCATAATACCTATTTCTATTAGTTAAAAGCCCATATAATCATAAACCATAATCTATTATCCACAATTTAAATTAAAGAAAGAGATCGTTGCTTACTAATGGAATTTATTTTCTTCTTTTGGCCAAGAAGAGGACCAATGTTAGAGCGATAACAAGTTTAATACATCAGTCAACTCATAAATAAGAGGAATGTTTTCCAAACAATACAAATCATTGATGATAATAGATCTAAGAGAAGATGGGGGGCCGCAACACCTAATCTAGATGACATATCTTTTTTCTAATCGAGGTTGCAAACCAATCAGCTATTTGATTTGCATGTCTTCTAACCATGGTAATATTCATTGACATAGAAGTTTACAACAAACACTTAAAATCAACTAGAAAAAGCTTGGAGATTCCAAAAGGAAGAACTAGGTTTTAATTGAGCAAAAAATGGTAGTGTTGTCAAGTTCAAAGCATACATCCTTGCCATCCTCTTGCTTTTGCAAGCTTGCATGCTTCTAGGACAGCAAAGGCCTCAACCGCTTAATAGAAACAATACAACAACTATTGGCAAAACCATTACAAGACAACATATGAGAATCCTTGGCTATAAAAGGAAACTAGCCTCTTTCGAGTTCTCATCATACGAGCCATCCAAATTAAGCTTAATGGTAGATTCACCTTGTACCTGCCAATTAGAATAAGATGATTATATGCAAGAGATAGCTGATGTTACGCCCCGAAGTCGCAGAGTCGCAACAATCCCGCCGTGTAAACCATTCTATGATAGTAACCGGCCTCACAGTGCCTACCATAGACATGATCTATACAAGACGTCGACGACTCCTCGCTTTGAAGTAAACAGTCCGAATAATAGTTATACTACAATTATAATAAATATTACAAATTTCTAATAAACATAAATAATTATAAGTAAATCCACAGAGCTTCCCAGGAAGTTTTACATAATCGCCACAGTTTACTAATCTATATAATAGCTACCAGTCTTGAATCTTTAACTACAAGGTCAGTCTGGTTACACATTATACTAAGTAACTTGATCCTCACACCCCTGGCTTCAAAAGGACTAACCTCTGGGTAATTGTAGGGCGGCATAGTACTTGAAATGTTTAGAAATTAAAACCTGTAAAAGGATCTATAAGGGTATGAGCAACTACAGCTCAGTAAGTTGAATTGGAGACTCATGAATGCATACAAGCACAAACAGGGTTATCAAACAATTATTTTCATGCAATGCATCAATCAAGTGTCATCGCACAACGTAGTCCGGTTCGTTGTGAAATCAGAGAAATTTCACCCGCTCCAATCCGGGTTGAGGAGTTCCATGTTATGCAGCAGCTCACAACCAAACCCAGGCTTGTGCAATGGAGACCTCGCTCCTCCCGCGACTACCTTCGAACCATTGACTTCACCCCCGCGGCGACCTCCTCTTCTGTCACTTAGTTCGACTGAAGATGAAGAAGGGACCATTTTGCAATCCTGCGCTATCCCTTTCGAAGGGGTAGGTATTTGGTTGGAGAATCCTATGATCCCCTAACCGGTTGCAATGCATGACATTTTTTATTATTAGGGTTGACTAAGATTAAATTTCGTTTAGGGTGTTTAAACAATTTCATACTAATTCAATCAGTCGCAAATCACTCACAATGCAAGTTTCAGCACGAATTCAGATACATCAAACACATGCGTAAACTACTTACAATCACAAGCATATACAAGCCTAAGTCTCCGAGCACTACAAAACTAGTACTCTATTACAATAAGCAATAACCTAACTTACATGAAATTGCTCGATTGCTCGATTCCTTAATTGCAAGCTGATGTGTCTCTGGGTATCCTATAATACAAATAGGTCTTTTTAGTACTTATAATTTATGGTTTCATATTCTAAGTTATATTTTAACTCATTTTTTCGTATATACCCATTACGTCCTAATGATTCGTTATACTCTATTTCGGTGTTCGAATCCTAAATGAAATTTTAAATTTTGATTCCTAAGCCTTAAATATGCTCAAATCCTAATGTGAAATTAATTACATTAAGCTCGAGTGTCCAAATATCCTATTGGGTCGTAATTTGGTATTCTAAACTATTCGGTACACGCTAACCCTAATTGAGGTATCGGATTTATTCCTGATGTGTGAAAATCTTACATTTTGAGATATTTACTTAAAATTAAATGTTATTTCAGATTTATTATTTTTCTGATTTCTATTATAATATTATCTAAATAACCTTATTTTTTTTTAGATTTATTAATTTACAATTTCACATATTACTAATTTCTTATATTACTTACCTAATTTCCCTAATTAACCATACTTAATACTCCAAAGGCTAGGATTAGGGTTCCACTTTAGAGATTAACATCCCTAAACATATAATTAATATCTAAATCAGTAATTAACATCTTAATCACCTAATTAACCCTAAATCACCCAATTTTTCCATCATTTTAGGGCTAAAAATTAACTTAAAATTTTCAAAAATTAATTTAAAAAAAATGGCTTCACAGCACTGTTCTACATCATATGAGCATCCTACAGAAAAAATTTGAGCTCCAAACTACACTCCTAAGCTATTTATTTTTCGGTTTAATCATGCTCGGTTTTGAATAATTTGTTAAGGATCCTATATTTTCAGACATAATTAAACTAAATAAATATTTTTCCCTAAATCTACATACAATAAAACCTCAGAATAACAAGTTTCATAATTTTTTGGGTAAAATAACTAATTTTACAAAATTATTCAAAAATCAGGGTAAATAAATAACTAACTGGTTAGAAGCATTCTGGCCATCTAAACTCAGTCCAAGGTTGTCGGCAGGCCCAGACGGTGGGTTTTGTGTAGGGTGGTGGTGGTGGTTCGGTCCCAGGTGGTGGTGAGAGGTGGGTTTAGCTCACTTGCCCAATCTGCACAGTTTTCCCCTTTTTTTTTATTTTCTGGATTTTCTCTCGATTTTTTCAGTGTTCCTATTTTTTCCAAATGCTAAACTGACCAAATGACTTCTGAAAAATTTTCCCCTATTTATAGACATTTGTTGTAATTAATATGCATTAATTTGACAAGACTTTGCCCATTTTCCTTGATTTTTGGCTTTTAGGTTGTCTAATTTTTATTGGTTGATTTTTCTTTTGCTGATCTAGACTTGCCACGACCTAATTTAGATCATCTTATCCTCTTTTGATTTTTTTCTAATTTTTTCATAATTAATTTATAATTTTCTTTAATTATTTGCTTAGTTTTTGGTCAATTTAGGTAATTTCGCGTATTTTTATCTACACGTACATACATGTGAGGTACACGTGAACATTCCTAATTATTATTTTGGTCATTCTAAAATTTTTAGTATACATATAATCTATCTCTAGTAATTTATTAGTTATTATATTACACTTTTCGATTTTTCAGTAATTAGCAATTATTATGCTTAAAATTTGAAAATTTTATAGTCTCCTATTTTACTATTTATTTTCTTAAATTTAAGTTTATGGGGTCATTTTTACTAATATGTCTCTCAATAGTTTATAATTTGGGTTTAATCGGACCCTTTAACCGATCGCCCTAAACCTTGAGTTCTAAGTTCAATCCTACGGTTTCTTGGCTTAGCTTTAGGGCTCACAGCTGACCTCTCATCAACCACGAAGCCCATATGAATAGGTGATGACGCAGCCAAAGACATAGTATTGTTGTTGTTTCTATTTATACTAAATCTGATTGCTTCAACTTGGTTTTCAATAGGACATTGTGGTTGATTTGCACTTAAAACTCTCGAAAAAATAGGTCGCTGCTAGAATGCATTGGGATGCCACTATAAGTTACAAGCTAGAATGTTGCTATGCTAAACAAATGAAGCTTGTTGCAGAATAACTTGAGTTCAGTATATGGCACATGATTGTCCATTCACAATGCCTAGCTCATCCAAAGTTCTTTGACAAGATTAAATAACCAAATTAACTTACGAAATAGTACCCCCAAACATACACTTGCACCTGGTTTTGCAAATACACCATATGATAGTACTTATCATAGCAAACAAGTCCATCTTTTCCTTCTTATCATAATTTGCCAATTCTATGCATTTCTTTTGTTAGATTTTATAGATAAAAAAGAACGCAACAAAAAAAAAAACTATAAAACTTATCATAGGATCCATGTATGACATGCAATAAAATAACATATTAATAAAATATTATAAAACTACATTTTCCCTAATGAGAAGTACCGTCTCCTCCTAGGGATGGAGTTTAAGAGAAATGTGAATCTAATTTATTGTTTCAATTTATGTTCACTGCAAAGACTCTAAACGTAATCCCTTTAGCAGTATCCATACACACATTACCAAGAACAAATTCTAATACTTTATATTACGAGATAACTAGGTTTAGAATTAGAAAAAAAAAAAAACTAGGAAAGAAAATGTTATATCTCTCTGTGGCCTTTTCTTTAGGAGTTTCTCTAAATAGAAAATCACTATCAAACCTTTCTCCTGCTCTTATCTCTTTTAAATATTAACTAACATTAATGAAAAAATTCTTTTATTTCATGAACTTTTCAATTGCCATAACCTTTTAATTATATAACAATTAAACATGGAATTAATGGCAGACAACCTTTTAATTGCCATCAACTTTCCAATTATAATTGAATATGGAGTTAATAAATTACATATCCTTTCAATTGCCATGAACTTTTTAATAATAATTAAATATGGAATTAATAAATTCCATCTACTTTTACATGAAAAAGCAATAATAAAATACATAACATTTAAAAGGTACTTAACAGCAAATATATACTATGCGATAAAATAAATTGCTTCCAATTTATTATTTTAGACCAATTTATTCTTACCCTAAAATAGATATTGTCAAAACTTTGTTCCTATTAATTGTGTTATAGTGTGCGACTCTTTAGATTTCTATACACGGATGTAATTTCTATATAAACATAAACCAAGGTAATTACTTAGCAACAGTTATTGGTCATCGAACGTAATAGAAAAAGTGAAAACGAGAAACCATTATGAATTGATTATTATATAATTAAATCTCTTCATCAAATAATATCCTGATTAAACCATTGCATATCATATCATCAACATTTAATCATTTTACTTGGTTTCCAAGATAAAATAGACTTAATAATACTTACCATGTCTACGAGTTTACAAAAAACTATTATCTTAACCAAGTGGCCCTAGATATTAACTTCCTAATCTAAGAGAGTGATGAATTCTATTTTAACTTATTACGATCCTTTCTATATTTCATGTCGTACCCAATAACTATATTTTTTACAATCCAAATAAAGATTGTATTTAACAACATTAAAACATAACATTCCATATATAGGATATATGAAGATCTCGAGTTTATGGATTATTTATGCTCATTCATCTAAAGGAGGTACCAATGACATTAAACACGTGGTATTCTCTATTAGCGGATTATGTCCAGTATATCTACTTACCTTTGAGCACCCACTTGTATAACTCGGATATCTTTCTCTCGGTCCAGTAAGAATGACCTTAGGAATACAACATGTTGGTCTAAATATTTATATCCTCTCCAGATATTTATCTGACGAAAATATAACTTTTAGATAATATAATATAATGTAATCTCACTGATAATACACTTTTATTATAATTCTATATATACTCTAATTATCTATAAGATTTTATTGAAAAATATATATCGGCAGAAAAGTATATAAATACAATAAATACTTGCTTTTCATAAATAATATCCATAAATACATAAAAAATATCTTGGCACATTATGCACAAATTACAACATCTTTAACTACCTGTCTAACAGAATATTATCTCTACTCTTAACTTGAATTCCTAAAGTGGGAAACTAAGCTAGTGAAGTCTAAGGACAGAAAATGAGCAAATGTTCTACGATATCAACTTCATTGTAGAATTTATAGCTTAAAGAGTAAAAAATATTCCTTTGGAAAAATTTTTCTGTATGCGATACCATTATTCAAAGCTCTTTAATGGAAGTGTCTTACTTTGGGCAAGCATGAATTATGCCAAACCAAGTTCCATATTAACTTTTCTATTACTGGTGAAGATGTTGTTAAACTACTTAATAGATAGGAAGAGCATCCAATTAAGATATACACTAACATAACACTATAAACTCTCATTTTCTCAAAAGGCTAGACGAGTCACTCTTCCATTCTCACGTGAGATAATTAAACATTCCATATTGTTCTTATTATCTCCCATTCAAACTTCCTATGAAGCAATTGAAATCTCTAAGTTTTTGCTGAAGCATCGATCAGATCCATTACTAACAAATCATAATCACATTGGTGATGCTTTGAAAATAGGCTTGTGGTTCAATACACGGTATCCATTTATCTAAGGCAGCTCAAATTTTGGAACCATCTTCAACTTGCCATAAAGCACCATTCAACAAATAGTCCTTCCCATGAAAAATGCTTGCCTATCCCTATAGGTCTCTCGAGCCTCTAGTAGCTCGTAAAGAAGAATGATAAGGAAAGAAAATGCCCTTGAGTACACGAACCTAGAAGGCATCAGGGTTACTATAGATCCTCCAAGCAAGTTTGGTTAAAAGAGCTAAATTAAGTTCATCGAGAGGGTAATTTTCCTCCAAATTAGCCAATAGATCTTCCTTTCATCTTTCTTTTGCCCCCACTATTATTGTTCTATCATAAGAATTCACTTATTGATACCACTTCAATGGAAATTTAAAGCAACTCATAGGGAAGGTTGGTATAGCGTTAGCCATAGACCTAATAAGAACCTCCTTATCAACATTTGAAAGCAAGCTTCTCTTCCAGTTGCTTACCTTTGATCTAGTTTTATCTTTCACAAATCTTATATCTTCAAACTTCTTCCTACCCCACAAGGTAGGTAAGCTAAGGTATTTTCTTGGATTATATGAAATCAAAACTTATAAATATGGCATATCTCTTTAATGCAAACTTGTGATGTACTTTTATAGAAGAATGTGCTTGACTTCTCAAAATTAACTTTATGGCCTAAAGCTTGAAAATAATCCTGAATGAGACATCTCAACACCTATCATTAGGCACATTTGCTTCCATAAAAAAATAAAATAAAATAAAGAATCATTAACAAATAACAGGTGAACAAAAAACAGGATATGAGTTCTTGATTGACATTCCAGATAACCTTCTATTTATAACTGCTCTCTTTATGTCTCAAGATAAAAACATCAGTAATAAGAATGAATAAATAAGGTTAAAGACAATCACCCAGCCTAAGCCCTTTGGTAGGAGTAACGTTCTTAGCAAATTTCCCATTGATCATGATTTTATAAGAAACAAATGTAACACAATCCATTACTCACTTGGCCCAAGCCTCATAAAAAGTAAGCTTTCTCAACATTACTCTAAGAAAGTCTTATTCTACCCTATTACAGGCTTTGTTCATGTGTAGTTGGAGGGTACAAGAGTCTTTCCCTTTAGTTTTCTTGGTTCTTAAGAAATGAAATCGTTGAGTTTTCTCTTTATTACTTTGATGATAACAAAAATAGATTAAAGGTGATTAACAAGTGTGTTAAATATTCAAGATAGTCTATATAGTTAAGCTTTTGAATTAAGTCTTGCTCAAAGAATCAAATAATAAGTCAAAGAATAAATCAAAGAGTGTAAGTAAAACAATATTAATACAAAATAATATAGATTGGATGTTAAGTTAGATTTTGGATTCATTGAAGTCTAGCTTCACTTCTGGATGTATTTGGGTAATATGTCAAATGAGTTCTACTAAATAGGACATATATCCACGAAGATTAAGGAGCATAAATTTAAATGATTACAAAACAAGTTTTACGGAAGAGCTTATGACAAGATTAGTTGAAAGTTGACTGCATCAAATTATTATAATTATGTATTTTGAGATATTTATATTATTCATGAAGATTAATGACAATCGCATGCGTGTACAAGATTAGTTACAGATTAAAGCTCAAATTAGGTTACATGAGTGGATAGATTTTAAGGATAAGGACAAATCTTTCAAAACAACAACAGATTTTTTTTTCAAATTTAAAGCATAGACTTGGAAGGTTGTTTTATGAATTAAAAGTCAAAGTATTAAGAAATTTCCTAATTTACACATGTAAGAGTTTAAGAAGGAAATATCTGAAGGATCAAGTTCAAATTTTTAAATATCAATTCTTGAAGATATATGCTTCAAGACTTTAGTAAAAGATATATCAACTACTAATTAAAATTGGAAGAACAAGTGTTATTTTTACATGCTAAAGCAAAGAAGTCACATATAAATTCATGTAAACCAAGTTTACTATAATATTAGCAGGTCATCATTCAATTTTAAATCAAATGACTAGAAGATTTACTTCTACAAATAAAATATAACAAGCTTCAAATGACTACTTGAAGATTTTTCAACATTTATGAAAATACTCTCCACACACTTAGCAAAGAGACGTTATCTAATGAGCAAATAAAAGACTTAGTAATTTAAAATTTTGAGACACAGTTTTGCAACTTCTATCTACAATCTTTACACTCTCAAAAGAATCAAAAGATAAATCAGAGGATTTGCCAATCATGCCATCTTCATATTTTACATTATTTTCTATGCTTATATTTTGAAAATCCTTCTATTTATTCCTTAAACTATTATAAAACCTATCTTTGAGTGTTAGGTTGATTGTTAGAATAAAGATTACACTTATAGTCTACAAATTTATGTTAGGTAAGAGACAACCTAAAGAGACAAAGCAGAAGAATTATAACTATATTTTCTCTTGATTAAAGTTCTAAAATGGATAGTGAAACGACACTAGTGTGGAATACCATGTCCTCAGTGGTGGACCTAGAAGAGTGCAATAGGCATAAGACTAATACTATAATTCTCTTGCTCGATCTTCTCACTCCTTAGTCCTTTTATTTTCACGCATTTATTTGCTATTTTATATTGCTTTTCATGCCATTAGCTATAACTAATTAAAATGGGACAATTTTATAACGATTTAAGAAAAAAGTTCTAAATTTTTGAAGTAACACCGCCCCCCCCCCCCCTTTTCAGTTACTTTCGAGACCTACATTCAGTATCAAAGCCTGGCTCTTGTATCATGAAGAGTTCAAAGATCGGATGATGGAAAACAATATCTCTATTGATACAAATCGTGCTTTATACTTTGATGGCACTAATTTTGTATATTGAAAATGTAGGATGAAAACTTTCATTAAGGCAATTGATTTTGATTCATAGGAGATAATCAAATATGGAAATATTTAAGTTGTTGCAAATGAAGATCTAATCCTTATTGAAGATGCGAAAAGAAAAATAGAGAAGAACAATTGAGCAAAGAATCTATCATTAATGACAATTGTTCTATTTAAATATTATTTAATTTCTTCTTGCAGGAATGCAAAAGATATCTATGAGACATTAAGTGAGACATACAAAGGAACAACAACAATCAAGGATACACAAATCAATTGCCTGCTGTAATATAATATGAGTTATTCAAATTCCAACTAAGTGAAAAAATTCATGATGTCTTTAATTGCCTTACTGCTATGACAAATGAATTAGATTTACTTAGTAAAAGAATAGATGACTTTGATCTTGTTTGAAAGATATAGAATTTTGCTTAGGTCTTAAGATGCTAAGAAGGTGGCAATAGTAGAAGCTTAGGACTTACCCAAACTTACAATGAGTCGACTAAAAAAGAGGTTGATGGCCTATGAGTTACACATCAAACACATAAATGAACCTAAGAGCAATAAGAAGACAATAGCATTCAAAACCCAAGAAGTCGAACAAGATGATGATTTAGAAGATGATGATGATGAACATATAAACTAGCTGGCTAAAAGACTCAATACGATGCTCAAGAAAAAATGATAAGAAGAAGTTTTTTGGTAAACGTTTATCCTTGAATCACTCTAATAGGAAAAACCTACAAAGAGGAGAAAAAGGAAAAGAAAGAAAAGAAGGAGAAGAAGAAGTTGGTGTGTTTTGAGTGCAAGAAATTAGGCACATTAAGTATGAGCGTCTAGTACTCATTAAGAAGCTTGAGAAGTATAAGAAAAAGCAAAAGGCTCTATTAGCCACGTAGAGCAACCTAGATAAATCAGAGACAGATTTAAAGGATAATGCAGAGGATGAATGCAATGCCTCGTGTTTCTAGGTGTCTACTTAAAATTTTTTCTCAAACTCTTGATACTTGAAAACGGTTTGTTATTGCCATCCTTAAATTAAAGATAAGGCAGAACCTATATTCAACTTGCTCTTTTTGTTCTATAAAAAATTACTTTCTAATCATTTCTCATTCAATATGACAAACAATAGTAAAAGCTTTCACATTAGCAAGCCATACTTGGAGTATTACAGTTATATACTTCTTATACAACAGAGTAACTTTTTTACAAACTAAACCTTTAGTGAAAGTGTAATGCCTATTGCTTTTTGGAAAAGCTATCTCTATGAACTCAAGCCATATCGTATAGTCAACAACTTCTCTCAAGAGCCCATCTTTAGTTAGAGTTTTGATGTTTCCTTGTCACTTCAACTCTTCTGTCTATTCATTTGTAACCTAAGAATGAGAGAAACTTATCCCCTTAGCTATTGCGAGCTGAGTGAGAATGGATAGACACACGATAATATTGATAACAGAACAAGCATAACACTCAAGTAGTCAATTTGATTGTGTTATCTTATAGTTTTCCAACCAAACAATACAAATGCGTCAAGAGTGCGCCATGTTCATATACATAATATGCATTGGTATCGATATCCTAACCTAACTTAACAATTCATCCGATTTGGTCGACTCAAACCAGGCATCTGGATAACATATTTAGAAACCTAGCAAACATTTCAATCTAGCAATAACCACAAAAAGTGGTTAGAAAATCTAATATATAACTGGCCTAGTAGATATAATGCAGTCTCTATATGCTCAAAAACTGAGCTTTTACAAATCAAGTAGCTCACTTGATAAACTTAGCTTTTCATATGGAAACCGATTTAACAACATGTCAGTTTTTAGAAAAGTTGATCTATAGGTCTTTTTCATGCCATACCATGAATGTATTGGATTGCACGCCAAGTAAAACCTAGCAAATTCAAGCAAACTTATTCATTACTTGTTACCCAACTTTTACTTTGTAGTTTTGTCGCTCTAGGATATCGATATCGGGTTCACTTAGGTGAACACCTTAAGAGATAGAGTTGATCCCCAAATTATTTTCCAAGATAATGCATACATTAGTAAATGTTCCATATGCATTCATCAGCACTAATATAACAACCAAGTTTAATATCATGTCACCATTCAATCAGCAACAAATATAATGGATAACATAACTCACTAAGAGATACATCAATTCATAGCCAATTTCAGCCAAGCCATCGAACAACACATCAACTTTCAATTAATATTTAACCAAGCCAAAACATTATAAAGCATACAAAGTTAAGAGTAAACATAAGTCTACTTAAGTATACACAAATATCCACTTACCTGACTAATGGTACATTCCTAATCTTACTTGTTAACATAAGCTTCCTCTTCCACGAATTCACCTAGCAATCAATTACAGGTCATAAGTATATATATACATGTGCTAGTTAAATACTTGCTTGTTGGTAATTAGTTTGTTATAAGCTGGTTTCGATTCAGTCTCTGAGTTTAATTTTGAGTTAGCTTTTGAAATAACTTCTTTTTATACTATCCTCTTTTACAAATCATAATTTATTAACTAATCAATGATTTTATAAGTTACGCGAAACTACCAAATCCTCTGAGCTATACTAGGATCGTTCATAATATCGGTTTTATCCTTTGATATAGCTTATGAGTTTCTCTAGTTTAAGGTCCTTATTAAATTATTATTTGAGCTAACCTCTAATTTTGTTATTTCTAAGGTTTTTAAGAAAAACATCTCTAACCAAGTTTTATGGTCCCTTGTTTTTCATTTTACTCATCATTTTTGCTTTTGACCTACCCTCTAAGTATCAATCTAGTGAAAATTTCATGACCAAAATACTCTAAATCTTCATCTGCATTTAATTAATGTCTTATAAGTAGCTAATTTACCAAATTCCTTTTAAGTTACAATTGTGGAATCAAATTTAAGTATCAAATAACACTCTAGACCAACCTCCCTTAGTTTCATTACTTCTTAACTCTTCTTTTATTATATCACAATTTATCACTTGTTTCTAGTTTACTAAATTAGTCAAATACTAACTTCACTAATTAAGGCTAATTCACCATTTTCTATAACTTCTCACTTTATCAATTAACCTAACCACTCCAGAATAGTACAAGTACTTCATTAACTAATCCAACTCTAAATTCAAGTGAGGTTATTGAGAAAATAATTATTTTTCCTACTAAAAATGCAATTTAATACTTAATTTAAGGCTAAAAAATCACATAAAGATTTAAGAATTAGTTTTGCGAGAC
The DNA here is from genome assembly GCA_024138015.1 of Lumnitzera littorea. Classification (NCBI taxonomy): domain Eukaryota; kingdom Viridiplantae; phylum Streptophyta; class Magnoliopsida; order Myrtales; family Combretaceae; genus Lumnitzera; species Lumnitzera littorea. The sequence continues at coordinate 32,855,929 of JAMXBB010000002.1, forward strand.
ATCTCTTCATAGCAATTCAATATCAATATATGGTAATTTATAAGCGAAACTACGCTATTAGTCCTATTCATTTTGATATTGAAAATCATCCAGTTTTGCCAATTTTTTAAAAGCAACATATTTCATATCTCAATTTGAACAAAATAATAATTTTCCCTAAAATGACATATGAAAATATGCCATAATACTAATTTTCATAATTGTTAGACTTTATTTGCTATTTTTATCAAATTATCTAAAATCAAAGCTATTTAGGGTACTTACTGAATCCGCCCTTACCACTACCTCTAATCACCCCACTATTGTCAACACATCCAAGCGTACCATCCACCATTAGGTGATGGTCTTAATTGCTTCCCAGATTCTCATTTAGTGTATGTACTCTTTGTAAGCCCTAAAATACCATTTTTTTTTTTAATTCTTCTAAAATTATCCCTAAGCTTTCTAACCCCTTCCTTATTTTTTTTTTTTTTTTTCTAGATGGTAAACTACCGATAATGAGCTATGATAGAAAGCCTCTGAATTTATAAAGCTGATTTAGGGTGGTGGAATTTCCTTTAAGCCTATAAGTATCCAAGTTCCTTTTATCTTACCATCTTAAGTGGCTTAATCTAACCTTACCTACTCCTAAACCTACCATGTTGCAATGCAATGCCAAAAACCATCCGGTACCTATTGCCAACAAAGATTCCCACATGTTTTTATTAATTTTCTTTAATTAATTTAGTGTAAATTAGATATTTATACCTACACATAAATACATATACAATACAAATAAATACTCTTAAAAATTATCTAAGTTATTTTATGATTTTTGATGTGCATATATTTTATTTATAACGTCTTGTTAATTATTGAAACCCATTTTACATATTTCCGATAAATATCAAATAATTTATGTATAACTCAATAATATATAATTATATTAAGTGTTATTTGACTCCCAAAATTATTTTTGTAGATCAAATAATTTATCTCTAAGGTTTCGTGGTTATTCAAAACTTTAATTTCAAGTTTCCGATAATTATCAATTGTACCCAATAAAAATATATTTTATTAAGATTAAATATCATAATTACTTTATTTTGAGAAATTTATATTATTAAGGCTATTTGTCTAATTTTTATGAGCTTATATTAAAATTTGGCTCAGTTCAGACAAAATTATCCGAAGGCCCTAAATCGTTCCAAATATCGTAATTCGCATCGATATTAAATAATTCAAGTATATTCAACTTAACGTATTTTGTAAACTTTTCTTAATGGTTTTTCTTTATAAATGGTCCGTTGCTTTAAGTCTCAGATAGTAGGTCAAAAACTGGGTCTTACAATAAAGAAGAAGCCAATCCATGTCTTATAGCTTTGTCAAAGATATTGATATGCCTGATAGTATGTGTAAACAAATTAAAAGGTTGTCAAAGGCTCTTGAAAAAGCAAATGCTAAGATATTTGAACTCGATAATGAAGTCAAGGAAATAAAAAATGAAAAAGATACTAAACCTATCGTATAAGGCAGTAGATATATCAAAAGATACCCTAGTCAAAATAAGAGATATTTGACCAAAAGATACATCAGAGGATTTATTAGAGGGTATATTAGAGGATAACCAAGCCAAAATTAGAAAAATCGGGCAACATGCAAGTATTGGGAATCTAATTCCTATGCTTACTTTTTTTGTAATGAACTTGGGCACATTAAAAAGTATTGTTTTTATAAAAATAACAAGCTTAGTAAACAAGCTAAACCTTAGACTATACAAGCTTAAATTTCAATGGATCCAAGGTAGTTTGGTTCTAAAGAGAACTTAACCCTTTTCTGATGCTTATGAGAACATTGAGCAAAATTAAAAGGAATGTAGTACTTAGATAGCCAATGTTCACATCACATGTTAGGAGATGCTTCGTTATTTACAACTTTAGAATGGAAAGAAGACAATTATGTTAAATTTAGAGATGATAGTAAAAGGAAGATAATTGCAACTGGTAAAATCGGTAATCCCCCTTGTACTATAGAGAATGTGTCTTTTGTAAGAGGTCTAAAACATAATCTTTTAAGCATCAATCAGTTGTGTGATAAAGGATAAAAGATTATGTTTGATCAAAATAAGGTAAAGGTATATGATAAAAATGGTATTAAATTATTTAAAGGACTTTGTAAGAATAACATTTATCTTGTTGAGTTTGCTAAAGTTGAAACTAAAAGATGTTTTCTATCGATTTTTTATAGTGTATTTTTTTGTGGCATAAGAAACTAGGTCATATTAATTTTGTTTAATTGAAGAACTTATCTACAAACAACCTAGTAAATGACTTGCTTAAGTGTAAGATAAAAGATGATATTTGTTAAGTTACTTGTATTAGTAATAAGATGAGTGTTATCTCACATAAATCTAAACATGTTATCTCAACAAAAAGACTATTAGAATTGTTGTATCTTGATTTGTTTTGGCCAACACATACATCCAGTTTAGGCTGTAATAAATATAGTTTGGTTATAATTGATGGTTTTTCTAAGTATATATGCATTTTATTTCTATGTCACAAGAGTGATGCCTTTCTAGCTTTGCAAAAAATTTTAAAATAAGTTCAAAATGAAAATAGCTTTTCCATCATTAGTTTATGAACTCTCGATCATGGAAAATAATTTGAAAACGAAGGTTTTACAATGTTTTACGAATAAAATGGTATCACTCATTATTTTTCAACTTTATACTGTTCGCAACAAAATGAAGTGATTGAACATAAAAACAAAACAATTCAAGAAATGACACGGGCTTTATTGAACAAAAGTGGTATAGCTCAGTATTTTTAGGTCGTAGTGGTGTCGATATCTTGTTACATCGTAAATCTCATTTATATAATGTTATTTACCAAGAAACATTATACAAGCTATATAAGGGAAGGAAACCTACCATATCTTATCTTGCTGTGTTTGGTTTGACCTGTTTTATTAAAAGGTTTGGTCAAAACTCTTATAAATTCGAGGAACAAGCAGATGAAGGTATTTTCTTAGGATACTCCTTAAATAATAAAGATTATTGTATATTGAACAAAGTAACAAGAATATAAAGGAATCCATTCATGAAGTTTGTTAATGAGACCAAAATTGATGATTTTGATGATGACTTGCAAGTAAAAGCAAAGAATAAGGATGAAAATACTCAGTAAGATCAAATAAAAACTTTTAGAGAACTCAAAGCTAAAAGTTCATCAAAACCAAAAGTAAAGGATAATTTAAAGGATAAATCAAAAGCTCCACAAGTAATATTTAAACCTTCTATATCAATGAGATTCATATCCCATCATCCCCCTAAAAAGGTAATTAGTAATGTACCTTATGGAATTAAGACAAGAGTAAGCTTAAAGAATATTGAAAATTATTTTGCTCTTTTATATGAAATTGAGCCTAACATCATTGATGAAGTCTTCTCTAATAATAGTTGGATTAGTGTCATGCAAAAGGAGCTCACCCAATTTCAAAGGAACTAGGTATGGATACTAGTTCTAAGGCTTAAAAATAAGTCCATCATTAGTACCAAATGGGTATTCAAAATTAAATTAATTAGATGAGCATAGCAAGATTGTGAGGAACAAGAGAACGTCAGTAGCAAAAGGCTACTCCTAAGAAGAAGGTATTGATTTTAACAAAAAATATGTACCGGTTGTCAAGTTAGAAGCTATTAGACTTTTGCCTACATTTGTACATTATAAAGGATTTAAATTATTTTAAATGGATATTAAGAACGCTTTTTTAAATGGATACATAAAAGAGGAGATGCATGTTGAACAACTTCCAGGTTTTGAGGACTTGTTTAAAGAAGATCTTATATATAAGCTAAAAAAGGCCTTATATGGATTAAAATAAACTCCAAGAGCATGGTATGAGAGACTTTAAAGAGGAAAAGTAGAAATGACATTATTTTTGAAACATTATGATATTGATTTACTGGTAGTATAAATACATGTAGATAATATTATTTTCGATTCTACTAATGAATAATATTGCAAGGAGTCTTCTAAGTTAATGCAAGTAGAGTTTGATTTGCCTCTCATTAGTGAGCTTAAGTTTTTCCTTGGACTCCAAATAAATGAAACAGAAGATGGGATCTTCTTATAACAAGAAAAATATATAAGACAAATCTTGAATAAGTTTAGATTTAAGAATGTAAAAAGTATTGCTACCCCTATGTCTACTTTTAGAAGATTAGATCTAGATGATTCATGTATGAAAATTAATGAAAAGTTGTATAAAAGATTAATTAGATCCTTGTTGTACTTAATTACTTCATGATTTGATATATTATTTGGTATGTAATGCACTTAGTTGCTATGAAACGTATTTTTAGTATATATCTTACATAGTTAAGTTAAGAAATTGGTACTCAAAAAATCAAAATTTTGATTTAATTGATTACTCAGTTACAGACTATGCAAGTTGTAAGATAGATAAGAAAAGTACTTTAGGTACTTGTTGACTTTTAGGAGACAAGTTAGTTTCATCCTCCAAGAAGCAAAACTCTATCATTCTATCAATAGTAGAAACCACGTATGCTTCAATTGGTAATTGTTGCATACAAATCCTTTTGATTAAACAATAGTTATCATATTATGGTTTAGATTTGAAAAATATTCTTATAAAATGTGGCAATATGAGTGCAACAAATTTAACAAAAAATGTAGGACATCATTATAGGTCAAACCATATAGAAGAAAAACATCATTTCATTAGAGATTATATAAATAGTAGAGATATTAATATAGAATTTGTCCTAATAGATAGGTAATTGGTTGACATTTTTACAAAACCTTTAGATAAAATAAAATTTGAGTAAATTAGAAATGAAATAAGTGCTTGCAAACCATTTTCATGAAATTTATATTGCATGGGTTAGAATAATTCTATTATAAATTATTTTTGTTTGTAACTTTTTCTTAGTTGAAGTAAATTGACAATAACCATAATATTTGTTATAGAGTAACTTAATTTTGTAAAATTAATTCGCATTGTAAATTATAATAGAGTAAGAATAATAATAGTTAGCATAAATGATTATTTAATGTTGCAAGCTTAGTAATATTTTATCTGTTTGTATATTGAATAATTGAACATCACGTAATATCTGACATGAAATATAATTTGATATAACATTAAAACAATTTGACTTAAATAAGTTCATAAGCATGTTATGCATAATATATCATTGACTAAATGAACTTGTACATATCATTGTTTTTTTATTTCATCTAAGAATATAATAGTTGTCAATCTTGAATTTTCGGTTTTCTATTTTAATTTGATTTGATTTCCCATTTTCCGATTAATAGTAAACCCTAACTCATTTAATATTAATCTTTTATTAGAGAAATTGGGATATTCTGGTTTTTTTATTAAAAAAACTTTTGAAGTTACTACCTACTGAAGTCGGGAAAGAAAAACTATAATCAATTGGGTGGATTGATTACAATTTGAGTACTGGTTTTTTATTTCAATTTAATAAAAACTAGAGGGTTCTGAATTCGAAAGATAACTTATTAAATCTTAACGAGTATCGCTATCTATTTTTTGAAATTAGATTTATTTTTCACAATTATCCTTTATTTGATATTTTTAAGAAAATAAAAATAAAATAAATAAATAAAAACTTAAGTTTTTATAGATTTTAACGTTGCCTCGAAGGTCCTTACGTAGCAACTAGTCGGGATCAGGTAACTATAGTTTTTTTCGAAAATCTTAATGTGTTGATTAATTTTAATTTTAAAAACCGATTAGATTTACGTTTTAATTAATTCAGTTTATTTAAAAAAACCTAAAGGAGTCCTAACTCTTTAATGTTAAAAAAAATCCTTAAGACGTCCTAAAAATTTTATTTTTTTTATTAATTTTTATTTCTAAAAAATGATTTTTTAAGTGAGAAATCCTAGAAAAACTAACCCTAAAAATCCCTAGGCTACTACATACATGTATATATCTATATTACTATAAATCAATAATACCATGTAATATACTTAATATATAAAGAACTAATACTAAACGTCTCATAAACTAATCTATTCATGTACAATGTTAAATAACTAAGGAACTAACAATATAATAATAAATAAATAAAATTTTGAAAAGAAACCAAACCTGAACTTCTCTTAGTTATGTCTGCTATGCAGTAGTAGAGTATTTGTTCGTGAGTGGAGCTTGTTAGCAATTGGCAGTGGAGACATATTATAGCCAAAATGTAACTGCATCCAGTGTTAGAATGATAGTTGACAATATAAGGCGTATGTGATCTCGCGTGATCAGCAGTAGCATGTTGACAGTGAACTTATGCTTGGTTGCTGCAGTGTGACACTAGATGATGCAATGAAGACGCTGCGATTCATATGTTGCTGATCTACGTGTATTGCTGAAGATGGGAGTTTCGTTAGGTTTAATCGTTGAAAGAGCTGATCGGTCGCTTGGCTGGAGTATTGCAGCGAAGCTGAGTGTACGTTCGTGGATGTTGTGCTGCATGGGATTCATAGTCGTGAGCAAAAGGATAGGGGATAGTGTTGGGTTGAGGATGCGTCATTGCTGCTATACCGGTGTGTTTGGCCGTGTGGTTGGGTTGTGCGAGGGAGCTATTTGGACGAAGACATGCTGTGTTGATCGCCGTTAGGTGTTGTGTTGTAGATGTACTCTAAACGTGTTCTGCTGTCGTATAGATCCGTCCAATTTAGTTGGTGAACTGTGGAGTTTGTTGATGGAGGCAACGTTAGGGTTGGCTAGAGTTGATCAATGTGTACACTACTTAAGCGTTATGTGTGGCTGTTGTATGGACATTGGGGGTTGGTTGTATGGTTAAGTTTCGTGTGTTGTGAACTATAGTTTGGTTGTAAAGTCGACTTCAGTGTCACATGCGTGAGGATTAAAGAAAGAGGAATTTTTTTGAATGTGTATACTTTTAGCAAGGGTGTAACTATTGTTTATTTACGCCACGTAATCTCTATTTATAAAGCTCGGAAAATAAATATTTAGATCATATTAAATCAAATCTCTCATATTGACCTCAATCTTATTTTTAATCTTATTTGATAAAAATCAAATTAGATTTAAATCATTTATATCAATTTAAACCCGATTTAATAAAAATCAAACTAGATTTAACTATTTTATAACGATTCAAATCCCAGTTGATAAAAATAAAATTAGATTTGAATCTCATGAAAAAATTATTGTATTAGATTCAAAAGATTTGATTAGATTTGCAATTAGATTTGATTCTTATACACTCAACCAATTTGCGTAAAATAAAAGAAAGAAAATATAAAAGACATATATATGCCTAGTGAGATTCAAACCCATAATTTCAAGCTCACCCAATATCAATACTTCAATGTTTATACGTTAAGTCGTTGGCCTGTGCCTTGACACTTATTATAATTAAATTATATAACTCTCTAAAACAATTATTTGAACCAAACTAAAATTAAAACTATTAACCCTAAAACACTTTTTAAAAATCTAAAAATTCTTAATAATTTTTTCTTTTTTCATTTTTTTTGTATTTTTATCATTTTCTTCTATTTATTTTATTTTTTATTTTTTATTTTTGAATTAAGACCCCTTTTTTTAAAAAAAAAAACCTATAACTATAATTATAACTACTAAGAGGCAAAAATCAAGTGTCTACAATAGTATAAGAAACTTTAAAATTTTCGCACGATGTTGTACATTTGAATTGATTTCTTCTTATTCCTTTTTTTTTTCAAAGGTGAAAATATAATGGAAGTTCATTCCACATACTCTTCAAATAAATGATGCTTTACTGAAGCAATACATTGTGCTTGTACATAAATGTGACTAGTTCTATTTGTTGAATAATGCTAAAAATATGATGCTACAAAACTGGTGAATGAGAAACTGGTCCCCCAATACTATTGTTTACTCTATGTCTCTACAAAATTTTTAAGGTTTTTCAACCACATCAAGTATCTTTCGATTGTCTATGTTGATCATATGATCATGCAAGAAATTGGTTGTGCTAAGCTTGATCTCTCTAATTTCTAAGTATTCGTGCAAAGCCTTATGCAAGTTCCCGTCCAAATCCTAAAAATTAGGTCCTTCAATGTAAGTTGTTCATCGGACGTGTCTAGGCTCTTTACCACCAAGTTGTTACATCCAATTTCTAAGGATGGTCTACTTCCCTTGGAGGCACTTACAACTAAAGGAATGCTAAACTAATGAGCCTGCTTATTGTCATCATCACCGTCAACCTTTTCTCTAATAACAAGATCAAGCATACTAACCTCTACCCTAATATTATCTAGTCTAGGTAATAGTTTCAAAATTAAGCTGATCATCAATTTCAAAAGGGAAGCCACTTGGGGGCTCTTCAATGTGATCATGATCATCTCTTTCCTGAGCACATTGAATCTTAGATTCAAGAACCTAAAGGAGAGACTCATTTGAATTAGCCCTTGCGGTCGAGAGGAATCGAGTAAGTGCAAAACTAGTACCAGAAGGTTTGTTAGTGAAGAAATTTGAGCAATTGATAGCTATGAAGATTGTGGAAGAAGTATGAACTCTTTGATTTCGATAGCACGAAATGTGAGTGGAGCAAATGAAGATGCGGATTCATGAAGAATTGAAGTGAATGCCATTTTCTTTAGTTGTACATAGAGAGATTTGGGTAGGGAGAAGGGGGGTGGCAAGTGAATGTGGAGGGGGGCAAAGTTTTTGGGTTTAAGTGAACATTTGACTTAATTTGAATTCAAAATTTTGTCTTAGAAAAGTTTTGTTATCATTAAAAAGCAAGAGAATATTAAGTTCCCTCTTTATTATTTTGACGAAAACAAAAATAGATAAAAGTTGATTAACAAGTGTGTTAAGTGTACATGATACTATGTATAATTAAGCTTTTGAATTAAGTCTTGCTTAAAGAATTAAAAGATAAGTCAGAGAATGGATCATAGAGTCTAGGTATAACAATATTGTGACAGAACAATACAAATCAGATTTTAAGTTGGATTTTTAATGAATCGAAGGCTTAACTCCACTTATTAGATGTAAGTAATATGTCAAATGCGTTCCACTAAGTACACCATATGTCTACGATATTAAGGAAGATAAATATAAATTATGGGGGAAATGCATAAAACTTCTTTAAACTTTGACTTAGGTACGGATCGCCCTTTTAAACTTTTAAAATATGATTTTTTACTCTTTAAACTTTCATAAATTGGTAAATAACTCTCATAACCTCTTTAAACTTTGATTTTGGTATATAATTACCTCTTAAACTTTAATTTCGATATAAACTTTGATTTTGGTATGCAATTTATGAAAGTTTAGGGACTAAAAATCACACTTTAAAAGTTTAAGGAGACAATTTGCACTTGAGTCAAAATTTAAGGGATTTTATGCAATTTCTCTATTATGATAGGATTAGTTAAAAGTTGACTCTATCAGATTATTACAATTATATATTTCGTGATATCTATATTATTCATGAAGATTAATGATATTTACGTGAGTGTATAGAGATTATTTATAGATTAAAGCTCAACATTAGGTTATATGAATGGAAAGACTTCAAGGATAAGGATAGATCTTTCAAAATTGCAAAAATTTTTATTTAAATTTAAAGCATAAACTTAGAAGGTTATTTTATGAATTAAAAGTCAAAATATCAAGAAAATTTCTTAACTTCCACGTGTAAGAGTTCAAGAAGGAAATATTTGAAGGATTAAGTTCAAAATTTTAAATATTAATTCTTGAAGATATGATTTTAGGAAGAGACACATTAGCTCCTTATTCAAATTGGAAGAATAAGTGTTATTTTTACAAGTTAAAGCAAATAAGTCACATATAAATTCATGCAAACTAGGTTTACTACAATATCAGCCGATCATCATTAAGTTTAAATCGAACGGCTAGAAGATTTACTTCTATAAATCAAGTATAACAAGCTCTAAAATGTTACTTGAAAATTTTTCAAGATTCATCAAGATATTCTCCACATATTCGACAAAGAGATGTTGTCCAAAGAGTAAATAAGAAACTTAGCAATTGAAAAATTTGAGACATGGTTCTACAAACTATCGAAAGAATCAAAAGTAAAATTAGAATATAAATAAGAGAATATGTTGATCATACGATCTTCATATTTTACATTACTTTCTATACTTATATTTTGAGGATCCTTATATTTATTCCTCGAACCATCATAAATCCTATCTTTGAGTGGCAGGTTAATTGTTAGAAGAGAGATGATACTTATATTATGTAGATCTATATTAGGCAAGAGACAGCTTAATGAGATAGAGTAGAATAATTGTAATTTTATTCACTTTTGATTAAAGTTTTAAAGTGTATGGTGGAATGACACCGACATGGAATACCGAGTGCTTAATGGTTGAGCTAGAAGAGTGCAATAGGCATAAAACCGAAATACTATAATTCTCTTACCTGATCTTTTCACTCCCTTACTCTTTTCATTTTCGCGCTTTTATTTGTTATTTTATATTGTTTTTCATGCCATCGATTTAAGTGATCAAAAGGCAATAATTTTACAACTATTTAAAAAAAAGTTTTAATTTTTCAAAATAATCGATTCACACCACCACCCCTTCTGTTGCCCACCCCCCGTCATGGTTACTTCCAAGACCTTAAAAAATGTTTTATGTACAATGATGATGTTATCATGAATGACATAACCTGTGATAAAGGCACTTTATGGTTCAAACACTAAGTTTTGTAAGAAAGGTTTTGAATGATTGAGAAGAATATGAGAGACAAATTTGAAAGTAGAATTGCAAAGGCCGATAGGATGAAAATCACCTATCACGTAAAATGATACGTTTTTGGGATAAGAACAATTTTTATGTGATTAAGATATGAAGGAAAGGTACCTATGGTGAAGAAAGATTGGATTGCTTGCATTATGCTCCTAACCATAATATATTTATAACGCCGATAGAAAACACTTGGGAAGTCCAACTGTCCAGGAGCCTCCAATGTTTAAGTTGAAACATTGCACTTCTGATTTCATCTTTCATAACTACATTAGATAGTGAAGTGTTCATCTCATCATTAACCAAAATCGGAATTGCATCGATCATAGTATCTTAATTCCTTCCTCCATCAATTTTGAAAAGACTGTCATAAAATCTATGGAATTCACCCATCATGGACTCCTCATCTTCTAGTTGAACTTTTTTAGAATTTTTCAATCTCAAAATTTTGTTTCTTTGCCTATGTATTAAGATGGATTGATGAAAAAAATTGGTATTTTGTATTCTTCCTTCATACAACTAATGGAATTTGTTTTCTTATTAAATATCCCTTTGAATGCCTTTTCAAAATCACTATGAACGATTTTAATAAAACCTTAAAACTTTAGATCCTTTAAATCATAAAGGAAAACAGGGAAGGTACTACATCCTACTTTAAGATGCTTCATTTTCTAAGTAACGAATTTTTTCCCTTTTCTTTTTTTGCATTCTCTTGTTCCTCTAACCTTATTTGGTGCTTAGAGGAAATAGGCAGAGATTGAGAGTTAAAGAAAATTCTCGAGAAAGTTTTTAAAAGAGAAGTGTTGTAAGGAAAGTATAAAGATAAGAATGGTTTTAGAGAAGCGAGTTTTTAATCTTAGGGGTCATTTATTTTGATAAATGGAAAATATAAGGAATAGTAAAACCATTACTTAGGAATCAATTTTACTTGGAATAGATAAGTAATATACATTATATTGTTTACTTCTTAAGAAATTGTATTTTAGGAACAATTATTTAGTAGTCGCCTATCACTTTGTACCATTAGCATTATAGTATCAACATTATTGCCACCATCATTATATCATTACTAATACTGCTATATTTGCCATTGCTACTATCACACCAACAAACCGCTACTACCACCGCTAACATCATAATAGTATTGAATTAGTCTTGTAGATATATTGCTATTGATGGTGACGATAGTAATAGTGATATCTAATAAGAGTAGGGTAATGATCAAGATAGTGATAGTAATGCTAGTTATGTTGTGAAGGCAATTTAGGGAAGGTAGTGGTGATCAATAATGTGTCAAAGGTGGTGGAATAATGGTAATAGTGTTATGATGATAATGTAAGGGTGTTGCTATTAGTAGTGACAATGTTGGTGTGATCACATGAGGTAATGGTGTAAAGATAATAAGTTGGTAATGGTAATGATTATGGTAGTGGTGGTATAAGAATAGGGTTTATGATAATAATGGTAGTAGAATGGTGAAGGTGTTGGATGGTGGTTATAGTAGCGATAACGAGTGACTATAACTTGCGTTGGTGGTAATTGGAACAATGTGATGATGTAGAAGTGAATGTGTTAATAGTGTTGTAATTTTGACGAGGATAAAGTTATCATGTAATTTCTATGGCCTTTCCAGCTAGAGTAATTAATACCACTTAATTATTTCCTATGACAAAAGAATTATAATAGACTTGAGATGGTTAATGAGTGATTAAAGTTTTAAGTAAACCTATTAACTTCTAAGTATATAAGGAAATAAATGTTATGGTAGAAGTAATTATCAAAAGGCCCCAAGTGGCTTAAAGTAGTTATCCTCTGAAATATCAATAATTCTACACCTTTCGGTTTTATTTTAACTCCAGTCCAACATTTTCTTAATCTAATCAAGGGTTTATATGGTTGAATTCATTTTTTCATTTTTGGTTGGGAATAGGGTTTTGATTCAGATTCATGTCACGTTCCCTTTTGGCCCCATGCTGGCCATCTTTATTTAGATTGTGAAATAGGAGTCAGACCTGGTTTAACAAAATTTGACCTGAATTTGCAGTGTTTTCACCTTCACTTTCCTAACACAGATAGCTCCCTATAGAACCAACAAACCGAAGAGGAAGAAGAGGCGAAAAAGAGAAAATAGAAAAAGGAACAAGGGATTTGTCTTGTGCCTCTCTCTCTTCATATTCATACCATACTACATACTCCTTACACATGTTGTCGTTGTAGTGATCAACGAACCGCTTCCACTATCAATCTAGCTCTCTCTCTCTCTCTCTCTAGTGGGTTTGGAAGACATCGAATCACTCGCTGTACTTTATTCTTCAGTAAGAGAGAGAGAAAGTTATTAGATTATATTTGAACCATAAACCCTCCCAACCCTCCAAGAGGATTGTTTTACATACACTCATTGTAAGTCCTTGATCACGTCACTCACCCTGCAAATGGAGTCGTTTCACTTCTTTTCTATGCTTTGAAGGTGAGTTTCCATATCCCTGATCCTGAAATCTATTGTTATTTTGATTTCCCCTTAGCTTGAAAGCTTGGTCGTATGTAGGGTTTTGTCGAGTGGGCACCTTTACTTGTGAAATGTTGAAGTTTACTTTCTCAGTTTGCGGTTTCTTGCCTTTAGGGTTTTGGTCATGATTGTATTTGAAATTCTGGGTGGTGGTTTGTTTAGGGTTTATAAGGTTATTTACGTTGGGAAGATAAAGACTTGCTATTTTGATAATGTGTTAAGTAGAACGGCTAACACAAACATTTAGGTGAAATGATTGTAAAAAAGATTGTATCTTAGGGGATTACATGATAATTTCATCAGCCATTGTAAATGGGTCGTCTTAATATATTCATTTTGCAATGTATATAATCATTTATGTTTTCCTATGTTACTTGCAGTCAATGATTCGTTATTCAGAGTGTTGCCCTTGTTGTGTGTACCGAAAAATGGGGACTGACCGTACAGACGTTGTTTTAGGAAAGTGAAATTCTAGGCCTGCTGGGATGGAGTGGACTAAAAAGGAAGCTGCAAATGGGGGAGGACAAGACTTAGCTGGTGAAAATGGTTTCTCGAAAGGGTCAAAGTCTCCTCCTTCTGCCAGTGGGTCAGCAGTTTCGGTTACTCCAGCCCCAAAAATCTTTGCAGGAAAAGATGCCCTATCTTATGCCAACATTCTTCGAATGAGAAACAAGTTTGTTGATGCTCTTGCAATGTATGAGGTTGTCTTGGAAAAAGATGCTGCTAATGTTGAAGCTTACATTGGGAAAGGAATATGCCTTCAGATGCAGAATATGGGAAGGCTAGCTTTCGATAGTTTTGCAGAAGCCATTAGGTTAGATCCTCAGAATGCTTGTGCCTTGACACATTGTGGTATCCTGTACAAGGATGAGGGTCGTCTACTGGAGGCTGCTGAGGTTTGTGGAAAAGTCTCAGTTCTTGTCTTATTTGCAGAAGATGATATCCTTTTCTAGTCTATTTGCCTCTTTTAATGTTGATATGCTGAACTGAAGAGCCTTTTTGTCGTTGCAATGCCTGTGGAATAATATCCATCTTTCCACTGAATAATTTAGTACTCTTCAATTGCCATTTCGACTGCTATGCTGTGGAACTTATCTCCTGCAGCTTGATCTCTGAAAGCCTTTTCAACATTTTTACACACAAACAAGGATTATAACTAGAAATTGGAAAAGGTTAAAGTATAAATTTAGTAGAAAACCATTGGGGAAATTTTAAATGCACAAAAGAAGGCAGGAAAGCTTCAATAAAGGTATAATCTATGTTTGATATGATTGCTGATTTTCTTTTTTCTTTTTAATCACGTTATCTAAAATGAAATGCTTTCAAAATGCATTCCCCAAGAGAATCAATCAGCAGTCTGTGTAAGTACCACAAAAAAAGGCAGTCTATATGAAATCCTTAGAAAGAAGCAATGTGGAAATGTTAGTGCCATCTACCGATTTTTATAGCACTGTGATCATATCACCTAGTATGTTTTCCATCAATTGTCTTTTCTTTCCAAGCATGACCAAAACAATTTTACTACGTGCAGTCTTATCAGAAGGCTCTAAGAGCTGATCCTTCGTATAAACCAGCTGCAGAGTGCTTAGCTATTGTCTTGACCGATATTGGTACCAGCTTGAAGCTTGGTGGTAACACTCAGGAAGGCATCCAGAAGTATTATGAAGCTCTTAAAATTGTCCCACATTATGCTGTAAGCAATCAATTTTCATGTTTTTTCATCTTTCATACTAGATATTTCTTACAATGTCATTTGATATCCTAGTTTTTACTTTGGTTTCTGTGTAGCCTGCTTACTATAACCTTGGTGTGGTCTATTCTGAAATGATGCAATATGATACGGCTCTTAATTGTTATGAGAAGGCTGCCCTGGAAAGACCTATGTATGCTGAGGCATATTGCAACATGGGAGTTATTTACAAGAATCGTGGGGACCTGGAGTCAGCAATTGCTTGCTATGAGAGGTAGTGGCACAAATGCGTGTAATTTGTCTATGTTAGTTGGCATATTCCAGTAGTTGTTTTAGGAGTTGGTTCCTTTTAATCAGGTGTCTGGCTGTGTCTCCGAATTTTGTGATTGCAAAAAACAACATGGCTATTGCCTTGACAGATTTAGGTACAAAGGTAATTATAGGAGTTTTTTCAGCTTAAAAATGATTTTGACGTGATATTTAGTTTCGACCCTTGTTACTTTTTTCCTCCACTGTTGTTTAATGAAGTAGTGGTGTAATTGGCATAGAAAAGGTAGAGGTATGCTTGAAATGTGATGGTGCATTGTTGTTGTGGCTTCCTTCCATATCGCGAATTTTTCTACATGATTATTGGCTGCTCACGTAGGCTGTTGGAAATCATGCTGGGTGTGTTTTTGTTACTACAGGGAATACTGTGGTACTAGTACTGCTGAAGACTCAAATGATTATCCAGGATTCTGTATACCTTTTTATGAACTTAGCAACCCTTTTATTTTAGACAAAGAATCTGTTTTTTTTTTTTTTGGTTGTGAGAGCTATCTTAAAGAAGGGTTTCTGCCTTTATCTGGGAGGTGAATCGGAAGAGTACCATGAGTATATATATATATTTAAAAATTATTTCCCATCTTTTGTGCTGACATTATACTATGAAAGATTGAATTATAGTATTCTTCTATAAGTTACAAGACTTTTAGCCCCCAACAAAGAGGAGTTATAAGACTTTTGCATGTGTTGGTTAGGCAGGCTCTGCAAGTAACTAGGCTCCTGGTTTCCAAGTCTTGTTGCCATCGTTGTGAATAGCTTCAAATGAAAAACAATGAATTATCTGCATCAAGTTAAATGTTATTATTGACCCATGAAAGAAAACCTTTGCTGCTGGAAGAGAATTTGTTGTTCTCAAGTTAGGAATATTGTCATAAATATTCAAGTCCACTGGGGATGTGTTTTTGATATGATGAGCATCCCCAAGTTTACTAGCTATGTTCTTGAGTGTTTATTCAGAATTCTGGATTGTCTCTGTACAGGTTAAGCTGGAGGGAGATATAAATCAAGGTGTGGCATATTACAAAAAGGCACTATACTACAATTGGCACTATGCTGATGCCATGTACAATCTTGGAGTTGCGTATGGGGAGATGCTTAAGTTCGATATGGTAATTATTTTTGAAAATATAATTGAATCCCACCTGTTGTTGCAGATTGTATGTTGCATGAGTTCTTTATATATAATCGTTTCATTGGATAGAATTTACCTTAGTATTGCTTTTAGTTTTGTGAATGCTGCATGATTTGTGGAAGTTGTTTATATCTTCCTGTACTTGCAATTATTGAGTAAAAGTTCGATTTTGTTATTCACTTGTGCAGGCAATTGTCTTTTATGAACTTGCTTTCCACTTCAATCCACATTGTGCAGAGGCATGCAACAATTTGGGAGTCATATACAAGGACCGTGACAATCTTGATAAAGCTGTAGAATGCTATCAGGTAACTTTTTAAGCTAGGTTGTGTTTTGGGCTTTGGCAGATGCTGTGTCTTGAGGATGACTTTGATGAGATTTGTTGTCATTCTGCAGTTGGCTTTGTCGATCAAGCCCAATTTTTCTCAGTCATTGAACAATCTTGGTGTTGTATACACAGTTCAGGTTTGTGCTTGGTAGGCTCTGACTATGTATAGTCCAGTTCATAATTATTTAATGCTTTCTATTACATTTTTCACAGGGTAAGATGGATGCTGCTGCTAGCATGATTGAGAAAGCCATCATTGCTAATCCAACTTATGCAGAAGCATATAATAACTTAGGTGTCCTCCTCTTGAACATATTGCTTTTGCATAATCCATATATGTATACTTTTGTTGTCTTAGGCAGACTTGCTAGCTTACATTTATCATTGTTGTATAGGTGTTCTCTACAGAGACGCTGGCAGCATAACCATGGCTATTAGTGCTTATGAGCAATGCCTGAAGATAGATCCGGATTCTCGCAATGCAGGCCAGGTAATATTTTATATATATTTTGAGCTCAAAAGCTTTGTCATGCTTCGCGTTTCATTGCTGGTTTTCCTAATTCTGTAATCTGTGGTTTTATTTATTCATTAGTCTATGAGTAAATGAGATATCATCGATAAAACTGTTTGAGTAGATAAGGTAGGTACACAAACCCAGAGGAAAAGGGAACCCCAAAGATCACCACCACCCACCCCCACAAAAAGAAGGGGAAAAAAATGAAAAAAGAAGATAAGCTGATGTATAACTGTTACAATGTTCTATGTTCTAGAGAGCGAGAGTTCTTCAAAATCCCTGGAATGGTCGATTCATTTTTTTCTTTCCAGAAATGCTGATTTCATTCCTTCCAAATGCACCAAACAGTGTAAGCAGTGCAGCAAGCCAGAATTCTTTAAGTTCTGTTGTTTTATGTATTTGAAGCAAAAGAAAATGTAACATTGAAGGAGGCATAACCTGATGGGCATGAGACTCTACCAACCCAAAATTCTAGAGGCCTCACACTCTCAGAGTGAAAAGAGATATTTCTGGTAACTGAGAGAAATGACTTCATATTCAATTAACATTAATGATGAACTTGTGGGTTTTTTTCGGCAGCGCCAAAAGCCTTAGACAAGGAGATTCACTCTCCTGTTACCTCTTTGTTTTGGTGATGGGAGTCTTCTCATGTATGTTGAGGGAAAAAGTCAGAAATGGGAACTTCAGATATGCAAGTAGGAGATACTTACACATATATGTTTCACTGACGATTGACCATCTTTGCAAAAGGTGAATTGGCAACTATCTTGCAAATTATATGAATGCTTACTGAGTTCAATGAACTATTGAGGTAAATGGCTAACCCAATGAAAAAGCCAGGTCTTCTTAAGTGAAATTTTCTTTGGGTAAAGTTCTTAAGTGAAATTTCTAGCTGGGTAAATCTAAAAAATTGTGCATTCTTTGGAGTTTCAAGTAGGAACTCTTCCAATGAGGTACTTGGGGGTCCCCCTGATCAGCTAAAAGCTCTCTAGGCNATAGCTAGAGTGACATTTTGATTTGTATGATTTGGCATTGTGGCAGATGCTTCAGGAAAAACCACATTAAAAAGCATTTTATCGGAGTGGAAGTAGTAAGGTGTCTCTGCAAATATAGTCTATGATTTCACATATAAAGCATGCTTTTCTTTCCTCGCACCACCCCCACACCCCCCCCAACCCCCCCAGGGCACTCTCTCTCTGTCTCTCTGGTTTTGTTGTTGTTGTTGTTGTGTCCTTGTGCTTCTAATCTATTGGCAATGCAATAATCTTTTGGCTTGTGATAATTTTTTATGATACTCATTTAATAGCAAATGAAATACAAATGTGAAACTCCATCTTCAGTTACACAAACCTCTATATTGATGAAGAATGTTCTTATTTTTTAATGGTTTCTCTATCCGGCTTTTGGATTTCATACACTATTCAATGTTGGCTTTCATTATTTTATTTGTGATAATATAGGTGTTTAATCTAAATTTTGGGTCTGTTTAAATTGTCTTTTCTTTCCTCTCTGTCTATATCTTATCTACATTTGTCTTGAAATATGATGTTTGCATCATGTGTGTTTGAAATATGATGTCTGCGTCTCTCTTGTATTGTATTTTATTTGTTTTGATCTCAAGCTTGATGTTTAGATAAATTGTCTTATGTCATTTACCCAAAAAAAGTTTGTCTTATGTCCATATTTTATTATAATTATGGCGAAGACAGATATTGGAGAATGAAAATTAGAATTCACATACTTTCTAGGTAAAAGAGTTGATATGTTTGAGAAAGGAAACTTTATTTTAGTTATTTATTTTTCATAGAAATATATTAAAAAAAAAAAAACACTATAAGGAAGAATAAATATAGTTTATAGTGCTCTTCATTTTTTCAGAGAGATGTATATGTAATTGAATTTCTATCTTTTTGGTATCGTATTTCATTAAATACCAGTCTCCAGCTGTTGCAAAAAAGATAAAAAAGGATGACAAAACCAAGCAACAAATACAAAGATAGAAAGTGCAAAGGACAAAAAAGCACTAAACATGGTTTTTCTTTTCTTTTTACAATGAAACCTTCACATGATCTTATTCTTCTTGTTCTCTTCTTTTCTTTTCTTTTCTTTTTTTTTTTCCCTTCCTTCTAGAATCGGTTGCTGGCAATGAATTACATCAATGAGGGACGCGATGACAAACTTTTTGAGGCTCATAGGTTTGAGCTTGTTCCTTCAACTTCACATTCATTTTCAATTATATGTTTCTTACTGCCTGGTGAAACTTGTGGTGTTGCATACATCTATACCTACAGAGATATGCTTTAACAATGTGGCAGGCATCTCTCTTAATAAAAGGTGCTTTCATGTGAATACTCTCATGTAGAAAACAAAGCTTATAGAAACATGTTCATTTGTGGCTTAACCTCAATGTTTATTCTAGTGGTGAATTTGGCCTTACACTTAATTCTCCATATGCTGATGTAAAACTTGATTACAATCCCCAACCATTTTATTTAAAGGTTTTGGTTACTATATTTAGATGTGATTTTTATATTAATGTTTTATCACTTTTGTATCTGTATCAGCATATTGATTGGGTCCATTGAGGAAAGCTAATTAAATAGGGTTCGAATGGCATTGTAGGGTTTGGGCTTAGGAGTTTATGTTTCTTAACCCTTTGTCTTAGAGTAGGTCAGTTCTATTTATTTTCTTGCTATAAGCAGATAAGAGATTATCTCTGTGGTAGAATGTTACATTGATGTGGTGGAATCTTCATTGGCATATTGATTAGGTTCATCTAGTAGAGCATGGGGAGTTGGACTTATAGCTGTCATGTGGTGAATAAATTTGTGTGGAACCACAACTGAGGTAGAAGCATACTCTTAGATATAGACATGACTATGTCTTGATTGGTAAAATTTGTCAATAAGATTCTCATTAAAGGATAACAAGCATTGTGTTTATGATCTCATCTTATTTTCAAATGGAGTTGACTGTAATTTAAATGCTGCCTTTGCCACATAAAATCACGATTCACTCTTAATTTTGTCAAAAACTTATAAAAGAAAAAATGAAGTTTATACTGATTGCCCTTTCCCGCACACTGCAGCTGTATATCATTCCTTTTGGTTAAATGAATATATTGAATTAATTAAGAAAGAGGAAGTTTAAATTGAAATTTCCAGTATACTCTCTACTCAATCAATGGATCTGTCTCCTCAAAATGGATGGTCATAGCTGGCGTAATATTGGCTAATATTACACTTATGCTAGTAGGAGACATAACAAGTAGCATGGCCCTATTTCTGAGCAGCTGTGGCATTCTTTCCATGCTCTTGCAATTCTTGGGGCAAAATGATAGGTGTTAGAGACCAAACATCTATGTTTAAAATCTGTTTGTTCTGTTTCCCTATTTCTTTCTTTCTCATATTGGTTGGAGAACTTGTTATACCTCTTCGCATGCATATTGAGGATCGATATATATTGCATTTAGAAGTTCTCTTATTGTTACCTTCATTTATTGTCTTAAGCATGGTTAAAGTTTGTTAGACAGACATTGATGTCTGAAATCTGAAGGCAGCCTCAGTGTTTACTTGTGGGTTTTTGTAGTTCAGTGTTGAGAATTGCAGGTACTTTCCTTTGTCTTTTTGGTTGGGTGGGGTAACTAGTCATAGATAGTTGCTTCCTTGATGTACTTGGCTAATCCTGGATGGTGGACATTTTGAAGGATGATAATTTGTCGGAAGCTCCTATGCTTCTATGTTTCTTTCGGTGTGTCATCAAAATGAAATGCTTTAATTTCATCATTCTTGGGTTGTTCCTTTTTCCTCCCCTATTCCTCTACTCATGTACCCCATTCTTCCTGCAGAAACTTTTCTTCCCCTCTTCATACTTGTAAGGATGCAATTCTGATCTCTTTTTTGCTCTCATCAACATTGAAGACCTGTAGTCCTCATCCTTACTATTCATATATGCACTAGTCTTTTGTGTATTAAGCTACTTGACATTTGTACATGAAATTTCTTTTCACCTTGGCTTTTATTCAAATGTTTCTAATGCAGGGACTGGGGCAGACGGTTTATGAGGTTATTTCCACAATATACATCATGGGAGAATACAAAAGACCCAGACAGACCGCTTGTAATTGGATATGTGTCTCCAGATTATTTTACACATTCTGTGTCCTATTTCATCGAGGCTCCCCTTACATACCATGACTATCAAAACTACAAGGTTATTGTGTACTCAGCAGTTGTGAAGGTACCGAGGACTTGGCCTATTGTAGACTAGCTACTTTCCTGGATATTAATCTGCTACTGTAGTACACTTATTTTTCCTTCATTTCCCTTAATTATAAGTGTAATGTTTTTACATCACATCTGCTGCTAGAAAAATGCCATAAATTTGATGAGGGTAAAAAGCATTCTTTAAGATAATGGACTGGTTCAAATAACCAGCCATGTGGTCGAGTGGTTACATTTCTGTACTTGTAGTTCCAAGTCTAAGATTTAAACCCCTATTTGGAGAACCCACTTTTTTTGTATGGGGATGAGGAAAATAAATATAAGAGATCACTAGATAGATTAGATTGGCAATCACTTCATACATCGATCACATCTTCTATACCTCATCACATATGAAAGAGTATCTATAATAACACTGACATCCACCCCACCCACTACATGCACCAATCCTGCAGCCTAACAATGAAAAACAGAAAAGAGGGAAAGGAAAAGAAAACAAAATAAAGAGAGAAAGGTTCTCTCTCTAGCACAAAAGGCACAGTGATGAGTTCTCATTTAATTTTTCAAGCATTTGATGCAATGATTTTGGCTTTGTAGGCTGATGCGAAGACTATTAGGTTCAGAGATAAAGTTCTTAAAAATGGTGGTATATGGAGGGATATTTTTGGAATTGATGAGAAAAAGGTAGCGAGCTTGGTCAGAGAAGATAAAGTTGACATTTTGATAGAGCTCACTGGTCATACTGCCAATAATAAGCTGGGAATGATGGCATGCCGTCCTGCTCCTGTTCAGGTGAAAGATTATGTCCATAACTTGTTACTGCAAACCTATTGGTTTTGTTGTTAGTTACCTGTCTAGTATATACTAAATTCATTTGAAAGTGAAAACATTGGAGTGCCTTCTTGGATGAAACTAAGTGGAATTGGCTTTTTTACTGCTCCTCCTTGTCCTTGAATTGGTTTCTGTGGTTGACATTTGTAATATGGATTTGGGTTTTGAGAAGAGGAGGGGGAGAGAGGAGAGGGGAGAGAGAGGGCAGAGAGGAGGAAGAGGGAGATGGTGGGGGTGGGGTGGGGGTTGTTGTAATACTTGTTTATTGTGATCTGCTGTGATAAATGTCTTGCTCACCTTTATTTCAGGTGACCTGGATTGGCTACCCAAACACAACCGGGCTGCCTACCATTGACTATAGAATCACTGATTCTCTTGCAGACCCTCCTGATACAAAGCAGAAGTATAAAGCTACTCTCTATTCTCTTTCTCTGAGTCTCTATATCTGTATGTGCATGTTGTATGTTTGTGATAGTAATGTGGGCAGTCACCTGCATAATTTTCCCCCCAGTTTCTAAAGTGGTTTGTTAAGCCAAGTGATGGCAGCCAGTTTCATCTCTATAACCAGAATGTAAAGGCTTTGAATCTACATTTCATATAAATCTATCCACAGACGTAAGTATGGAATTTTAAATGCAATTGAAACATACTGATAATCAGACATCTTTTGTTTGGTACTTGTGTTTTTGATAACCAACAGGCCTCTATAGCATGCTGTTTTGTTACTTTTTCATGAATGCATCTCTTAAAATAATTGCAATTATTTGAATAGTTAGATAGATTTATGTGTTCCTGCATAAGTAGTATATACCTTAATTATTTTAATGTGGTATGCAGACATGTTGAGGAGTTGGTTCGACTACCTGAGTCTTTCCTTTGTTATACGCCTTCCCCTGAGGCTGGGCCTGCTTGCCCAACCCCTGCCCTTTCCAATGGATTTGTCACGTTTGGTAGCTTTAATAACCTGGCAAAGGTATCATTGGGTCTTTTCTGCATGTTAGTGGATTCTTTTGTTCTGTTCATTCTCAATCCCTGTTTATCCTCTTTCAAGCAGTATCTAATTCTTAGTACTTGTATTTTGCATCTTGTCTCTTAACTAGATTACTCCTCTCTCTCTCTCTCCTTTTTTTTTTTTTTTTTCTTTGGCCAAAAACTAGATTACTCCTAAAGTACTGCAAGTTTGGGCAAGAATACTATGTGCTGTTCCAAACTCTCGTCTGGTGGTAAAATGTAAGCCTTTTTGCTGCGATAGTGTGAGACAGAGGTTCCTCACAACATTGGAGCAGCTGGGTTTGGAATCTCTACGAGTTGATCTTTTGCCACTAATTCTTCTTAATCATGATCACATGCAGGCATATTCTCTCATGGATATTAGGTAGGTGCATATGTCTCATTCTATTACTGTAAAGCAGATCCACACTAATAATTCCCTCCCTTCTCTTCATGCCGAATTGGGCGGCTTGTATGCCTCTGTTTTATTTTTGTATATGCTTCATCGTTGGCATTTACTTTGCTCTTTCTTGCTCTATACTGGCTGTGGAATCTAAATTTTTCTTGACTTGTGTCTTGTGTATGTTATGGAGGGTTTTATGGTGAACATCTGACCACAAACTTTTAAGATAATGGGGAGAAAATGTAGCAAGGCTTCCATTGAATAAGATCTAGAAAAAATTCTGGCTGTAAATTTATTTGAACGTCAAATTTCCATTTGCTCTATTCCTCGTTTCTCAGCTTCATGCTTTTCTTCTTTCTGCATTTCTTAGTACCCTCTATTGATTCTTTCTCTGTTCTGTGCCCCTCTTTTTATCTCAAGATGATTTTTATGTTGATTTAGAACTTCCCCCCACCAAGAACCATACATCAAGGCCATATTTGGTTTTCTAAGAGTAGCATTCCAATTATTTAGCAGTCTGAATCTACAATTTGGTAACTAAAATAAGTTAGGAATCCTGTTCCATAATGAATGCTATTCCTTAAAATCTATGGAATCCCGTTCCTTTGTTTATCCTATTATTAGGTTTGCAGTTCCTAAGATATCTTTACTTCTAATATAGGTACTTCTAAAATATGCACTCTTCTCAAGAATAAAAAAACAGAAACCTGTGAAATTTAAGTTTCTTTTCAGCTTTTATTAGTTTTTCCATTACTCTCTTGTGGATTTTAATATGTTTTACCTGTGATTGTAGCTTGGATACTTTTCCTTATGCCGGAACCACTACAACATGTGAATCTCTGTACATGGGTGTTCCCTGTGTTACCATGGCTGGTTCAGTTCATGCTCACAATGTTGGCGTGAGCCTTCTGANCCTGTGTTACCATGGCTGGTTCAGTTCATGCTCACAATGTTGGCGTGAGCCTTCTGACAAAAGTTGGTAAGGCTTGGCGAACCTTTTATCTCTTGTTTTCCCCCCTTTTTAAAACTTTATTTTTAATATTTTTTGAAGATCTATCTGTTTGACTTTGCATTTTGCATCTGTACTACATGATCTATCAATTTCCTTTTAATTTAATATGTTTTTCACTATTGACCCAAAAAATATGTTTTTCACTTCTGGCTTCTATGTTCATTGTTGTGATGATCTAGTAAATGAGCTATATCAACTTGTAAAGCAGAAGGCCTCCATACATATTTTGTCTTCTAGAAAACTATTACTGGAAAACGTGTTTAACATACTTTCAGGAACTAGCATCCCGATCTCTGTTTCTTGGCTGTCTCTAGCTTCTATTTTTAATGAATTTGTACATTCAAACTCATGCCAATGAACTAGGACTGTCTTTCAATGAACTATTGTTGTTGGTCTTAGACAATTCTTCATTTCAATGAACTAGGACTGTCTTTCAACTGTTTAAGTGGGCCACATCAACATTAAATTAGCCCCAAAGAAGAATAACAATATGCTGAAGCATTTTTCAGTTAAATACACACTGTCAATATCTTACTAACCATGTTCATGTTCAATACCTCTTGTTGAAATTAGATCTTTTTCACAGGCAATGCTGATTATAAGGCAGAAGTTTTAGGTCATAAACATTTGGCAAAGCAATCAGCTATTCTTTAAACAGAGAATACATAATTGAAACTCTAGGATACCTGTTATACTTTACTGGAAGTTCTCACTGAGATCATGAAATATTTGTGGAAAGTGACTGTAGTTAGCAAATCTTGACAGAAGGGAAATCTAAAACCCCTGGCAGAAAAGAATAGTCATTGAAAACATATGAAACTAACTTGAAGGGTTGGGAATGTTTGATGAAAGAATTTTTTTTGTCAATCGAAAATAGTGAATGATGATATCTTTTAATGAAGATTGGTTTTATTCATTCGAAAAGAAAAGGAAGGTTTGTATGGTGAATACTAACTTGATAGGTTTAAGGTGGTTAAAGTAGGAGGCTCTATCCTACACCTTACCATGTAGGTGCATGTTCTCAAAATTTAGAACAAAAACCTATCTTATAACCTTTTGCCTTTTGTAACTGCACTGGAGTACCACCTAAAACCTATGGATATATTGTTCATTTTGTAGAATATTAATATGTTATGGTGCTACTTTCATTTGGAAAAAATAGTATTTATGTTATAGCTGATTTTACCCCTTTAAATCTTTGTATCAAGTTCAGTTTCGGTTAAAAATAAATTAAAACTTGAATATGCATTACCATTATGACTTAATTTTTTGACTATTTGAACGACCAAATTGCCGAAGTAAGCTGATTTTGTGGCCATTAACTAGATTGTTCCACTAGGGATTGAGTTATTTAAATATTTATTTGATGGGTCTTGTTTATGATGTTCTAGGACATTTGCTTAGAGACTATAAAAGAAATTTTTTACATACTCCAAATATTCATTACACACTTTTACAAGAGTAAGTGCATACAAAGGTGAAAAGTTTGTTTATATGGCTTTTTAAAAAATGCACCCCATGGCATCTGTTAAGTTAGTATATACTACATGAAAAGTAAATTATGTAAGGTACCTTAGAACCTGAAATTTGAGGTATACAAGGGACATGTTTTGCAGGTTTTGGGGGATATGAGGTCATATTTTGTATCTTACTTTGGATATTGATTGTCAACTGGGAACCTACCATGTTCCTCAAGGTTGACAGGTTTCTGGGTCAAACTAGTTTCGATGAACACCCCTGATTAATGCTATTCCACCATCTTGCCACTGGTCATAGCCAATCAGATCTGCAAAGGCCAATTACTATTCTCTCTTATGCACTCGTGTGCTTAACTCTAGATAGCCCATATGTAGGCGTACATTTTCTTCTGGGTGAATTGTTTCATAGGTATAATGAGATATTGATTACTCTTTCAAAATGCTTTGGCCATCCTCCCTAATCAAATATGTCTCCCTGTATTTGCTTTTTGCCCTGTTAACACAGTTATTTGATGAAACTTGACGGAATGGTGGCAATTAGATTTGTTGTGCTTCAATCTGAAGAAATTAAAATGCATGCATTTGATTGCATGTGCACATATTGAACTCACTACATTGGTTGTATCTGATGCCTCATATTCTTTTTGCGAAATTGCAGAATTACTCGATTAACTTTCATGTTTGTGTACTCGACTCCTCTTTAACCCTCAGAAATGGACATAGGAACCTATACATCCTCTCAAAAAGTGAATTTACCTCCAGAAACTGTCACAAAATCCTCTCAATAATATATCCTTTTGGAGGTGTCTATGGGTACTTTTGAGAGTTAAGGGTTAAGAGATCAGAGTTCAATCTACCTTTTCATTTCTCTTTCTTACCCAGAGATATTATTATTTCGTGGGAACTAAATATTCTTTCTTTTTTTTTATGTTTTGGCTTATTTTTACAGGCTTAGGACATCTAATAGCAAAAAACGAAGACGAGTATGTAGAGTTGGCTCTGAAGTTAGCATCTGATGTTTCAGCTCTCTCAAACTTGAGATCAAGTTTACGGGACATGATGTCTAAATCTCCTGTATGTGATGGGCCCAAATTTACTTCTGGTCTGGAGGCAACTTATCGGAAAATGTGGCATAGATACTGTAAAGGAGATGTTCCAGCCTTACGGAACCTGGAGATGCTTCAGCAGAGTGTAGTACCCGAAGAGGCGGCAACTGACGCATCTAAGTTAATAAGCACTTCAATTTCTTCTGAGAGTCCTGGGTCCATCAAGGCCAATGGCTTCATGCAAGTCCTGTCGTCAAGTGTATCAAGTTGTAATGAAAATGGTCACTTGAACGAGGCCACCACTAACTCTGGAAAATTGAGCGAATCTGGTAGTACTAATACATGACTGAAGGGGTGCAACTGTGGGAACTTGTGAATCCTCATCGGCCTCAAGAAGTTGTCGGCTTAAGAATATGGCATTTTGCAGTGTATATGTCGTGTCTTCTGCAGTTGTGTCAAGGTATAAGTACGACACCGATCCATGGTTATACCACCTATAGGATTTATGAATATTGTTTGGGTAAAATCACACAGGCAGCGAGTCAATATATCTATCCTCGCAAGTTGATGTGGATGAGGATCAGAGTCTGATCTTAATCTTTTACATAGGCTCTCGGGAATCCAATTCTTTTACCCTGATGAATAGGGATTAGTTATGGGTTGTAAAGTATGAAGACATGTAACGGTAGATGTGGCCTTTCGGTCTCAAGTTAGTGCTGGATATTTAATGGGTGTTTGGGATGGTAGTACTGTTATCCCATATCCAACGGATGGAAGGATGGAATATCGGTAAGCCAATTTTGCATCGTGCGGAATTGCCGCAATCTCCACGGCGAAAATGCTATTTAAAGAAATCGTAGGTTTTCTTGGGGCTGAGCTTGTATTGCATCTTTGTTCATTTTCAACTTTAAAATGTTTCAGCAGTTGGCTTACCCTTAATAAACCCTCGGTTCTCTCAGATTTCGCTTTATTTGTATTTCTCTAACCCTAAATTGGGAATAAATGATTGGGTTTTCTACTCGAGTTCTCTGCTTCTGATGACCTATAAAATGTAAATTATGGGAATCTTAAAAAATAAAAAATGGAGCCTCCTTGAGATGGATGGCCGGTAGGAAAATCAAAGGAAAGGGGCTACTTGCAAATTCTTGCAGACCCACGGTGTTCTCTCCGATTCCGTCTTGGTAAAATTGCATGCTTCACAAACTCTGATCTGCAGATGGATTTCAACTTTCTATACCGATGCAGACCTTTCTTTTGCGTATCGTCTGCTAACCGTGAGATATTTGGCATCTCTGATTTGGAGAGTATGATCTAACGGTAACACGAACAATTCCTGATGATTTGAGTAAACCGAATTTCCACCACTGGGGATGCAATTTTAACAACACAGCGTGAAATTTTAGAGGAACAATTCCTGATGATCGAGTAAACCAAATTTCCACCACCGGGGATGCAATTTTAACAACACGCGTGAAATTTGAGAGGATTTCAGTTGATTCTAACGGGAACTAATGGACCTCCATCCATTCACCGAGTCAGCAATTATAGAAGGCACAAGATAACTTGGCAGAGCTTGATAAGAGGCTGGACTGCTGAAATATGAGTCTGCCATCCATGAAATCATCAACTAAATATAGCTCCTGATAGGACTTCATGCTCAACAAAGTTTCATATGTAAGTTACCATGCAATGGATGAAGCAAAAGGAAAGAAACAGATTTTATCTGCTCGAAACAAAAACACACATCTGGCATCAACTCACCAATTGGACCATGATAACCTTGTATAAATTAAATCATACACAAAAACTCAAGTTTCCGGGAAATTTAAGATTTATTCGGACTGAGAATCATCTCTAATGTAAGTACAACAATACAGCTAACTAGGTCAGCTCCATGCAATCAATATGCTACCACTAAACGGGCAGAAAAAGCGACTGCTATATTTTGATTGTCACCTGGCAATTAGAATACGGTTATAAGCAGATTGACAAAATGATGGATTCATATAGTTAAAACCACTTGTAACCAGCTTCATTTTCCTGCCAAGAGAAGGCACAGGCAAAGATATAGTTTGAGCTCTAAGCTCTAATCTTTTACGGATGTACGGAGTATCTTTACATCATGAATGGGCCTGCATGCAGAAAAGCATTTAAAGTTGTTTCGTTTAGAGAACTTTCACCATATAAGACGTCTAATTGACATTGAAGTAGCAGGAAAACATACCTATCGTTATTGTCAGTTTGAACACTACCAAGTCTTTTGATAATTTCCATTCCCCTACATACTCTTCCAAAAATAGTGTGCTTTCCTGTAAGAGGAAAAAAAAATTCATGCTTTGCTGACTAAATGAAAAAGGCCAACTCAAATATGACGCTGAAGAAGCATCTCATTGCCTCCTGAAATTTTTATGAGAGAAAAGACGTTGCACGAGAACAAAAGGAGGAAATAAATGTATGGAATGTCAGAAGCCAACATTCTGTTCCAATTAATTTTTAATGGAATAACCTACAATCTTAGTGTTGCGGATACTCAAGTGAGAGAACTGGCAAAATATCATATAACAGAGGAATTTTAATCAATAATTTTCAGCTTGTTT
Source organism: Lumnitzera littorea (assembly GCA_024138015.1). Taxonomy (NCBI): domain Eukaryota; kingdom Viridiplantae; phylum Streptophyta; class Magnoliopsida; order Myrtales; family Combretaceae; genus Lumnitzera; species Lumnitzera littorea. Next base: position 32,885,766 of record JAMXBB010000002.1, read on the forward strand.
TCTATTCCTTGTAGTTTGCACCAAGGCTTATTTATACAAGCTTTGAGGCATTACATCCTCAAAATAAATGTAAGAGTTTCCAAAGATAAGATCCATTTTAGAAACCTGTTGATGTAATCAACAGGAGAAATCTCCAAATATGAAAATCATTATCCTGCATTGTTCATTACCTTATATAGGCTTGCCTAATAAATGAAAACCATACTGCGTTGGCACTCAAAAGTAAGGCCATGCACCTAGAGAACTGTCAAAAATTCACTTGTTATATTAAAAAAGCATCTTAGATAAAAAAAAGAAAAGAATAAATAAATATCTTATAAAAGCATCCAAAGACCCTAGCATTAGCAATCATTTCATCGTTATCATTTACGTATTTGGAGCCTCAACTTGCTTGAAACAGGGTACGAACCAAGGGCCGATCTTCAGAGTAGTATCCACATTATATTGGCCTGGTGAAATCACTTTAAATAATTCTTCAATAAATGCTAGCCCGCCAAACTGAGAGAGCATATTGCCAAAAGCAGAAAATCTACTTTTAAGATGCCATCTGGATATTTAGCAATCATGACATGTTCGGACAATTTAATCCATCAATTCTTAATATAAAGTCCCAAAACTAGTGCATTACAATGTCTGTGTTTATTTATCTACAAGAGAAGGCACTTGAAATATCATAACTAAAAACCGAAAGTGATATGCTAATTCAGTTTTATGTTCTTACATTTCTACGTCCCTGGTTTGCAACTAACAAGATGCGGGAATAGGCAAGAACGATCATCTATAGTTAGTGCACAGATGCACACACATACTGGAGTTTTGCAGGAAACACATGATTATGTGAAGTTTTTTCTGCCAACTCTCAGTAGCATTTGACTGCACAAACCTTCCTATATTGCTCAACATATATTTATGCATCTTGCATGTCATATACTTTTCAACATATGATGAGTTATGCTTCACAGGATTCAAGAATGGCTAAAAGGGTCAAGAAAAACTATAAGAACAGAAATTATCATACCATCCAGTGATGGGCATGGTGCAAGAGTTATAAAGAACTGGCTCCCATTACTGTTTGGACCAGCATTTGCCATGGAGAGTATACCAGCGCCAGTATGCTTCAGTTCTGATTTAATCTCATCCTCGAACTTTTTACTGCAATTAAGGAGAGACTATATTATGCATTGTTTCACTAAACATTTGGTAAACTTAATCCAAAATGTGTATTGCTGGCATTTTTCCTTAGCTTAGTTATGCATCACCATGAGAAGACCATTAACTTTGAAGGACTACTTAAACCAAAAAGAGATTTAACTTAACAAAAAAACTTCGAAGAATTCTCAATTCTGTTCTTGTGAACTTTCTGCTCTCTATACAGTTTAGACTTACATTAGTCATGGAACTTAAAGTATGCAATATTTCAGCACGTCAAATCTGCTTAAAACAGAAAACGAGGTGGAAGTAATATATTAAGAATTACCCGTAAATAGATTCACCGCCACGTCCAGTCCCTGTAGGATCCCCTCCTTGGACTATGAAATCCTACATGAGATACCACACATTTACATTAAGACAGACCCATGAGTACAGATGTTGATTGGCTAAAGTCATTTTAAGTTCCCTGAACTTATGGCCATCTTACTGCTAAACTTATTATTTCAAACAAACCTACAACTGCAGCTTGTGAAATTGAGCTAATTACCTGCTCATCAATCATTCAGGCCAAATCCTACAAGGAAAATACAGTATCTTCCCTCAGAAAAATTCAACAAAACTTTTCAAATCAATCCATTCTAGTTAGAATTTTGAAGTATGATATGGTTGGAATAATAGGTAAGGGATTTTTGCTTTTTGTCTCTGATTAGTCCCATTTTCTGAAGTTCCAGCATTCTGTTCCTTCAAATTAACATTTAAATTGGAAAAACAAATTTTTGCAGAGTTTAGTGATGTCTAACACAATATGGATAATGAGAATGAAGTTGTTGGGAACAAAAGATGGAAACTTATGTAACTCCTAATGCTTTACATTCACTGACTTTGGCACCGGATGTTCCCAAAAAATGGTACCATCTGATCAGGTGAATTCGTTTTGATTATCTCTTTCACTATTTACTAGTACGCATAATAACCAGGAGTTAGAAGTGTATACAGTTTTTTTTTTTTTTAACACCTAAATGAAGTCACAGTATAAAATAAAACCTGTCATATGCTGCACTATTCCAAATAATCAACAGTTACAAGTTCGTATTTCTGATGTTAAACCCTAAGATTCTCGAAAATTAGATTACACATATTTCAGACTAAACATACTGATTTTTACTTTGAATGAATTCAAAAGCATATACCTTGATGATTCTATGAAACTTCACGTTATCATAGTAACCTCTCCGAGACAATTCGATGAAGTTTCTGCAAGTCCTTGGTGCGTGTTTGTAATATAGCTACCAAGAATCAAACACACGACATATGTTTATATGAAACTGAATCAAAAGAATAAAATAAATAAATAAATAAATAAGAGAAGTATTCAAGATGATGAAGAGAGCAGCAGTAGTACCTCAACAGTGAAAGAACCCATGGATGTCTCCAGAGTGACTTCCGGAGCACCTCCTTCTGCGCTGGCCCACATCTTCTCTACGAGAGAGAGAGAGAGAGAGAGAGAGAGACTGGGGTTTTGCCGAGTTTTTAGCTGAATTGAACAAAGGATAAAAATGGTGGATTCCATCCGAAGAGGAAATCAGGCAGGTGGTAATATAATACAACCGGAAGTTTATGGGCCATGGCCCATGAGTACATGTGTAGGTATGTCTTGAGGATGATTTTTCTACCTTTACAAAGAGTACTCAATCTTACACAAATTTTTTTTTCCCTTTTATTTCTCTCTGCGAATGTTTATAAACCCGTTCTCCATTAGTCTTTCGCAAACTTTTTTTTTAGTATTGACAAGTTTCACCATTTTATTAGTCCACATAATTTTTTTAAATAAATAATATAATAAAAAATTTCCAAAAATAAATAAAGTAAAAAACAATAAAGTTAAGGAAAATTGTAGAAAAATCTAAAAAATTGAAAAGAAAATAATACAAATATACATATATAGACACACATATATACACACACTCATATTTAAAGTGAATTATTGAAAAATTTAAAAAATTGAGAAAAAAATGAATAATAAAAAATTTTGCTTCCAACTATCTCTACCCTTAGATAGTTAGAATGATCACCACATGAATAATTGGGTCATGATCTACTAAAAAGTGGAGAGGCTTAATGCTAATCACTCTAAAGTGTCATAATTGGGTCATCGAGTCACGCGACACAACCAATTTTTCTTCCATTTTCCACCCTTTTATATTTTTTTAAGTTATGGGTAGTGGATAGCTAGGCTATGGACAGCTAGCATATACTTGTGATGAGTTGAGAGATCTACTTTTTCAGTAGGTCGTGACTCATTTGTTTATATGGTCGCTGAAACAACCATTAAGTTATTTTAGGTTTTTTTTTTCTCATTTTTTAATTTTCTTAATTTTAAGTTATTTGTTTATATACTTAAATTTAATTATTTAAGATTTTTTAAACTACTTCATTATTTAGTTTAATTTCTTTTAATTTTAATAATTTTTCTATATTTTTAATAATTTACTTAAATAAAATATAAGTCATTAATTTATTTAATTAAGTATATTATTTAGACCAATTAAATCATCCCATATGTTATTCCTAATGGCAAATTAACGAAGGATTTACGTGTCAATGTTGAGAATTAAAATATATAAAAAAAAAGATTAAGGACTCAACTAGAAAAAGCGATAATGTAAGAGACTCAAAATGCACTTTTCCTTAGTTAAATCATAAATTTACTTTGAAAATATCTCTGGTATAGAATATTTGCTTAGCAAGGTACACTTGGGCATAACTTTGCTTGTAAACACTATTTACATTTTAGAAGAATATTTATGTTAAGGATATATAATTTTTTTTTTACCAACTATTATATTATGACTATTAAGAGAGAATACAATTGAACTTGATTCATCTAATTGAGAGACTAGTATTTATACTTATTAGCTACAACTATCATATATATGTGTGTGTATATATATATATATACTTTAAAATATTGACTTTTGAAATTGTTAAAGGTTAAAATGATTATATAACTTATTTGACATAAGTTTATTTATTTTTATTTATTCATTTATTTATTTATTTCTACTTTATTTCATATGGAAATAAGATTTATATTTGTTATGATTGCTAAAAAGAGAAAAAAAAAAAACCATTTTGCATTTCACTACTTCCTTAATTAATTGGCTATTTTAACAAGGAAAAATTATATGAAAGTGATTTGCGTTTTGGATCATTTTTCAAGAGTTAAACCTTATGTATATGTGTGCTTTAATAAATACATGACCCAAATTTCTTAATTTTCTATCAATGATAAAATTCAATCCACCACTAGAAGTAGATCACATGATCCATCCATATGACATCTGAGAGTGGTTGTTATGTCCTAAGCCCAAGGGGAGAAACGAACCCAAAAAACTAATCTAATAGGTAAGAGAGCCCCTTAGACTTAAATGTAACACTTAATTCATGTTAATTTCTTATGTGGAATCGTAACATTATTACCCTCTTTTGAAAGCCAATGTCCACGTTGACCTACTTTGAACTGCCCACTTTAAATAGCTTTCACTTTAGATTGCCTATTCTAAGTAGCTCTCACTTTCGGTAGCTCACACTTTGTTTCACCAAGTAGTCTTTTCTTAGGTATCTTTCCTCCAGGTCACTCTTTTTTTAGGTAACCATCTCTCAGGTCGCTCCTTTTCTAGGTTGTCCTTTTCACGGAGTTGGCCATCTCAACAAGAGCACAACATGTTAGCACTCGTAATTCTTATTTTTATGGTGAATGATAGTGTGATATTGGTATAAATGTAATGAAAATGAAAATGGAAATGGAAATGGAATTTAATTTTGGTTAATTTGAGAGAATTACTTTTTAAAGGGTATCGGATCACTTTTCTAGATCGAAACTTTTTTGTCTATTCTTATTGATATTACTTTATTTATAGAAATATATTTCAATCTACTAGTTTGTCGTAAGTAACTAACTTGCCCTCCTAATACAATTACTAATACAACTACTAAAACTACTGTTACAATATAGTAAAAAGTACTAATTTCTATAAAATTGTATAATTATCTATTGATTATTTATATTTATACTAATACTATATACTTAGATCATAATAATTTCTTTGTATCTTTAAAATAACCTTATTCTCAAGGTTGAAGTAGAAAGAAACTTGATTTTCATTTGGAGGTCTTGTATACTACGACCATAAAATCTGTTTAATTCGAGCTAGACAAAAAATTACACTAACTTCATCGAAAGATAAATGAAACGCTTTATTTAAACTAGATACTAGACTCCTTGGAACAAGCATTCTCCTCATCCAAATAACCTTTGTGAAAAGCCTAGCCTCACTTTTACAATGGCGCTTACCATAGCTAGAGTGATAACCCTTTCTCTTATCATTCTTCATGTGACATGCACAAGATCGAGAGTGAATCTCAATTGGCTTTTGGAACATAAAATTGCCCTTATCTAGCTTCCAGATTATTTGGGAAGAATCTTTTTGATTATCTTTACATTGGATTTCCAATAACTACTCTTGTTGATATGTTTCCACATCCTCTTCTTTTCCCATCACTTTATCTTCGTACATTTCTTTCTCTTCTTGAACACAGGTTTCCATGGCAATAATACTTTGATTCAATACATTTCAAACTATTTATTTCGATCATGTTGTAATAGTTGTTGATTATTTAGTAGGGAATCGATCTTCTCCTCCAATACCACAACTTTAGTAGAGTTCGTCATGGTAATGAAAAAACCAAACATTATGATCTAAGCTCAAGGGAATAATTTAACCTAAAAGACTAACCTAATAGGTGAGAGAGCCTCTTGGACTTAAGTGCAATATTTAATTCATGTTACTTTCCCATATAGGTAGTTTTTCACTATCCTTAAGTTTTTTTCATTGGCTTTAACCCATTAGGTTTTTAATGCATTTTCCTTTTTCTTTTTAGTAATTTTTTGATGGTGTGTTATTTATTATCCTCTTAAGGGGTCAGGACTTTTTGTTTCATTTGCCCTTTGGATGGCTTATATAGCAACATGTAGTTTTTTCTTTTTCTTAAAAGAAAAATATTTTCCATTTTTTCTTTTATTATTTATTTATGTATTTTCCATAACTTTTATTTATATTACATATATAAATAATTTAATAATACTATAGATCCATAAGAAAGTGTCATTGCCACATATTCTTGTGTATGATTAGCACAAATTAAGAAACATAACTTATGTGTTTTTCGAAAATAAAAACATAGATTACTTGTTAGTAAAAATACCAAACCACATTATATTTTTTTACAATTTTTCCTTTTAATAATAGAAACCATTGCATATTATGTATGGCAAGGTACATTCCCAAGCCAATAGATGATTGTGGTCTATTATTATTCCCATTTACTTTGGTTAGAAAATAGTTAATCATGAGATACGAGACCATAGAACTACTAAGCATTATACCAACCAAATTGTGCTCTATTTAGGCTATAAGGTGGAGAAATATATATATAAGCATGAATATGTTAGACTATAAATAAAAGCTAGTCCAATGAAATGTATTTTGTGAAGTATCATAGTAAAAATGCATAAAACACTGGCTCATTGATCGGTTATTAGGAACATGCATTATCTCTAAACCTCAATGTACCCTTTTACTAGAAATTATATGACCAAAATTATCTTCAACCATAAAATAGAGGTTAGTAATCTTGATGTAAGAAAGTTTATTGACATAAATGAAAAAACAGATGGTCATCCTATAAAATCTAACTGTAAATGATCTTAATTTATCACTAGAATGATGCATGTATGGGTCTTACAAAGATATTGATAAAAAAAGCCCCTAAACTTTTCTTATAGGCTTAGAGACTTTATTTACAACCTTTGTCCTTTTTTGCACACAAGGGAAGAAAAAATAAAGAAGAGTTTACTCCTATAAGGTTTTTTTCAATTATTCAACATGAAAGTTACAACAATTTGATTCTACAAGGTCTTATTTGATTCTTCAACATGATAGTTAAGTGAGATTGGCTTTGATATTGAGTCTCAATACCCTTTATGAACTCACCGCTACTATCTATGTTACTATTCCTCTTTCATTTTTCTTTAAAATTAATGTAACCTCCCTCTTTGCCAATATTGAAAGACGAAATTGGATCCTTAAGCCATCATTTTAGTCATCTCAGTTTCTAAAAATAGATAGGTTTTTTGGTTCTTGGTTGGTGTATGAGATTATAACATGTGGCTATGAACAATTGTTGAGTATGACACAAGATGTCATACTTAACGATTTTAGAAGTCTCCTCATGCTCCATACCTTCATTAATACTTTCCTTATTAGAGTCAATTAGAGAATCTTGGAGAACTTGATCTACTTCTTCCTCAATTGAATTTTCATTATAAAAAAAAATGCATAGATATTGATATTGGATCACATGCATGATGCGTTGATGAATCAACCACCATGTATTACCCTTGTGATGTTGCATAAACAGAAGTGTTATGCATGGAATATTTGTTATCTAGATGGAATATTTGATTCTTTATAAATCTTAATGTACGAGTCTTGTATATGAGTCTTTTCTCGAGTTTTAACCATTTCAATGAGGTTCTTCACATCATCATCATTTTACTAGATATCAACTTAAAATATGCACTACACTCACAATAATGGAGTGCTTATGTAACATCTTAATTCAAACTATAGGATGATGGGTTTCGAGTTTCCACATATCCTATGTGATTATTTCTCTTAGTCAACATCCCTTTTTATTTTTAACATGTTAATTAGATCCTATTGTATTTTAGCCCATTAGTGTCATTTATAATGTTTCCATGAGTATATACAATATATGTCACAAAAGCTACTAATTTTAGCCTATCATTGTAACTTATTAATCATCTAATATAAATACAAAAAGTGCTACAGTAATTGTTGAAGCATAAGTACTCTACTCTTAAATTATGATGCATATAATTGTATATTTGTTTCCATATTTTTATATCAACAACTCAAAATATACATAAAAGATGAAATTTGCATGACTAGTATGTTATTAACAGAACTCGTATCCAATATGCTTCTTAATACTTTAGAAATTTATACCCATATACCAACAATAATCATCACAATTGCAACTAGAGCAATAAGCTTGTTTTAAATTAGGAAAAATAAAGTCAATATTTTTTTGGATAAAAATAAATACAACATATTGAATAATTCAAGCAACAAATTCATAATGGATAAATTTACATTACTAGTACAATATGGAATTATATTTTGAATAAAAACAAATGCATATAATAGAGAAACTAGGGCTTTACACCCATAAACCTATAAAAAATGAATTATTCAATTTTAAAGGATTGTATGCCTTTTCATTTCTCTAAATTCAAGTGAAAAAATCATGTCAAGAAGCAATAGTAATACGAAGATTTGAGAGACTTTTAGAGTCGAAGAGAATGATGGCCTTGAGAGGATTTATTTCACTGTATTGAAAGAGTTTTAAGTAAAGAAAAAGTGAGCGTAATGAAGTCATCAATCCAAGCTCTCCTTCTAAGCCTCGAGCTAGTAAGTAAGCACCAAGATTAGGAAAGAAATTGGGTTTGCTAGGGAGAAGACATAAGAACAAATCTGAGTTTGACCAATTGAATGGACCTTTTGTTGTGAACCGTGACTAAGAATAGATAAAGCCGATTGTTAAATAGATTCAAGTTTGTAGAAAGCTCGAAAAAGGATTAATGGAGAAAGTACAAAATGAAAAAATGAAGAATAAAACAGTAAGCAAAACCTACGAACAGCTCTACAAGATATGATGCACCAATGGAATTTTTGAGAACTTACGACACGATTCGATATGACCCACGAATTGGTCCGATGGGATTATTTACTACTTAACCTTGCTTAAACGAAAGAATAAGAGTGATGCCAAGAGTAAACAAACAATATTTATGTAAAGAAGAAAAGTACTCAAAAAGTGAATTAAAAATAATTCGATCTTTCCAGTTATAAGTACGGGGGTATTTATACTCATAAGTTAGGACAACTTACCTAAAAAGGAAAAAATAAAAAAGGGCACTTCCTAAGGAAGTAATGTACAAAATATAAAAAAGTAAAAATGAATTTATAAGAAAAACAATCATTAGTGCAATGGATTTTGCACATGATATTGTACACTTGGTAAAGCTATATTAGCGAGATCGTTAGAAGATGCGGACAAAAAAGTACGGATAGATGGCTTGTCCGAGCAGGGACAGTTTAGTCAATTTGGACTCTCTCTCTCTTTTGGTTTCTCGATAAGGAAGATACCGAGTAATTGGTTGGCTCAATGCTAGTGAGTAATCCTCTATTCAGCATATTACAAAAAAATGGGCAGTTATACGGCTTGGCATGAGGGTGACTTGGTAAGGAAGTACTTGGCCTCGATAGGGGTCGGTTAGAACACGAGGATTCGTCGTGATAGCCCCTCGAGTCCTTAGACTTGGCTGCGGGTCAAAGGTTTAGTAGCCTAATTCTCATTATCTTCAGTAAGACACTACAACTATTATTGAGATATACTAACTTGTTAGATGAAGATATTATTGAGCTTAGCTCCTTAAAGCAAGGATGATCCAACTAGATTGGCAAATAATAGAGGGAGATTACTAAACTTGCCTAAACTCTTGAGTTCAACTCGGAGCTCATGCCTCTTAGCTATACGTACTATGGCCTCTTATTCCAAGATTGACTCGATTATGATCACATCATTTCTTACCTAGCTTGGGCATGCACCTCAACTTGTCTTTGAGCCAACTTGATTGAATTGCTTAGGAAATGCAAACAACATTGCTTGAACACTTTTAAAAGTATACTTGACCAACTCCTTTTCTAACAAGCCCCAATTAATCTCAGTTACTAGCTTTAGTCCATGCCAAAACATATAATTTTACTATTCTACTCATTTTCCCTTAAGGTTCAATACATTTGAACATATTTACTAGATTGCCATTAAGGTTTTAAAATTTAGTATTAATAGCTACACTTTTGTAGATGCAGACATTATGTTGAGATATCTTTTATTTTTTTTCCTAGCCTCTTATTAAGAGTCATCTCGGTTTTTGAGTGAAGTTCTTTTCCTCTTTAATCTCATGTTCTTATCAGTCATTTGTTTGATTGTAGTGGACCCTCTTTTAGGAAAGTAGTGTAGTATCTATTTTCCAACTAGAACTTGTGATTGGTTTAGTGTTTATGTATGATATCAAACCTTATTCTAATCATAAATCCAATTTATGTTTATTGTTGGCAAGCATATCTAATCACATTTGCGTTCATGTCATTTTTTTACTGTTTAAACACCAAAAACCCTAAAATTTTTTAGTTTTAAGTTTGCTCGCATTTGTTATGCATTTTCACTTTGTGTGCCAATTTTGGCTTTAGGCATATCAAAGTGCAGGAGTGTACTATGCATGTGTCATAAGGCAAGAGATTCACCCCTCTTAAAGTATTGATGTGGTGCTCTTACTTGTTTTTTTGGAAAGTAGGCTAGTTTTCCCTTTTTATTTTACCCATGATTATTTTGCACTCCTCTTGACCTTATTATAGGACCTTTTATGTTTAGGTGGCTTAATTATCCAACTAGTTTTAGCTTCTTATGGTCATCATTAGAAGAGTGGCATAAGCTTCCAAGCGGTTTGCTCATGAGGGGTCAAATCTTCCTTAAGAGAATAGTCAACTCACAAATAACCATTTACTGATGCCACTTACTTCATTTTAAGCTCAATTTTAACACCACCACTTGCCTTAAAACTCAAGGATCATGATATTCTCCTTCACCTAAATATATAATACTCTTGTCATAAGGGTTACCCTAGCCATTACCCTCACTTATCATATTGCAAACTCCTTTAACTGCTTCTTATCTCCAATCTAAGATCATCTTAACCTAGAACTTTGGACTTCCACTTACATCCCTTCTCCTTTGCCCTTGCCCTTACCTTTACCTTATTTTTTTTTCCTTTGAAATCGCCACTTAAAGAATGTTTACTTATTGAATATTATTTCATAAATATACATGCAAATTCTTGTTAAGGCCAACTTTGCAATATAGTTGCCTTTTTTTCGTAGCTATGCCCTCTCCTTAGTGGTTATTCCTCCTCTCAAGCTTAACTCATACAAGTTGAGACTTATGACATAGTTGCCCTTCTTGCAACGTATTCTCTACTAGTGGTCACTTCTTTAAGCTTTTCTTCATGAGCTTTTATTCTTGTCAATGAGAACTACTATTTTATTTGGAACTCTAAGTAGTATTTAGGCAATTGATAAAGTTGCAACCTTTTACTCTAATACAACTTGTAACGGGATGAGATGTTTACCCTTTATAGACTATTTGTGTGGTGCTTAATTGTCCTTTAACTTTACGTTTTACTTGTATTCTGACTAATGAGCTAGCCTTTCCTTCATGTTTTATCTAGGTTTACTCCAAACTCCTCTTTACTTTTTCATATGACCCCTTATTTTAAGGAGATTTAAGTATCTAATTGGTTTTGGTCTGTTATGGCTATTATTAAGATAATGATATTAGTTTTTAACCAATTTACTCATGGAAGGTTAAACCTGCTATAAAAGAATATCTAACGTATGAACAAACCACCTATTGATACCATACATTTAATTATAAGCCCAAATTAAAATCATGAACCGTGATATATGCATCGCAAATGCCATTGCTCCGCTAAGGTATCCATACCGTAGCTATATTAATCTTTTAATTACTTTTTCAACCACTTGTTTTTTATAATTAGTGTACCTTTATCCCCAACCCCTCCCCCCCCCCCCCCCCCCCCCAAAGAAAAAAGCCAGAACATTTGGTAATTTTATGGTTTAAAAGAAACCGAACCGGTTCTTCTTTTTCTTCCCAACCCCCAAAAAAAAAACAGAAAGGGAAAAAGACTTTCGAACCAAATCTGAGTTGTCAATTTGAGCAAACTGTGTTTTAAACCTCTGCCCGTACATAACTCGGCAGCGAGTCCAAAAACCGACCCGGGAATATACATACACCGCGTGTTATGAGAGCAATCAGGCGAGCGGTAGTAATCGGCAACGGCGTCGCCGGCGCCGAGAATCAGTGTATCGGTTTAATTCGCGCTCTCGGTCTCGCCCACAACTACTCTCTACATGTCAGTACCATCCGTTTTCCTTTTAATTTCAGCTTTCTTTTTCGTTTTGCAGTATTTGCTTCTTATGACTATAGATTGCTTAGTACTTGAGCTTTGCTTAGCACAAGTTCAGATTACTTAGTACTTCAAGAAGAAAAGTACTAGGTAAATAGTTTTCAATGTCTGCTTTTACATGGAAAAGATCATTAATACTGAAATGTCTCATTATGTTGTGGAACAATTTATGCGAAAGAAGAGCACACTTGAAGCAGAACTACATTGTGTTCAATGACTGAAACCTAATTTGCGAGAAAATAGATGTAAATTGTATAACGAGCTAATCTTGCAATTTATCAGTGACGATCTTTGTCCATGTTCTGGAGTCTTGGAATTTGATTGATACCTGTTTGGACATCACTTATGTGGGATTGTAATGCATGAATCCTCTTGAAAGTTAGAGAGGCAAACCTTGCGATATACACTTAAGAAACACAGTGTCCTAAAGGTTGATAGGTTAAATTTACCTTCGTTAGATGAGTAAATAACTAATCATAATGAAAACGTTGGGGATCAGATTTGACACCTTGGGTGCATTTGTAAATTCTCCTGAAGCATCCAGGCATGATGCTACAAGACTTCCAATCCCCATTTAAAGAGTTTCGATCAATCATATTTGTTGCTTGACATACTGGGACAACCAGTAAGTAACAGAAATTGCTGATAAATGAAGTAGTCATTTATACTAGTCCTTGAATTCTTATTGTCACAATATCATGGATTGAATGTCATGTCTCAAACTAGCTATAGCTCTTGATTGATTATGCAGCGTGTCTTAAGGCCTAGAGGAGGCAAAAATGAGTGGCTTCGTTGGCTTCCTGTTTCACTGCATGGGAAATTGAACTATGCCATGAGAAGAATCTGTGATGACTTGCAGCTTTGGAAAATTTTGAAAGGGAATAGTGTTGCGCCTTTTCCAGCGGAAAGAAATGGTTGCTGCCATGGTGGTAATACTTAAATGTCACTTTTCACAATCATATATCAATAACGAGCCAACTTTGACTGAGCCATAGTTATCCATGCAGGGTCTACTGAAAAGTGACATCAGGATAATGTTTTTAGGAGGGAATCATAAGCGTAATCCTGATGAATCTTTGTTTATAGGTTTGTCAAGTGTTTTAGAAGCTGATGCAAAGAAGATTGCAAATATGGCTCGAGAAACATTTAATCAGTATGTTTTCTTCCCACATTTACAGTCATTCATTTACACTTAATTTTCTGCCTTCAAGCTCTATGCTTTGTCACATTGAAGGGTCATAGATAGATATTTGTTGCTCTCAATATTTAGATTAATACCAGTTGATCTAAAAGTATAAGCTGACATGAAAGTGGAACTTTTAATATTTATTATTTGATACTCCTCATTTGTGGGGTGAGACACTAAAATCGAACCCCATTGGCTGTGACAATTAGATAGGGGTGAAATGAGGATGTTGGGATTTGAACTAAGGGCTGTCTGCACTGACACCATGTTAAATAGATACTCACAACCAGTTGATCCAAGAATATAAACTGATAGATGATGTTATATCTTATGTCTCTTGTTTAATAATCAGATTAAGTTATATACACGAACATTCAAATGTGGCTATGTGACATAAAGCTGACTACACTTACATATAAAAAAATAGTTTCCTGTTGTCATTGTACATCAAATCAATAATATTGAAAAATATAGAACTAATTGTTCATTGTACATATCCATTCAGTTTGAAATGCTGCCATGCTTTACTTAATAGACATCAAATTTTTTCTTTTAATTTTTTAAATATATATATATTTTTAATTCAAAGAGATGCTAGCTGGCAAGATTTAGTTCATTGCTCCATGAGATATATTTCCTACACCTTTGCTTGTCACACAAACTGAGTTTCCCTTAATTTCCAGGGAGGGTCCTTTGTTGGTGGTTGCATCTGGCTGCGATACGATAGCAGTTTCAAGTGCAATAAGATGTTTAGCTCCAGAAAGTGTTTTTGTCGTGCAGGTTTGAATCTTTTTGTTTCTTTTGAGGGATTCACTTAGAAACATATGAAAAGTATCAGATACAATTGTTCATTTGCATGCTTATTATAATTTAGATGTCTGATGTAACTCAGAATTTTCTCATTATTCCCATATGGCAAAACAATCTATATAGCTAATACAAAGTGCCGAAAGAACTAGGTCCTGCGATGCAAATTAGAGATTGTAGGAATGAGTATGCTTATGACTGTGGAAGCACTTATAAAGGAAAAAAGTTTATCATCTGTTCTTAGGCTATTTGTATCTGCTTCTCCTTATAATATAGACTACCAGCAAGCGGTGGAGCAAGAAATAAGTAAAGCATTGAGATTATGATGCCTTAACAGAGGGCTATCTTTGTGGCCATAGTCGACATAGATGCTCTAAAATGATGACTCTTCCTCTTATTTACAACATGGTCAAAGTGATCATACAAGTCTGTTACAGGTGTTTTTCGACACTTTCAATAATTATAGTCAAGGTCATTAATCAAATTTCTTGTTTCCATTTCTGGGAAGTTAGTATTCAGAGCGTGACTTTAAAGTAACGAGTTTGTTTTCTAATTCTGTTTACATGTTATCATGCATTTACCCTTCAGATACAACATCCAAGGGCACGGTTAAATAGATTTGATTTGATCATTTCTCCTCAGCACGACTATTTTCCATTAACACCTCAAGGGCAGGCACAGATTCCATGGTATCTCCGCAGGTGGATCACTCCTCGCGAGCCTCCCAATGAACATGTGGTATGCATATAGGTCTTAGAATATACATGAAATCATCTCATATCTTTGGAATATCTTAAGAAGTGGAATACTTATTTAATTCTCCGATGCTCTTACATCTGAACTAATAGCTTTTGAATCTGCAAGGTTCTCACAGTAGGAGCTCTTCATCAAGCTGATTCTGCTGCTCTTTGTGATGCTGCCTTTGCTTGGCATAATGAGCTGGCACTGCTGCTGAAGCCCTTGATTGTGGTCAATATTGGGGGTCCTGCAAGTAAGTAACCTTTTCTTCAAGCTTATTTTTGGTTAATTAATTTTCCTTTTCAACTTAAGAGATGACTCTTGCCATTTTTTCTAATAACGTGAATCTTATCGAGCTTCTTGTTCTATTGCTGTTAAATGCTTATGGATGGCCTCAGCGATTATTTTCTTTGCTTCCTTCTTAAGAGATGTCTTTCGTTTTCTTTATAGCTAGAAGCTTTTTTCCTCTCTAAATAATTGACCTCTTTGGCATATTGGGTCTTTTTTAGTGATTATTTGCTTGAACCCTATATCCATGCTATTTCTTTATATGGATAGCACTGAACATGAAATATCTCCACCTAGTAAGAAGACACGAATTCTTGTTCTTGATTGTCTTAGTCTACTAAATCATGTTGGGAGTCCTGATAAACTTTATGGGTTGAGTATTGCAGTTGATTATAGGTGACACAGGTTCTTCTATGGTTACATCTACAGGGAATTGTAAACAACAAAATTGTGTATAAAATAGCTCTTTGCTAGTCCCATGGCAGTTGAAAGATTAATGAAATTGGCATACATTAAGCTGCAACCAATTGAAATTATAGACACTAAATTGTAAAAAGCAAAAGTTGGGACACTAAATCGTCAACAAATAAAAATACAAGCACTTTGTGGTGCATTTATCCCCATATCTTAATTATTAGATACTTGTTTCCTTTGGTTCGAGTTTTTCAGGTAAGCACTGATATTTTTCTTTTTCAGCCATGCTTGATCATTTTATTAAAGAAAACAATGATCAAAAGTTCATGTAATTTATTGTGTATGTATCCTATTGAATTATCTTTTAATTGTGCTCTCTCATTCTCTACTCAATATAATTTTGATCATCCACTGCATCTTGGGACAACTTCTCCCTTTTTATCCCACTTCCCTGCCTTTTTAGATTCTATTTACTTTCCATAGTACGTAAAATTATACAAGATAACTTAACTCCTCGTAGTTTTCCTGTGTATAGCAGAATTCTTTTAGCTCATTGGAGCTTTTATGGTACCGATGATTGCATATGCAGTCAGAATTACTGAACATTTTAAGTCATTATACAAACATAAAATGTAAATTTACAAACATTTATACAAATTACAAACTAAATCATGGAATTTTTCATGTTATATGATAGACAATTTACAAAATATAGATAGATTATGAACTATTGTAATACATTATGAAGTTTTGAGATAAATATTGGACTGATAGTGAAATTCTGAGACAATGAAAGATTACAAGTCTTGAATATGATTATGAAGTAATTTTACTTAATGGTTATGTAGAATTTTGATATTACAATTTTTTGGATATATTATGATGTTTAGGGTTTTATTATGAAGAAAGGGGACATTTCTGCTTTCTGAGGCATTTTACGAAATATAGAAGAAAATTACGAAGGATGGTTACATGTCTTCTTAGATGTAAAAAAGAATTTTTTGTACATTGAAAAGGTAAATTACAAATATGGACTAGTTTAAGGACCTTGCAATAAAGTTGCGAAATATAAATGGATGCCTTCATTTTAAGGACAATTATGAGTAGCGGAGGAGAATTACGAGTTATATGCGTTGGTGCAGAATTACAAAGAAAGTTATTTAACATAAGAACATATTGATATGACAAATAAAATGTAATTTCAGTCAAGGAAAGTTACTAATTGCTGATACAACTTACGAACTTCAAAACTTATATATGTTTTTTTAGAAACTGTAGGAATCGTAGCAAAATTCATTGCCCAAAAAAGAATTATAGCAAATTTTTTGTGGATATATTATGAACATTAAGAAATATTATGAACTTTGTGGCAAGTGGCAATATTATTATAAGTTGCAACATTAGCTTTGTTACTACTTTGTAAGGACTCTTCCTCAAAATATATATATATATATATATATTTTCTACTTTCTAAAATTAAAAATTTAATTTTCTTCATTTTTGAAAAATTTATTAATTATGTTATGAATAGTAAGGTGAATTATGAATATATGGAGTAAAGTTACGATTTTTGCAGTAATTTAATGAATAGTAAGAAAATAAAAAAAGTCACATGATGGACATATGTCATTATATGTGGATAGTTATGAACCGCTAAGTTATATTACCATTTAAGGGCAGTTAGAAACTCTTTCCTTTGTGTTTTCTTTTTTTTTTTTAATTAAATATTTTCTTTACAGAATGTCAAAAATTGTTAAAATATTTTTTTGGCCATTGGTTATCCTTGGCTCATATGTTTCTTTCCTTAAGGCAGTTGTCCATACGGTATGGATCTGGTGAAGGAGTTAATATCTATGCTGCAGAATGTACTATGGAGCTGTGGAAGTGTCAGAATATCATTATCTAGAAGAACTCCTGAACAGGTGATTTAGTCAACCCTATCCCCCATTTGTTGCTTTTGTCAGACATTATAAGTGTTTATTTTGCTGGCATGCACAGGTTTTCCAGGCATTAATGGCAGAATTTGGCGCAAATCCTAAGGTTTCCATTTGGTGTGGCAAAGGTAGTGTTGTTTGTTATGATCTTGATGAGTCTTGCCAATTTACCTATGATGTTTTTCATTGATATACTTTCCTGGATAAAATTTGCCATTTAGGTCCAAATCCACATATGGGACATCTAGCGTGGGCTGATGCTTTTGTTGTAACCGCTGATTCAGTGAGCATGTTGAGTGAAGCTTGCAGTACTGGGTATGTTTGAAGCATTTGGGTTGACTTAGATGATTGTCTAGTGAGATCGGTATTTCAAACAACTGTATAACCATCCACACTATCTTGAGTTGTAGGAAGCCTGTCTATGTTGCTGGAGCAGAATGCTGTGCTTGGAAGTTTGCTGAATTTCAAAGGACTTTGCGTGATCGAGGAGCAGTTCGAGCATTCACTGGTCAAGAGGACGTAAGTCAGATGCTTCTAATAAATCTATCTAATAGAAGCTTCTTCAAGTGGGTGCATAAAGATATTATAGCTGATCAAGACGTCTACAATAGCAGTTCAGTCTAACCAGATTAGCAGATTGTTTTTCTCTCAACCTCCGTGTACAGTTATATTATTTAAAATCTTTCTCACTTCTGGTGATGGTTGCAATCTGCAGATGTCTGAGACCTGGAGCTATCCTCCACTCAATGACAATGCTGAAGCTGCTGCCTGGGTGCATGAGGCACTTTCGCAGCGTGGTTGGAGAATATCCACGTGATAAAATCTTCTTCCTGGTGATCTGACGACAGTAAAGCTCACCCTATTGTTTCATGGGGCACTAACCATTTTGTGCAGCATGTAAGTTCCATAGAAATTTTTCTTAGAAGTTCGAGGAACGCATGAAATATAGGTTAATTTGGATTTTATGATGAGAAAGGCACATAATATTGGTTCAAGTTCCCTTATCAGTGTGTTGTTCAATTATCCCATTCTTCCGACTTGGAGAGCAAATCCAGTTGGGGCAGACTGACAGAGAAATTAGTCAGAAAACATTTTGGCATTTGTTACCAAATAGAGTAATTCAATTTTCTGGAGACATGATTTCTGTCATTGTGCATCAGATTGTCCTACAATGATGTTATATCTCAGCGGTTAAATTGATGTGCTAACAATGAAATGGATCGCAGCGTGCCTTGGTCACCTCTCACGTCCCCTGTGCAAAGGAGAAAGAGTTCCGCTTTGAATTTTCATATGGCCTCTTGGAGACATTAATATTTCTAGCTAGAAAGCTGTGTGTTTATAAAACATCTTACGAATAGTTTTGATGTTTGTTATAATATAAGTTTTGTAACCGTCAACTGTCACTGTCCCCATAGTAATATCGAGATGTGGTAATTGGGAAATTTTAGTGGTTGAGGGTAGTAATTATAGCAACATTCTTATTTCTTATCCATATTAGAAAATCACCTCAGTTTCCATTAACAATTATATATCAGCTAGCCACTACCATCGCTGTTGGCCTGCTTGTTACCTCCTAAAAACAATATAAAAAATAATTTCCAGATGATTTATCACAAGAATATATATATATATCAGAAGTCTATATTAGGAAGACATATTAGAGTGCATCTTTATAATCAATCCTAAATATTTACGCTCAATTGACTTATCTTAAAAGAATTATTTACATTAATTTACATTTTATAATACTCCCCTCGACATGGAGCATAGATATTAATTATACATAATTTATTCAAATATAATTGATTCTAATCCGTTTAGAGCATTTATAAAGATGTCTTCTAGTTGTTCTCTAAACTTTATAATTTTGTAGAAGTCTAATTTTGTTGCTTCTCATGAATGAAATAATAGTCAATCTCAATATGTTTGATTTATTGATGAAGTATACTGCAATACTAAGAGTAGGTTGGTTAGCGCACGATTATTTTGCAAATATTGGTACCTTATATCAACTTCGGTCATGATTCGATGAATCCCCATTATTTCGCAGGATGACAATGCCATTGCTCCATATGTAGATTGGGCACTTGAGTAAGAGACAACATTTTGCTTCTTACTCTTTCATGAGACCAAATTTCTCCTAACAAATGCACAAAAACAAGAAGTTTTATAGGAATATGGGTTATTTTTCAAAAAACATTACGAAAGCCGGTTAGTTTTTTTTAAAAAAAATACAAATATGGTATACTGAAGACGTATTAAGTAAATGTACTTTCAGTTACTTATTTTTTTTTTATATTGAAGATACATGCAGTAGACGCGTTTTTAGTATAATTTATTATAACTAAAGACGTATTCAGTGTATATATCTTTAATATAATTTGCATGCATCTTCAGTACGTTAGGTATATATGGCCTAATCCGTGTGGCCATAATTCATTATTGCTTATATTAGTTTCTGAAATTTTTAAAATATAGAGAAAACTTGAGGAAACTCATAGTTGAAGTACCAGACTATTTTTTTACAGAATTGTAAATATGTAACAATCTATAATTTATAGGCATGTTATTTATTTATTTTATTTTATTAATAATCAACATCATGCAATTTTTATTTTTAGAAAAAATTTTGTTATGTTATTACGTAGATTTTATAATCATAGATTTACTGTAAGTTGTATAAATTATTAATATTTCATAAAAATTTATTATATGTTGTATAAATTTAAGATAGTTTTGTATTGTGATAGATAAGCTATATGAATGTGAGTATGAATAATGTTGGAATGTAAGCGAAAATTATTATGTATATATATATATATTTTCGCTTTTTTTATTGTGTTGAATTGAATTAGAAAGTTAAAGCTAGGTAGTTATGTTAACGATGTAGCTTACTGAGATGATTAAGTACATTTTGTAAAGTTGTCGCTTGGTGTGTAGATGAAGTTTATAATGTAATTTAAATATTCGGTTCATTGTGATATTACTAGGGTGGAAATGGTAGATTACGTGAAAGTTATTATTTATATGAACAGAAATATAGTGATGGATAGCTGGGGGTTGGAGTATGATAGGGAGCTCATTAAGAAGTTGAAAATTAGGAAGGATTTGAATTTCTCTCATTTCAGTCGGAGAATTTATGGATGCGCTAAAGTTGACTCGAGTGGTGTTGAACTTGTGCACAGACATCCCTTTTTCCATGATGCTAGAGTTGTCTATAAGTTGATGGCCATTAGAGATAATGAGGATGTTGAAAATTTTATTGAAATGACAGTCTTTTGAGAAACGAAGTATTCAAGAAGTGTACAGAAGGCACATTGGGGAATCAAGTGCTCGGAATGAGCATGAAATACATGAGCTAGACTATCCAATCCTTTCAGATCTTAATGTGTATTCAACAATGACCGGTGTAGGGCAAACAAATGTAGATCAATTAAATGAACCGTATATAGATTTCTCTGAGTACGAGCACGTGAATATCATAGAAGAGTAGCTTGATAAAGCATTAGGTCTCATTATCAAACATGAAGAGTTTTATGATCTGTATGTAGAGAAAATGCACATGAATATAAATGTTGATGATGGGGATAATGCAGCAGATGTGGATGGTGATAAGGATGATATTAGCCTCGAAGATGACCACACTGAGGATTTGGGAGAGGATCGGGTGAGACCATATATTGGCAAGAGTAGTGTGTTGGTTTAGACTCTTTGTGGCAACGGCCCTAGTAGGCTATACCATCGAACTGGTGAAGTATTGTTAAGTAGGCAGTTTGAAGACTTTCCACAAATAAACGAACTTGTTGACAGACTTATCAGAGATCATGTCCCATTTTACAACAGTTAGTATGATGGTAGCGGTTATGCAATATTCGAGAGAGATATTAATGAAATGTACAGTAACATCATCGACTCTGATGACTTGAGTATTGGTATGCGTTTCAATATGAAGAAGGATCTCATAAATGCAGTTAAGTCATTTTACCTAAGGAACCATTGTGATTTTCATGTGGATATTTTGAAATCGAATGTATACGTTGTATACTGTAAAAAGAAATAACAGGGTTGTAAATGGAGGCTACGAGCTTGTTTGAAGAAAGTAGAGGGTCTTTTCAAAATAACAATTCTAAAGAGTCTGCACACTTGTGTGAACCCAATGATAAACCAGGATTATCCTGAGCTTGACAGCAACGTAATGGCTACACTATTCATCAATAGTGTACGGAACAACCTTGATGTTAAGATACCTAATCTTGCAGTTAACGTGCAAACTATGTATGGGTATACAGTAAGCAATAAAAGGGTTTTCGAGGCCAAGTAAAAGGCTATTGAGATGGTACATGGTAACTGGGAGAAGTTGTATAACGAGTTGTCGAGACTATTAAATGTAATGAAATTGACCAACTTAGGGACACAAGTGGATTGGGGCTGGAGTAGTTCACCAAAGCAAGGTTACTCCCAGTTCAAGTGGGTTTTTTGAACATTTGGGCCGTATGTTGAATTCTTCAAATATTGTTGATTTATTGTATGTGATGATGGCACATTCTTATATAAAAAGTATAGGCATAAGTTGTTGGTAGCTTGTAGCATGGATGTGGACAATTCAATTGTCCCATTGGTATTTGCTCTTGTTGACATAAAATCGGCAAAAATTTGGGAGTGGTTTCTATAGAAGTTTAAAGTGTATGTAGTCAGTTAGAAGGGGGAAACTTTATGTCTTGTATTCGATAGAGCATTTGATATTGACTTTGCATACAAGGAACCATCAATAGGCTGGCAGCCACGGTTTGCAGTTTGGAGATATTGTATGCGGCACGTTGTTAATAACTTTAACACTGTCCATAAAAACCAGTTATGTAAGAAACTTGTATGGTTTGCAGGTGTTTAGACACAATAGAGAAAATTCGAATATTTCATACAGAAGTTAGCCCGGGTTAAGGTGGATGTTCCTGCGTGGTTCAACAATGTTGATTTAGATAAGTAGACTCTTGTATATGATGGATGTTACCGTTTTGGATACATAATATTAAACATTGTTGAGAGTTGTAACTTCATTGCATTAGTGAAGAAGATATTTTACAACTGTATCGCCTATTGGGAGGATGGGCATAAGGAAGCCAAGGAAGCAATTGATTCTAGCAAGACTTACATTGATTGTGCTATAAAGATGTATGAAACTTGGAGGGGGCGGGCAAGTGCACATAGAGTCATTTCATTTAGCTTGTAGAATAGTATTTTCGAAGTTTTAACTGGTAGTCGAATGACGACAACAGGATTTAAGGGAGGAGGAATGATACATACAGTTGACTTTAGGGGCTGTACTTGCACTTGTCAGAAGTGCAAATATATAGGATCCTTTATTTCCATGCATGTGCTATTGTAGCAAGTACGATGGTGGATAGCAAATCGGTAATAGGGCTATGGTATAAATGGGCAAACTAGATAGATTATTACCGAGCTCATTTCTACTTGATTGGTGACGAGCTGAATTGGCCACAAGTTAGCTTTCCTTATCTTCACTTGAATATTGACTTATTACGAAAAAAAGGTAAACTTAAGCGTAAAAGATATCGTATGGAGATGGACATTTGTGAGCAGTTCGATAAAACTAGATGCAGTGTATGTAGGTAAGAAGGACATAATCGGAGGAAGTGTTCGGATATTAATAGGGCTAGTACATATCCCCTTTTTATCTAAGCATTACATTGTAATACATGCATAAGTATAATGATTGACAATTTTTTTTTTTAATTTTTTGTCTACTAAACATATTTGTATGTGTTCACAGGATAGATGGAGCCGTGACTTATTGATCCACGTGTACTTGTGAGGTTTGGGAGGGCAGGGTGAGTAATGTCATCATCATTTCCAGTCAATTCTTTTATCAAAGAGGTATTATTTGATAACTTAATGAATGTTTCTTTAAGAGGCGGCCTATGTACTATGAGTGTAGCGCAGTGAGATGTCATTACGTAAGGATGAGTAGGATTTCTCTATATATCCTAGGGTAGAGCCTTACATACGGGAGGCTAGGCTCTAATGAGTTGCATGACTCCTATTTATTATGTTGGATTGGCATTTGATTACGGCGCTTGTCGAGAGATGGAGGCCCGAGATATATATGTTCCACCTACCCATTGGAGAGGCGACCATCACACTACAGGATGTTGGGGTCCAGCTTGGACTTCCGGTTGAGTGGTTCGTGGTGGCGGGCCGGATAGAGACTGATGATGAGGAAAGTTGGGGTGATGGAGGGGAGAGACTGCTAGGTGTGAGGTTTACTTGGATGAGGGGTGCTTGCTTATCTCTAGCGTGGTTATGGGAGCACTTCTGGATACTTTCCCGTGGGGCCGACGATGAGATGGTTTGATAGTACGTGAGAGCATACATACTCAGCTTGATAGGAGGATTTATATTTGTGGATAAATCCTCCAGCCTTATTCACCTGATATTCTTGCCATTGTTGGAGGACTTCTTAGTAGTTGGGCAGTTTAGCTGGGGTAGTGCTTACTTGGCATAGTTGTACCAACAGTTATGCTTTGCCTCGTCATCTGACGTGCATAAGTTAAGAGGGGCTGTAATTATATTGTAGGTCTGGGCTTAGGATAGATTCCCACATGTTGCCCTCCTTAGTCGATATGGGTTTATTATTAACGGGGATAGGCCATTGGCGGTTAGATGAAAAGTAGTGCGGGATATGACTCGGCATTCGATGCATGTCGTAGATGCATAGTGCATTGCTTTTGACATGTAAACAACGTAGTAGGTATGATATTATAAGTTATCCTCTTTATTATTTTTTTCTTGGCCATAAGTGATAACTATCATTATTTGATTGGCTGTTTATTTTTATTTTCTTTTTCTTCTATCCTTTGGGTTGTTTGGGAGCCTTATATAGAGGTGTTGCTACAGTTGCTGCCTGACTTCTGTATTGTTAGGCGACACATTTGGACTGCCTAGGTACCACTCATATGTTTCAACATCATTGAGTGGTGCTTTTCAGACTGTATTGTCTGGTAGTTTGGTGGATATCAGTACGTTCCACAAGAGAATGACACCTTAGAGCAGCTCCACTAGTTGAACATTCGGGGTAGGATGGATGTTGACTTGATCAACATACACTCTTCCTACATCTAGGCTTGAGGACAAACACACGGATTCCTAATACACATCCAGAGTCCTCGAGGGGTTGACAAGAGCTACTGGCTGTGGTATAGACAAATTACTCGACGTTATATTACATATTGTGGAGCTGTCACTGGTCGATTGTCGCGTATATCTAAAATCGTCCACTATTTTATTTTTCACTCGTTTATACTTGCTATCATATGTATCGACATTTGTTTTTTTACTTATTTCAGGTGGACTCGCTGAGGAGTGTCAAACTGGTACCTAACTATCCTACAGTGCTCAATATTGCAGATAGGGCACTTGACTTCGTTAAGCAGCATAGTGGCCTTATCTTCTACCTACAGTAAGAGGACATACATAAGCCATCTCATATGGACCACAATAGGGAGTAGGGATTACCTACTGATGAGGAGATACTAGCTCCTTGTGCACCACCTAGGGGTAGAGCTAGAGTCTGAGGAGGTAGGGCTTGAACGATACGTCGTCAGGCAGACCTCGGTGATGATATCTCACCATATGCTCATTATTCCGTAGACTTAGAGCATATTAGTGGGAGATACAGCACATACTCTAGGACAGGTGTTACCTCCACTTCGGGAGTCGAATCCAGCTCTAAGGGTGGATCTAGCTCATACATGACTCTTGAGTTCCAACAACATCTTGATCTTGCGACTCCACCAGCTCTTCAAAAGCGACGTTCCACCCTCATAAGGTCATCTATGGGTGAAGATGTTACTCAGCTGCATTCGGGCCATCCAATCGACCCAGTTCTTGTTAGGGAACTTGAGCTCGACGATCTACCACCTAAGCTTACATAGACACACAATAGACAGGGGCGTTCACTTTTTTCTCGTACCGTGAGGACCTTTACACGACGTAAGCGTTAGTAGATATGTTTAGTCTATTGTTTTTGTTTTCTTCTTTATTTTTCCATTGTATTAATGTTGTCATTGACTGATTACAAATTTTGTGTATATACTGATTATTCGAAATACAATTCACTTTTCATCATATATTGCAATTCAATATATTGTTTATTTATCATAATTTTACAATTTGCAATTATTTTTTCTTCTATCTGACTTGTATGATCATTTTATGCGCTTATTTCTTCTTTACTTGCTATATTTGTTGAGGCGTTCCACCAATTGTGATTTTATATAATTGATTATTATATCAAACTTTTTGTTTAGTTTGTAAGTTAATGGTTAGAAGAACATTACTTTATCGTTTTGGTCGAGGGGAAATTAGTAGGTGAAATGGAAATTGAACTGAAGGTGCATCAAGTGAATGCGCTTTTAGTATAAATATTTATACTGAAGGCGCATATACTTGATGTGCCTTTAGTTTAAATTATGATACTGAAAGCACATCGATTGTATACGCTTTCAATTCAATTTCTATTAAAGTAGCTTAGCGAAGGCGCATTTATTGCACGTGCCTTTAGTGTATAAAACATAAGTAATTGAAAGTGTATTCATTTGATGCACTTTTAGTATACTATATTCATATTTTTTTTAAATTAGCTTTTTTCCGTAATATTTTTCGGAAAAGAACCCGTATTCGTATAAAACTCTAAAAATAACTTGTAATAGATTTTCTATCTATCTTGAGAGTTTTCCAATCTATATCTAATAAGCATTCGAAATAACTCTACTCATGATTTTCACATGATATATTGTATCGAGGAGCTTCATAATAATGCGAAATTTGCTCCAAAGTTACACAATGATATGACATTGGAGAAGACATGAATTGACTTACAATACTGACTAAGCATATAATATTGAGACAAGCGATTGTGAAATAGGTTAGCTTTTCAACTAATTTGTGTTTCTTAAGATCTTCAATTAAGCCATTATCTTCTGAAAGTCGTAAGAGAATATTAGGATAAGTCACTTTGAGATAATTCAACTTCCTAATCAATTGTCTATGTTCCTTAAGATCTTCAATTAAGTCACCATCTTCTGTTAGTTATTAATCGGGAAGCATTAGTGCATTATATGGTTTAATTACAAATTTCCCATTTTAGTTAACAAGTCAAGAGTATGGTTTCTCTGAAGTAAGAATGTACCTTTTGTGCTCATTAGCACCTCAACTCCCAAGAAAAATTTCAACATCCCAACGTCTTTTATGTGAAATTATGTGTAAAGGGAGGACATATAGAATGAGATTACTATAATATCACTCCTTGTAGTGACAATATAATCAATATACACAATAAGAAGAGTAATACCAGACTAAGATTGTTTATAAAATACGAGTGATTATACATGCTCCTTTGGTACAAACTTTTTAACTTCTTAATTAATTTTTTTGAAACTAAGCATCGAACTCCATTTCAACCCATATAATGACTTATAAAAGTGACAAACCTTCTCAAACTCTCCTTGAGTAACAAACCCAGGTGGTTATTCTATATTTATCTCCTCTTGAAGATTTCTATGTAAATGGTATCTAACTAAAGGAAAGGCTCATAATGTGTAGTTGCCAAAGATATAATTAAGCAAACAAATTTCAATCTAGTTACGAGAGAAAATAAGTCTAAATAATCCATTTTATAGGTTCAACATAGCCTTTAGCAAGAAAATGAACTTTAAGAATATGGGCTCTACGCTAAGCTTTATATCTAGTAAGATCAACTTTAGCAGCTAATTACCATTTACGCTTAATAAACTTTTTACCTATAGGTAAATGCACTGAATTACATGTATCATTAGCATCTAAAGAATTTATTTTCTTTGTTATAGCATCATGCTAACTAAGATGAGATACGACATTATGAACGATGGTTAGAATGATCATGGAATCAAGGGATGCAATAAATGAACCAGAAGAATAAGACAAGCGATCATAAGAATCAAGAGAAGATGAATTAGTACATTGATGTTACCTTTTAGAAGAGTAATAGGAAGATGAAGATCACTTGAGATTGGATTTGATTGGAAGATCAATATCACTTAAGACTAGGACAATAGTATTGATATGCTTTTTGAAGTTAGGAGTAACCTAATAAGACACATTTGATGAATTTAGAATCTAATTTGGTTATTTGAGGATGGAAATCATAAACAAAGCAAGTACTGTAAATGTTTGAGTTTTAATTAGAAATAAAGTTTTGAAGGACAAAGAACATTATAAGGACTATCAATGTGAAGGATGGAAGAAGGTATGCGACTAATCAAAAAACAAGCCATAGAAGATATATCTACCAAAACCATTTAAGAACTTACAATGGGAACGTAAGATCTTTAGTGATTTCAAGGAGATATCTACTTTTTTGTTTTTTCAAAAAACCCTATTTTGAGAAGGTGTATTGACACAAGAAGATTTGGGAAGAACACCATTTTGAATTATGCATGTTTGAAAAGAATAAGAAATATCTTCATTGGCATTATCACTTCTCAATACATGCATAGAGATATTAAATTGCATTTTAATTTTAGTAGAATAAACATTAAAATGAAAAAAGCCCTTAGAAACAATTTTTGATGAATAAAGCCAAATCACATGAGAGTAATCATTTACTGAAGTAACAAAATATTTGAGTCTAGCATTAAATACAACGAGATATGAACTTGAACATCGAAATGAACTAACTTAAATTGAAAACTAGCTCTCTTGTTGACGCGAGTAATGAGAGAGAAATGTTGATGTTTCACAAACTGATATGACCATAATCTGATGAAGATGCATCATAGAATTGAGAACATAATTTCTTTAGCAATGATAGAGAGAGACCTCCTAATTTATGTACTTTATTAATAATCTTCTTTATTATAAGATCCTAAAATAGATAATGATTATGATGAAATGAGATGCAACAATACAAGATATGGGTAAATTTGCTCATTAAAATTAAATTAAAAGAAAATTATGTAACACTTAAAACAGACGATAGGGAAAGGGAAGAAGTTGGATTGATAATGCCAAAACCAAAGACATACGAAATAGAATCATCCATTAAATTAGTATTGCTAGGAGATGTGTGTGGTTAAAATGTTGAAAAGAGATTATAATCAATTGTCATGTTATTTTTTGGAATTGGGAATCAATGTTCTATTTGGAAGATTAGGAAATAAGACTAAGAAAATTTTGCAAATTCATCTATAAAGGCCGTAACTATCTTTTTGGAAGAATAACTAAGTGTAGCATTGAAAGAGGCAACATGGGTTAATTGATTTTTCATATTGCAATTATATTATTTTCTATAAGTGCTTTTTGTACTTGACTCATGACAATAATAACACTTAAATCTCTTGAATGTTGACTCCAATGAAACATGCTTATACTACCTCCTCTTTTATTAGAATAAAGTTCGGGTTCATTACACTTTTATGATTGAGGGCACCATTAGGTTGACATAGAGTAACAGTCACATTGTTCTCTAAGTGAAGTACTTGAGTAAAGGTTTGTTGTAGGGATGGAATATCAAGATCAAGGAAACTCTAATGGCTTCATTATTTTGCTAAATGAAATAGAGGGAGGAATGAAATTGAGATTCTTATGAAATGGAATAAAGAAGGAATGTCAATTATAGTGTTTAGTTAAACAAAAAAAAAAAAAAAAAGAAGAAGAAGAAAAGAATTAAGAATAGACCTACAATAGAAAATAAAAAAGACAATATTGTCAACATCTTCTTCCTATTTATTTCTCTCTCTCTCTCTCTCAATCGATTGGAAATCAAGTTGAATGAACTTGAAAGAATCAAAACCCTTAATTGACATTCAGAGAAGAACTACAAACAAATATAAGGAAATGGAATTTTGAATGACAACATTAATTAATTGTGCACTAAACCTTAAAATCAACATGTAACACGATATATACAGTGTATCACAAAGATCAATAGTGCAATTGTGAATAACCAAGATTTATAGCTTCACATTCTCTCTCTCTCTCTTCTCTCTCTTTCAATTGTTGAAGGATATGGAAAACAACACACGTGATGGAAAAGATCGTCACTAGTCACTTGATGGATATTGACGAACATAGGTCACGGACAAGTTCGCTAAGGATGAAGAGGAAGTGCATGTGGTGTGGTTGTTTGGTAGTAGAAAATACAAATAAGAAAGAAGAAGATAGAAGAGAAAATAATAAGAGCAGTGGGACTAATTGTGATGTTGAATTGCAATTCATGGGTAGAAGTAAGGACTTGCTATTCAACATTTTGTTGAATTGTGATTTATTATGAATTGTAATTTCGCGAAGTAT
Organism: Lumnitzera littorea; assembly: GCA_024138015.1. Lineage (NCBI taxonomy): Eukaryota > Viridiplantae > Streptophyta > Magnoliopsida > Myrtales > Combretaceae > Lumnitzera > Lumnitzera littorea. The sequence goes on from JAMXBB010000002.1 coordinate 32,915,824, forward strand.
GCATGGTAATAAAGATGTTGTAAAGAATAAGGAAGGAATGAAATAGTCATTCTTTCAAGTGAACATGCCATGAAATTTAAGGGTAACAAACTATGGACGAAGGCTAAGGAGAAAACTCTTAACTTCCATTTGTTTTCGTTGAGCTTGTTGTACTTTCATATTAGAATTAATTGGTAGTAAGACATAGATTTGTTTGTAATTTTTTTTAAAAGTCATATGATATGGTTTATGAGATTGCTCTTGCTATTCAATATGATGAAAACCTTTACATACATCATAAACAGGGATAATTCCCCTTTTTAGATTACATAAAATTAAGACAATCCATTGGTTCTTTAGCATATTTGTAGTGATCTAGATTAATTATCTCACTATTAGAATCGTAAAAATATTTTGACATCATCTTGTGACTACGTTTTTCTTGTATTATCACCAGATGGATCTTAATTAGGGCTATTATCATTTTCAATACTTAGTAAATAGGCCTGCATAGTCTTATTCCTAGCAGTATAAACCCATTAAGCTTATATTATGCGATTTTTAATATAATTAGAATCATATTAGTCACTAATTAGTTCTTATTTTCAGCCATTACACAAAATGAAGTAAAAAAAAAAAAGAATCACAAACTATAAAACAAATTGTAACTATTATAAAGTAACTCCAAAACAAAGAAAAAATTCAAATGCAATTCAAATTGAGAGTAAAACGTGGAACAACTCCAAGAAGGGTGGCATCGCTTGAGTGATTGCAAGAAAGGTAGTCGGTGGATTGGATGAGCCTCTACGCATTGACGTGTAAAGAGAGAGCCAAAAGCTTTGGGTGGCGAATGAGTCTTATGATTAGGAGGGAGGTCAATTGGTTAGTGGTGCTACTTCTTAGGTCGGCAACGATAGAAAAAGAGCGCTCTTAAGAGTGACTCAAATGTATTGTTCTGATTTGGGTTAGGAGATTTTTGAAAAGAAAAAAGTTCTAGATATGATTTTTATTATCTTTTATATAAATATATTCGATTTCTTATTTCCATGATTTAGTTAGATAAGTATCTTATTTTCTAAGATATCAAATCTTTTATTTTCTTGTTTTATTAAGATTTAGTTTTCTAGAATAATATGTTTTATTATATCTATAAATAGACAAAACTTGTAATTAATTAAGGAGAAAGTGTGATTAAATATTGAATAAAATTATTTTTTTAAATTAGTGCAATACCTTTTCTTTTCACTAATATTATGAGACTATCATTTTTTTTTTTATCGATGACGTGAGGCAATTAAAATCTTATTGTGTAGTATAAGGTTGTAAAATCTATCGATGGTATGAGGCCATTATTTTAATCTTGTGATGTGAGGCTACTAGATATATATTTTTAGGTTTTGTTACTCTTTCATAGAAAAAATTGTTTAGATTAATTTTTCTCATTAATTTTTATACTTGCTCTAATTTTTTATTCATTTATAATTTTTCACTTCTGCTGTCCCACATCAAATTTGGTATCAAAGCTTACTATTAAGTTTTTCTTAGAACCTAGATTTAGTGTTTGTTTTTAGACCAATAAAAAATCAAAAAACCTTTTCTTTTCTTTGTTCTTTCCTCAATTTAAAAAAAAAAAAAGGTCTGAAATTGGAGAAAGCTATAATAATATAACTTTTAGAGGGGATTTGACAGAGGAAACTCATATAATTGAAATGCTTAAGTAATTAAATTCTAAGTTAGACAATTTAAATGCTTTGATAAAGAATTTTATTCATCAGCTTGCATACATTGATAATTGTTTTGATAAATTAGGAAATCCTAAATTTCTTATTAAGTAGGAAAAATATGTCACAACTCAAGTCTTATATATTTTCAAAGAAAAGAGCATAATGTATGATTCTTTTGAAATTGAACTGTATCATAAAATAAATAGGATAGTGCACCTAAGGAAATGGTAGAAGTTTGTGAGTATATTGTGCTAATTCCATCTACAATCGAGTCAATTCCTTTTCAAACCAATAATAATTCTATAGAGATTGAAAAGAAAATAATTAGTGATGAGCTATATGAAAAAAATCTGAGTCTTTTGATTTTATTTGAGAGAAAGCTAGTGAAATTATGCCAAATCCTCTTATATCACAATTCTTAAGTTATGTTGAATTAGTTCCTATTCCAACTCATATGTGTATAGAAATTGATCTAAGTAATGAATTATGTGAGTTTGCTAGAGAATTCCATTGTTGTGATCTGAAATATTCCGAAGAAGATGTGATGGTTTTGAACAAACATGTAGAAGAGATTGTTGGCAATGAAGATTAGAACAACAACATGGGAGTAAACAAATACTATATTTGCAAGTTGAAAATTTTTGTGTTAAGGAAAGTTGTTGGGAACCATGGAGAGTTGTTCAACCATGAATTTAGAATAAGTTTTTGCATATTATTGCTTGATTTAGTAGGATTCAGATAAAATCTTAGAGATCTGATGACAAATTTTTATAAGAGAGGGGCAATGATGTAATTTAGAAGATTTTTTTTTTTTTAAATTTTAGATATGATTTTTATTATCTTTTATATAAATTTAGCTTCTTATTTCTAAAATTTAGTAAGGAAGGTGTCTTATTTTCTAAGATATCAAATCTTTTATTTTCTTATTTTATTAAGATTTAATTTTCTAGAATAATAGGTCTTATTATACCTATAAATAGGTAAAGCTTGTAATCAATCAAGAAGAGAGCGTTATTAGATATTGAATAAAAATTATTTTTCTAAATTGGTGTGATATTTTTTCTTTTCATTGATGATATGAGGCTATCCTTTTTCTTATTGATATGAGGTCGTCAAAATCTCATTGCGTGTTGTGAGACCATACAATTTACTGGTGGTGTGAAGTCATCGTTTTAATCTAGTGGTATGAGTTTGTTAGATATATATATATATATATATGTATGTATGTATGTATGTATTTTTAGGTTTTGTTATTTATTCATAAAAAAAATTGTTTAGATTAATTTTTCTCATTAATTTTTATACTTTTCCTATTTTTTCATTCTTTTATAATTTTTCACTTTTGCTATCTTATATCATGTTTACGTATTGTAAGCAAGGAAAAAAAGGGTAAATTACGTTGATTACCCTTGTAAATTTTATAAATGACATGAACACCCCATTTTTTTATAACTCTGTACTTGTACCCTTGCTTTTGTTTATTAAGATGCTTGCGTGGCACAAATAATAACATTTCATTGACATGTTATTACCTTGTTGGTATTATTTACTTTTGCTATCCTATATCATGTTCACGTATTGTAAGGAAGGAAAAAGAGGATAAATTACATTGATTACTCTTATAAACTTTGTAAATGACATAAATACCTTACTTTTTCAAAACCCTATACTTATACCCTTGCTTTTATTTACTAGGATGCTTGCGTGGCACAAATAATAACGTTTTTTTGCCATGTTATTATCTTGTTGGTATTATTAATAATTTATTTAAATACTATATATGTTAACTAACTAAAATTAATTAAAAAATAAAATAAATTCAAAAAATAAAAAATATGTTGAAACTTTTGTTCTAAAAAATAGGTCACTTTGTATATATATATATATATATCATAGTTTTATATATAATAATTAAATTAATTAAACAGCAATTCAGAAATTTAAAGAAAATGAAAAATGATGTTAAAGTGCATGATATTAAGTTATATACATGCTTACGACAAATATTAAGTTCAATAAAATTTCAACCTAATATACGAAAGTAACTCCCTATTTTGCTAGTCTACTTGCGCTTGTTCATCAGGGATTCAACGAAATGGTCTTGGGTAAATTGACAAAGTGTTATATCCAGTTTTCTGATATAGCATATTCTCCTAAGGTTAATGATAACATGGATTACTCGATTTATAAAAATATCAAACGTTATATATTGCAACCAGCGTAAACCCATATGAATTTATAATACATAGACAATATTTCTAATATCTTGTATTAGAAAAATGTTGTACAGTTTTGCTGATAGATACCGAGGGCATATATATGTAAAGTAATCTATTTTGTAAAAGAAAAGTTTCAGCATATCTTTTCTTTTTTATTATTTCAATTTTATTTTAATTTTTTTTATTAATCTTTGTTATTTAATATTTATAATATTTAAATAAATTTTAACAGTGTTGATAAGGCGATAATGTGGTAATGACATATCATCATTTGTGCCCCGTAAGCATCCTAATAGAAAAAAGCAAAGGTATAAGTGTAAGGTTTTGAAAAAGTGGGGTATTTGTATCATTTATAATGTTTACATGGATAGTCAACATGGTTTAAAAAAAAAAAAAAAGAGAAAAGGAAAAGTTCCTGAGTTGCTCACTAGGGTCTAGGGCAATCAAGCTTTGATACCATGAAAATAATATTAAAAACAATTTCTAGATGATTAGATATATATATATCTCATGTTATATTAAGAGAATATATATTATTAGGAACACATACTAAAAGAGAATACTTATAGTCGATCTAAATAAATATGCTTAACTGACATATCCTAAAATAGCCATTTATATTTCATAACACCTCCTGTTGTTAGGAACCACTAAGAATTATTAGTAATAGCAATGATTCTTCATTATAAAAGTGATTGTGGAGCATCATAAAGAGTTAGATAATAATTTTTTTTAAATAAAGAAAAAAAAAAAAAAACAATGTCGAGAAGATGTTTTACGCAAAACATATGATATCTTGAGAAGTGTATGGGGATGGTTGGAGCCAGGAGGTCAAGCTTGGAATGTCCTGTCTTGGTTGTTAACTTAAAATACCGATTATATGGCGGATAGAAGAATAGGTTGATCTTGATTTAGTCTTAATTGGCTTGATTATGTAGTCTTATGTTGAACGGTGCATGTGCATTGTGGCCTCATCAAGGTATATGATCTTGAATATATAAGATAACTAATTGTAAGGGGTTGATTTGCTTTTTTCATATTTTAATATGTTATAATAACTAAGTACAAAATATAATTGAGTCTAAGTAAATTTAGTTATTTACATAATTAAAGGTGAAATCATACCCAAATTTCGATCAAATCTTTTAGGTTCTTTAATTTCAAACAAATTTAAGTTAATCAAATTCAAATCATGATTAGACTCAAAATCAAACTCATTAGATATGAAGACATATCGAATAGTGTGCTATAATATGATTTTTAGGTTATATTTAAAAGACTCGAGTTTAATTTTGGTTTTTGAATTGAGTAAATTTGGCTTGATTCGATTAATCTAACTATGGCTTTGCACAAGCAAAAGCTGGCATCAGCAAAATCATGAAGTGACCGTGAGGTAGAGCTCTTTGTGGTTTAGGTGTTTTAAGGGACCTCAAACCTTGTAAAGATGCTGCCCCAAGAAATAGAAACTAAGAAAAAGACAGACATACTTCATCGTACTCGGCAAACGCTTGAATTGGATAAAGAAACCATTGGGATGACAAGCAAATGCACTACCAAGGTTTTCTGAAGTTTGCTTTTGCACACTGAAGCAAGACAAACCAACCCACTTCCACATCCATCTCGGGTTGTACTATAAAGTTTTAAAATAAGAACTGGCTGACATTACGATAACCATGGATGAGTTGCCAACAACTCCTCTATCCAACTTAATTCCATCTCATGAACATAACTATACTTCTTTAATCTCACTCTTTAATCCTCTAATCTTCCTTAACTTGTTGTTTTCTTCTATAAAAGGCTCACTAATCATGCCACTTAAGACACAAACACAATTATAACGGTTTGCTCATTAGCAACTAATTCATACCACAACCTTAGTAATCCTAGTATCTTATCCCTTGAGTCCTACCCAAAATGAAAAGCGGCGACTCACCTGTGATTGGTATATCGGCGACTGAGGCTCCCTCAAAGGGAGCAGCTGCTCTCGTTGTGGCTTCTACACCGCTTGCCAGATACAAGAAATGGATGGCCATAGTGGATACGATCCTGCGAGTCTGCGCCTTGGTGACTGCAATTGCTGCTATATCCACCATGGCCACTAGTGATATGTCTCTTCCTTTTGTCACTCGATTCTTTCAGTTTGAAGCTGGCTTCAACGACCTCCCAACATTCGAGTACGTATCGCGAGAATTCTACTTTATTATGTTCAATGAATTTATCTAAGTGTATATATATATATATATTTTTTTAAAATTTAATTTATAAATCTCTAGCATTTTTATCTTGATTTGAGAGTTTTCCCTTTCTCTAGCTCTGAATTCATAGTCTTTGCTTCCAACATGTTTGAGAAATGTAAAATCCACCATGGCGAACCAAAAAGAGTTTTGGAAAAGAATCAATATGACCACTGGATTTAAGCATATCACACGAGTACATGACCACGAAACGCTTACATTCGCAAGATCGATTCATTTGAAGAGAAAAAGATGAAAGCATTCAGTCATACTCCCTCCCCTTACGTGGATTCATTACTCGTGGCAAGTAACTGGTAAATTTTAAATTTTGTCGGTCATTGCAAAACAGGAATGGTAATTTATTAGAAACTATCCCCTATCATCAATATGTTCAAATATTATTCACTATACATCTACCGCCCATCAATACATGTGATGACATATTAAGTAAAAAAGAAATTCTTCTTTCAATTAAGCGAACTTAGAATGAATAAGGAAAAACAGATATCTTACTTTGGTATGCCCTGAACTTAACACCTTTTGATAAGCAAAGCCTCTACATTCCGTTTAATTAAAAAATATTGAGATACTCGAAACATTTTCAACGTCATTAATTACTGTGGATACACATTTCATAACTTTGAATAATTATTCATGGGATATTCAAATCAAATTTATCATGTGTTAATTCAACTTGTTTTATGCAGATTCTTCGTGGTTACAATGTCCATAATATCAGCCTATCTTCTTCTCTCCATTCCCTTGTCGATAGTCTGTATTGCACGTCCTCATGCACCTGGACCAAGGCTCCTCCTATTCATTTTGGACATAGTAAGCTCTTCTAAATACTAAACTCACGAAAACTATGTACAATTCCTTGTTATTATAATTATTATTATTATTATAGTACTCCTAGAATTTATTAAAACTAACATTAGGGTTTCATTATTGCAAGGTGGCTCTTGTTCTGGCCACATCTGCTGGTGCCGCCTCAGCTGCCATAGTCTACTTGTTGCATAGGGGAAATCCGAATACGAACTGGTTCGCTATTTGTCGACAGTTCGGTGGTTTCTGCACGAAAGTGAGCGGAGCTGTGGTGGCATCTTTCTTTTCCGTGGCGGTCCTGGTTGCGCTGGTGATTCAATCTGGCATGGCCCTTCGTGGGATCTAATTAAATACAGTTTAATGGAGCCACTAAAATAAAAAGTCGGCATGTTTTTTTTCCCCTATTTTCACGGTTTGTGGTTGTTTTTCTTTGCAGGTTGTCTTGTACCCTCTCAGTTAAAAGCCTTAAAAATGAAAATGAAAAGAAAAAAAAAAGAAAGAAATAAAAGTAAATTTCTTTTGTGTAAAGATTTCCATTGTGATTTCAGACTACCCTGCCTCCTCTTCTCGAATTGTACGATGTCTTTTCAACATTATTAACATTTAAAACTATCTCGATTTTCAGATAGTTAGAAGGGTATGTGGAATTCGAATTTACATAGCATGTAAACTGGGGCTAAAAGTTGCTTTATCTAGTGTAGTAACGGAGTGAATTATCAGAAGTGTTAAAAAAAAAAAAAACTAACTGAATGACTACCTATACAAATATATATATATATATATATATATAATTTACTACCTTATAAACACCACATTCACTACTTGCAGGTTGTTTGTATTTGATTCAATATTTGACTATATTTAACTTGAGCTTAATTTACTCTAATTAACTTATGGAGTTAAGCTTTTATCTTATATTATTGACAAGCCTGTGAGCATAAATGGACTCGTGTTGAGTTTTTGTGTATGTCAAATTTACCAAGAATTTAGGTACTAACTGTTTATTAAAGGGAAAATATTCTTTTATATACAACCAATTCAAAATAATTTAGTCTAATCAAATTCAAAAACCTTAAACTCCAACTTAATACCATATTTTTTTTTATTCATTTACATTTTGAGGTGCTTGGACAAGAACCAACATATCAAATTTAGAACCAGAGCTTATGGCAAAAATGTAATAAAAATTCAGTCGTTATAGACCCCCTTCAGTGTAAAGTATGAATATTTTGTGAATAATTTCATAGCTTTCCCTAATACGATGAGCCACCAACCATAACAGTTTGCACATTTTGCCGTGATAGGATGCGCCACCATAACATACCTTCCATAGCTGTGAATATTTACTTGTACCTTCGTTTTGTGTATACATATTAAAAAATAACAAATAAATAATTCCTTACAAATCAATACATCTAGTAAAAGTAATTTATTCATCACCAAAAAAAAAAAGAAAATAAAAAAAGGAATAATGGAAAGGGAAAATAATGGTTTATATATTCTTTTATTCACCAGAAAAAGCGGTTTATTTATCCTAAAAACGTCGGTTGAAGGTGATGAGGATAGTTATTTCCTAGAGCAAGTTACTAAATCAGGAGATTGTTTTGTATGGCTACCATCAAAGCTTTATAGACTTGTATATTATTCTTTAATATTATAGAAAAAAATCCATGAATGAACTAATTATACTTTTGAATTTCCCTTTCCAAATTGTAACATAATCCATAAAAAAACACAACTAAACTAATCAACAATCAACAAACATAATATGATGTGAATAAAATTTCCCTTTCCTCAATTGACATCACCGAACTGATTGTATTTAGTCCAACCTCAATATGCAATGCATAGGTAGAAAAAATGAAAAAAAAAATGGAATTTACATTACATATTTTTTATTATACGTGATAGCATGTGATTGATGTAAATATTGACTTTCATAATAAAAAAAGAAAAAACTTTAAAAGATTATGAAATTTACACATTTGAAGGTTATGAATTAAGAACACCTTAAGCTTTTTTTTGGGGAAGTGATGCCAAAACAATTTGGAAAGAAACTTTTGGTGATTTATGTTGCTCTATTATTTGTTTTCACGAGGTATTCTCAGACGGAATAGTAGAAATTAGTCACAAACATCAGTTGCCTTTCGGCCCAACATCGCGGCCCAACATAAATGGGCCATCATTAGTTGCCCAAAGCACCACTCCGTGCTATGTTCTCCTTCTCCTACCCTGTCCTAGTTTTATTACTACACTAACACGTCAAGGACCCTCAACCCTCTCTCTCTCTCCCCATCTTACTCTCTCTAATGGCGGCTCTGAGGAAACTAACCGCAACTGCAACTTCAAAATCCTCCTATCTAATTCCTTCAAATTTTCTCATAAGCTGCAGAGGAATTGCTTCTAAGCTTTTCATTGGAGGTACTCTGCTCTTAAATCTTTAATTTCTTTCCAAGTGTTTTAACTCAACCATTATTATGATTTCTTGTCATGTTTTGTTTGGAGATACTGCATGTTATGCAGTTTAATTTCCAAATAGATCAGTGGAATGGTTGATCATGGTTTAGCTTCCACGACCACCTTATAAACTTGCACGGCGTAAGCCCTATTCTAAGGGTTGTGTCGCTAAAGGTAACTTTTATGTGATCGGTGGTAGCTGGCCTGATTGTGATGCGTCGCAATAGCCTGTCATTATGAGAGATAAAGTAACAGAATGCACAGTTAGTTCTTGGGACATAATTAGCAGATAGATAAGTTGAATGTTTTGAAGTATTTGTTGTTTATCTATTCATATGGTCGACCTATTATTCTGAAGAGAAGGGGCATGTTCTCAGAACCGTGCACCATTTTGGAAATGGGAAATGAGTAGGTGAATTGGGAATGAGATGCAGATCAAGAAAATTGGTGTTCATCATAGGACAAAACAATCTTTTGTTGCGTTTTGTCTGGTCAATTTTCATGTTTGTTTTATTTAACCCTTTTGATATGTGGCTTCTTAATCTACCTTAAAAGCTCAAAACAGTGCTTCACTTCTTATAACGGCAGCTTCCAAACACCACCAAAGATGCTATGGCTGCAAAGGCTAGCAGATAGAGATAAGGCTACACCAGAAATATATCCTATACTCCTTTAAAACGTATCTTACATGAAGTGAACTTCATTTACAAGAAAAATCTTGCACTTCAGGCCTTATTTATAGAATTAGGTTGATGACTTATATCTTACATGAACTTATTATATATCTTCCATTTGCCTAAATAATATGTTAAATGTATGAGGATAAATTTAGGAGATTCTAGAGTCAGGAAGGAGTGGTGAAATGATAGCTTATTATCAATGCTTCTACATTTATTGTTATTAGTGGTGAGTGTGCATGTACATTGAAGATCACTTATAAGAAAAATGTTAAATGATCTGGCATTATCTCTTAAATTTGATGATGAACATTCGAGGGTTGCATTTGACTCCACAATTATGGAGTATAGTCTTAGAATAGTAGAAGAATAATGTAAAAAGGAAGGTTCTGTCACTTTCCTTCTCTGTTTTACATTTTTGGAGATCGCACAACACTAAGTTCTACTGATGGAGAAAACCTCAGAATCTGGTTGAATCTTTTTGGTTGTGGCTTGATTTGTAACACTAAAAGAGAACTTAATGTGAAACCAAACAAGGTCTTAGTGTTATGTATTGAGCCATGACCAAATTATTTAATGCATACTCGCTGCTGACCTAAAGAAGTTCAGCAGTCAGCATGGACGCAACTTTGGCAATGGTTGCTAGCTAGCTGTTGTAAGGCTTTGGTATATCCTCATTGTGGAGCAGTTGTATAACTTTCTTATTAACAATACAGCTACTTAGACTCAGGCGGTATAGGCTAATAGATTTTTACAGTATTGTGCTCAACCTAATGTCATGTCCTTATAAATCCCTATATTAAAGGGTAAGATATAGGATTCTCCCCAAACTAAAGCAAATAACTGTCATAAATTCTAGAGTCAAAAGGAATACCAATGGGTGGTATAATGTGAGATCTTTTTTGGCATTGTGTTGACTGGTACTTTAGATAAATTTTCTTTCTCTAGTATTAATAAAGTGGTAGTTCAGTGCTGCAAGTATTTTTTAAGTTCATTTAGTGGAATATTATGAAAAAGGGTTGTTTATTATGAATTTGTTTTTGGAGTGCATAAGAAAGAGCAACTCTATCTTGCTCCCTCATTTGAAAGTGTATTTATATTTCATAGTTGTTAATACAAATGTGCCTTATGAGACAACTGACACCAATCGACATATCATTTATAGTTGGTTCACTTCATTAAAATAATAAACTAGTAACAGTATTCTCATTTATTAGGAATTGAATAGAGTTGTCACAATTTTATTGCATTGTTTAGTTGGACAAAAAAACACCTAAGGAATTGACTTCTAATGTAAATGACTATATTGCCCTTACATTAAAAAATCCTAACATCTTTTTCTTTCATTTTCTTCCACATGGAGTTGTGAGGGTCCGGTGGTTGTGGTATGTGGATCAAGTACACGGTTCACGATTGTTGGGTTGTGTAGGTGCAAGGATTTGTGTGCATAGTTTGTGGTGGTATTGTGTGGTTTGGTTGTGGTGGTGTGTAGTCTTCTTGTGGTCCGTGGTCAAGTAAATGAGAAGAAGAAGAACAACAACAACATTGGGGGATTAAGATCACTAAATAGTCATTCATAGGTATCTCCTTCGTAATAACTATTTAATATTTGCAGGGATTTTCTGCCTCACCAAATAGCTATTATAGCCAAGTAAACACTGTGATAGGTCTATCTTATGTAATAGAGGGGGAATAATAATTCTATTCTCCCTCTATTTAGTTAATTGAATGGACTATTAATATGGCTATTTGCATATGATGGCATATTTTGTTGTGGGTGTGCCCTTTTGTTTTTTTATTCAAGCTCTAGTCTCTATTAAAAAGTTTAGATTCCTATTGCTAATACTTATCCTATACTTTTATAAAGGTGAAATGATTTAATTTTTTTGACTTCCTCCATATGTCGATTGATAATAAGAATCCTGTAACTTTGAGCACATTTTACCTCTTCTGACCAAGAAAAACACTATCTTCCTACTGTCAGTTGGCAACTCACTTCATCCTTAGGTTTTTCTTTTCTCGTCTCTTTCTTTCTAATAAATTCTATTGTGGTGCTCTATAGATCCTGGATGATAAAGAAGAATTTACCTGTACTTCCGCTTCTTCTGGGTAGCTTTCCTATGTGCTGCCTTTGACGCATCATGGTAGAAGGGGCAACTTACTCCACGCTTTTGTGTTCACACTTCAGATTGGTGTTCATTTAGACTACCAGCGTTTACTCTTAAGTATTTATTGCATGTGATTGGTAAATGTAGATATCTGATGCTTGCCCAAAATAATATGGATGTCTTATGGTTATGACAGCAGAAATTTCTTTTCTAGATAAAATTAGGCTTAAACTTATTGCTCTTGAACATTGATAATTACATATTTCATGACCATGTTGCAGGACTCTCATTTTACACCACAGACAAAGGATTGCAAGAAGCATTTTCTCAATATGGGGAGGTTATAGAAGGTGAGTGAAACTGTTATGAAATCATTGTTTTAGAGATATCTTGTCATGCTTATTCTGGTATCTGCTTATACCCCCAGCCAGAATCATAATGGATAGAGTTAGTCAGAGATCAAAAGGTTTTGGATTTGTCACTTTTGCTTCTGAGGATGAAGCAAAGAAAGCTGTGTCAGAAATGAATGGAAAGGTGAGTTATTGTTTCCTGTTGTTGACCTTCTTAAGAAACTTCCTACAATCAATTGACGAATCCTTTGTCTCACAGATGTTGAATGGGCGTGTTATTTATGTGGACCATGCAAAGCCTAGATTTGGTGGTAATGAGGGAATGCCTATTGCCAGAGGACCCCCTGAATCGCCTAATGAGAATTGATTGTGCTCCTCAAGATATAATTTGTTGCAGACCTATTGATATCATGCTATGGTCCACTTCTCATGACCTTGGATTGTAGAAGATGCTTGCAATGCGAAAAGCATTGGCCGGCCTAGCAAAGATATAACGGGAATTTTTTACTTCAGGGGAACAATGGAACAGGAATGACAGCTCTTGTGGTGCATTTTCTCAAAAATCATATTATTATTACAGATGAGTAAAGATTAAATGTAACAGTACTAGGATTAAATTAGTTCACTAGTTACTTAATTCTGTTTTTCCGATAGTGCGTTCACAAGTTAAAACTGGCTCTTGCTTTTTTGTTGTCAGTCCAAGTGATTCTACATATCTTTAATACCAAGTCTTGTTCTAACAATTGTTGGAGCACTGTCCGTTAATTGAGCTCTTCTTGGAACATGTTTCCTTATGCTGCTTTTTCTTTTCGTGTAGATTGCTGGGACGGGAAGAGACTTAAAATGAAAATATAGTTGAATCCCCCAAGATAATCTATATTCAAATTGTAGCTACTTCTTACTGGATTCACTAAATCTTAGATGCATTCATGTGTCTGGCTACGTGTTTTTTACTCGGGATGGTGGAATCCATTCTTACCTTATTCCTTATTCCTTATGTAACTGTATTACTGTGTTAGTTGATCTTTCACCCCTAAAATGCAATTCTCAAGTAATCACTATTCTTGAAAAATTTGAATTGCAATTCTTTCCCTCCACTTATGAATTGTAATTCGGACCTCATAAATTTATTTTTCTTCCCAAGATACTCCCAAACAAACGGAGAAATGGCATATTTTACCCTTCATTAAAAGATCAAGATACCTACTATATTGTCATTTACGATCTAATATAAACCTCAATCGACATTCTTCTCTCTCTTCTCGTTGTCTCACACAATTGAAGGCTAGTGAAGGGAAAAACACGAGAGCTTCGTCCTTCTCTTTTCTCTCTTGCTCTCGTGCATTTTAATCAAAGGGGAAAACACTGCAGCTTCGTCCTTCTCTTTCATCTCTTGCCCTCACGCATTCCAATCGAAGGGGAAAACGCCGGAGTTTTGTCCCTCTATTCCCGCTTTTTTGGTAGGCCTTTGATTTGGTACTTCCACTGGTTAAGATTTCGACTTAGAGAAGGATGGACAAATCAGATGGATTTGTGATAAAATCTAAATTGCACATAAGTTATTTTGATAGTGTTTTATGTGTTTCTTGGATATTGTAATGATTTTGGTACTTAATTAAGTTTTATTTTGATTTCAGGCTTCATTTAATGAATTTAAAAATTTTAATCAAGTTTTGGATGCTTTGAAGATGAATTTTACAAGTTTTGAAGCCTAAAGGAAAAATATACTCAAAAATATAGCTTGTGGATTTAGATTGTGGGCTAAAATAAAAAGAAATTAGCTAATGAGAGGTTTACACCTAAGAATTGTCAACCTTGAATCTTGCTTGCTAATCTTGTAATATTATCAACATGTCATGCCATGTTCATGTTTTCATGCATTTTTTTATTTGTGAGCCAAATTTGGAAAGTAGAAACAAAGAAATATGTAAGAGATATTGCAAGATATTTTGAAGATATATTTTGAGATTCCTTTTGTGCAATAAATAACCATATAAGCCTTGTAATTTAGATATGGATGGATAGATAAAAGAGGTTAGGTTTTGTAGACTTTAAAAGGTTTGTCTCTTAATCTTCTCTTATACTTAGTTCCCTTTTTCTTTTTAATATGTTAATTGGTTTATTTTTAGTATTTGAATATTGAACCCTAGAATTTATATAGAATTATTTTTTGGTTTTAATTCAATTTATGATTTCTTGCTATTCAGGTCTAATTCTATTATGTTTTGATGTGTTGAATTAATATTTAGTCAGGTTATTGATTCAATATTAGAGTTTATTTTAGAGTTTGTGAGATTTTATTGTGAATGGATTTGTTTAATTAGAAATAATTGAATGGACTGAGGTTCGACTATTTGATTTCTTTGAATTAGAGTAACCTAATACTATTATTCAAGGACTTAAAGCGATATTCATATATTCTATTGTATGAGTGATTCAGGTAGAGTATAATTGAGGTTAGCGATTAATTTGAGAAGCGATTTCGGTTAACTTAATTTAGAAACTCTCATGGTCCAATAACAAGAATGAGATTCAATATGACATAGATTAGGAATTCAATATTCGAATTCTAAAATTCATGGATTTTTCATAATATTTATTGTTTCCTTTACTTTTTCGTTTTATTAGTTTCTTTCTTTTATTGTTCTTTTAGAATAGTTTAGTTTACTTAGATTTAGTAATTTAATAATTTGCACTTAAATATTAGGTTAGATAATATGAAATAAGAGGAAGTACTAATAATTCATAATTAGTTCTTAAGTGATCAATACTTGGACTCAAATCCACTATGCTATTAAAACTGATATATACACCTGCCTTCCATTAGTATAAAGTACTTTCACATTTTCCTCTTTCGATTTTGGTTAAAGTTTTTCAATTTTTGCTAGGTTTCTATTTTAGCTTATTCATGGGTTAAGGTTTCGACATTGGGATAGATGGATGGATATGATAGATAGAATGAGGAAGACTATCATTTATGTTTCGTTTATTTATTCGTTATTTTAGCCCAATTGCTTATTTGTTATACGTATTATTATTAATTAATCAAGGTATTGTGCATATATATATTTATATCTTATCTGTATATTCCTCGTTTGTCTTATTTCTATGTTATATCTATCTTATTAAATATAAGAAGTGTTATAAGTACAAATGATTATATTGAGATTGGTACGAAATCTAGATTTGCTTGCTTCTTATAGTTTTGGAAAAAGAGTTATCATTGGGAAATGGTTCCACTTTCATTGGATTTCTTTCTTTTCTACCTCTCTTTACCCCCACCCCCACCACCCCCCCCCCCTCTTCTTTTGTAGGGCGTAGTTAGGGTTGTGAGAGGAATATGTGAATTTTATATTTCTTTTAAGAATTTTGAAAGATTTTCCAAAAACCTACCAATAAAATATGTAAAAAATTTTGATTAGCAAATGATAAAGCATATGTTTACTAAGCACTATCTCCATTTGCGCATTGGATTTACTATTGCCAGTAGCTCACACACATAAGTGCTTCCTTTTGCATTCTTTAATTGAACATATTACTATAATATGCAATATGGTTAGACCCTTAATGTATATGGCCCTTAAGCTCATGCTTAAAGCATCCATTTAGATTATAAAAGTCTCGAAAAAATTTGGCAAAGCTAGTATTGGTGCCATCATTAGCATTTATTTTAGCTTTTGGGAAGCATTTGTAGCTTCTTGTTTCCTATCAAATGAATCTCTCCTAGTTAAAGGAAATGCTGTCTTAGCATAATCCTTAACAAAATGATCGTAATCGCTTGTTATCCTTAGAAATCCATGCAACTGTTTTGTTGAAGTTACTTAAGTTCAATTTTTGAATAGCTACTACTTTGTTTGGATCTGGTTGCACCTCCTGATTTGACACCATATGCCTTAAATAATTAATGTGTGATTGAGCAAAAGAATACTTATTTTTCTTCAAGTAGAAAGTGTTCTCATGTAAACATTGTGAAGCCTTTTGCAAATGTGTCAAATATTCCTTTAAAGTTTTACTATAAACCAATATGTCATAAAAAAATATTATTATAAACTTCTTCAAGTATAGCTAAAATATACTATTCATGATATACTAGAATGTTAAGGGTACATTTGAGAGGCCAAATTGCATAACTTAAAAATCATAATTCCCTTGATAAGTTCTAAAAGCCATTTTATGAATATTAGTTGGATTCATTCAGATTTGATAATACCCATCTCTCAAAAATCCATTTTTGAAAAAATTATGGCACCTTCTAATTCATTAAGTAACTCATCTATAATAGGGATAGGGAACTTATTATACAACAGTTGCTTAGTTGATTACTCTATAATCCACATGAAATCTCCGTGACGCATATTTTTTTTTGACTAAAAGCATTGAAGATGTAAATGGGCTTGTACTACGTTGAGTAACCATATTGTCCAAAATCTATTTGACTAATTTTTCAATCTCCCCTTTGTAAAAATATAAATATCGATAGCTTCACACTAATGGCTCACCTTTCGTCCTAAAATGGTGGCAAGGATGAGGGAGTCTTAAAACGTCATTGAAGTTTCCTAATAGTACTTCCCTAGCATTATTGTTGGTAGTAGCTGATGAGACTTCTTTATAAGCTATTAAATGAAAAAGATGAGCTATATTATCAAATTGCCCAAGCTTGCACAATTGATTGTGTCCAATGTGCTCGGGAATAATGTTACTATTTCCTTACAACTCAATCACATTCCCTTCCCATTAGAAACTCATAATCAAGTAAGTGTAATTGATTGTGATGGGCCTTAAAGTGTCAACAATTGCACACCCAATACTAACTTACCCCTTGTATTTGCAACACATAGAAATCAATAAAAATTTCTTGGTTTTGTAATATCATAGGAACTTATCTACACATTCCCTTATATATTACCCTATCCCCATTACTAATTACGATTGTGAACGGGGAAATGGAAAAAATGGGCAGATTTAAATGTGTAGCCACATTAGTTTAATAATGAAGTTGTGAGTGTTACCAAAATCCACTAATATTGAAATCACTTTTCCATTTATTGTCCCTTATAACTAGAGAGTTTTAGGAGTTAATACTCTTGAAATTGCATGATAGCTAATTTCTACAATTTCTTAATCAATTGGCTTATTAGCATCCTCATGTAACTTCTCTAATAACTCTTTTGCACAAACTTCTTCTATAGTATCATCATCTTTCTGATGTATCATTACCAAATATTTGGCTTTGTAGGTGTGGCCCTTATGGAATTTCTCATCACAAGTGTAATAAAGTCTTTTCTCCCTTGTTTAAACTAGTTCTGTTGGTGTCATACGTTTTATGAGTAATGGTTTCTTTGTGGTTCAATCAGAGTTGTTTGAAGTAGGAAGAGGTTTTTTTTTTTTTTTAATTAAAATTTGGGATTGGTGGTTTAAATGAAATAGTTAGATGGTTTTGATATGAAAAAGAATTGTTTTTAATGAAAGTGTTCTGGTGTGAATTTAGATGAATGAAATGTTGAAGTTTAGACTCATGAAGTTTGGTTTGACTCATAGATTCCAATAGTAAAGATAGTTGTGCAACTAAAACCTCAACTTGTAAGATAGATATAAGACCCGAGATGAAACAATCTTCAAGAAGTGATCTAGAAAGACTAGTGACTCTATTGGAAAGGGCCTCAAATCACTATGGTAAGTACTTACAGTTTCTTTCTACATTGTATCTGTAAGATAGATATAAGATTTGAGATGAAACAACTCTTTAAGAAGTGATTCGAAAAGGCTAGTGACTCCATTGGAAAAGGCCTCAAATTACTTTGGTAAGCACTAACAATTCCTTTTTGCATTATATCTGTTTTACAGATATAAGACCTAAGATGAAACAACTCTTTAAGAAGTGATCTAGAAAGACTAGTGACTCTTTTGGAAAGGGCCTCAAATCACTTTGGTAAGCACCCATGGTTCCTTTTTGCATTAATTTGGCTAATTTCCCTTGAAAATCTTCCAACAAAGATGGGCAAAATGTCAATTTTAGAACATGTAAAAATGCGAGCTATGTAGATAACATGCCATTACTAGACATTCGCTAAAACTAACTCAATGGTCAGCCTTCAATAGTGAAAGAAGCCATTTTTAACTTCTTTTGTGTAGGAACATTAAGAAAATCAACAAATTGATTTACTTGGAAAATCCAAGATTATGGGTTGTTGCTAGTGAACTTCAGTAAAAATAGTTTGTACCTCATTTTTAATTGGATTTTGTTTCTTAATTTTGAGATTTGGTTAGGTTGTACCTCATTTTGAAGATGGTAAATCTTTTATGTTCTAGTCTTTTTAAAAATTAGTTTTCTAGAGTATTAAGTTTTATTGTACCTATACATGGATAAAGCTTGTAATTAAATTTATGACTAGATTACTCAACATTACGCGAAATTGTTTCACAAGAAACTAGTGCGATCGCTTTTCTTCTTTTGTTATAATGGATTGCATTAAAATTTAGTTGGTATGAGGCCTACAAAAAAACCTATTATGTTGTGATGAAAACAAATCCGGTGGCTTAAGGCTACTGGATCTATTTTTTTCCACATTCATCGTTTCCATTCATATGGAAAAAAGGACATAATTTTTTTTTTTTTCATTTTTATTGATTTCTTAGCATGTTCGTTATAATTACTGTTTAAATTTAATGTCTTAGTAAATTTTTGAGTTTCATTCATGTAATTTTCCATCCTTTTATAAAATTTTGCTTCCATTATTCTACATCAGACCCTAAAAATGGACACCATGCATTTTCCTGGTAAATTGCGTCTACAAAAGAAATACAAAACAATAAGACACGACAATTCTATGAGAGTAACAGAAAACAACCTATACTATAAACACGTATTATAGTAAGTTAATGGAAGACAAACTAGGATCTCCTCACGTATCAGGTAAATACCGCGCTGTGTTCGCATGATATTGTCTGCGATTAAAAAGTTAATTTATTACACGAACGTGTTCTGAGTATAACCAATATATCTAATATTATAAAAGCTAGCCTTATACACGAGGATATTCGGTTCTTATCGATTTTTGAATTGATGAATCGAAGATATAAGAGGGAATCAAGGAGAGAGAGAGAGAGGGATATATTTAGAATGAATTCTTAAAATTTGTCTCCATTATTATGTTTAATTTTGATTGGAAAAAGTATAGAAAAGTCTTTAATATTTCATGTTTTTATGAATCAGTTCTTAACCTTTTATTTAATCTATTTTAATCCTAAATATTTTCAAATCGTATTAAATAAGTTTTTTCGTTAAATTTTATTAACTTCTTTATTACCGTAGATATATATCAGCATATAACTTATTAACATATAATTTTTAAATAATAAAATAAATTTAAAAATATATAAAAAAATAATTATGTAGATTTATATATATTAATATTTCTTTTAACATAAATTAATATAAAATTAAAAAAAATCCAACAACCCCAAGACAAGGTTAGTCGAATTTGGTGCCTGACTCATTGGCGGCCGCCTTCCTTTGTGGGGTGGGGGTGTGGTGTGGTGTGGTGTGAGGGAAGGTTGTGCAACCACCCTTAGCTACCCAGAAACTCCCTTGGGTAGTTGGACTCGGTCTCAATCCGATTAGATTTATAGTTATTATTATTTATTAGTCCTTTGGTTTTAGAATGGTCGGATTTTTTTTTTTTATATATATATTAATTTATGTTAAAATAAATATTAATATATATATATAT